>OY390732.1:48581138-49181138 GCA_959613385.1 Geotrupes spiniger
TTCGTGTTTAAAAAATATATGCCGAAACATTCTAAATTTACTTTTATGCTTCCATGCATATGTAGCACTGACTGTAACAGAGAAAGCACTTTTTCTCTTATTGCATTAGCGTATACTACAATGTCCACTTCATGAGCAGTTTCACTGACTCGAAAACTTGTGATCCTATCACCAAATGCGCTGGCTATTCTTTCAACTCCATCATCAACAATTACAAAGGCGTTACGCTTATGGTTATTGCTGCGCAGGTGAGCCGAATAACACTTCTTGTTCACATACTCGTTACATATGGTGCACATTGTGGCATTTGACGTATGTGCCTCATCAATTTTCTGTCGTTTACCGATGCAGCTCGTTTTCTGATGTCTTCGGAGATTATCCGAACGTGTGCAGTCTTGTCCACAATGATCGCAAGCCACCATTTTCAGTTTAGCAGAACACTGTTCACTACTACGCTACTACAAAAATGATTACTGTGTGACGATACTTGTCTCACAGATCATTTATAGCGGATCCCTCCTCGGACATGATAGAGTGGGGTCGACCTTGACTACATTAATTACAATTCCGCTCGATCAAGGACATTCACGACCTCGACCTTGTCCTTGACCTTCAATCCGAACTTACCTTCGGTCTTGGCGTTGACCTTACCCTTCACGTTCAATCTGACCATGGCTTTGGTCTTCACCTTGACCTCAACCTGGCCTTGGCTGTGGTTTTGAGATTTTCCAACCCAACTATCAATCTGGTAATGACTTTGGCCTTGTCCTTGACCTCAATCTGGTTTCGACCTTGACCTTGAGATTTCTTAAAATTTGCCCATTCCTAAACCTCCTCCTCGGACAATCTAGGTCAAGGTTGAGGTCACGCAGCGTGACCTTGACCTTGACCTCTCGTTTCGACCTTGACCTTGAGATTTCTTAAAATTTGCCCATTCCTAAACGTCCTCCTCGGGCAATCTAGGTCAAGGTTGAGGTCACGCAGCGTGACCTTGACCTTGACCTAGATTGTCCGAGGAGGAGGTTTATGAATTGGCAAATCCCTACTACTATAGTTAAAAACTAGTATTTGGAAACTCGCGTATTAATTAATATATGACTAATTGTATAAACTTTTTCATAAAAAATAAAGATCTAGGTTTTAATAGAAAATATGGCTTACAATTGAATGTTGAATTAATTTGACAAAACTTGTATATGAGGGCATCACATAACCAATAACTCTGTCATCAAGAGATGCATGTCAACGTTGTGTGACATTGGATTTCCTTGCTATAATGGTTGTACATACAAGTTGCAAAAGCCGTGTAAAACGAAACCCACACATTTAATTTTTGTGACACAAAGGCTCGTTATCGTATAAGGAATTGTAAAAAATGTGCAATATAATGTATAATATTATTATTTACAGTTCTAGCAAAACTTCAGTATCATATATAAAATATGGTCAGTAATATTTGGGTTCCTATGGTAAAATGAAAGAAAATCATCTGCTTCATAGTATTTCTCAAGGATATCATTTTTATGAATAATTAATGTACCAGAAAATAATTGAGGATCTTTTACCATTATGACGAAAAATTACCCATATCTGTATTACTCCGACGCCACTGTTACAAAACCAAATAACTTTCCATGAGAACAATTCATATATATATGTATACAATATAACTATTGTTACCAAAGTACGATGTTATGTTGATTCGTTTAATTGACGGCGCAGCTAGTGTCCACATTTTCCCGCAGAATTTTCTGTTTTTATACATATATGCAGTGTGTTAATGAAATGGGGTCAGAAAACAAAAACACTCAATGCTTGAATTATAACAAGCGTTGAATATTTTTCAATTTTGTTGTACGTTAATTTAAGAGTAAGAAAATGAAGTTTCTATGATAATGAAGTATTTTCATAAAAACTTTTTTTCTTACTCTTAAATTAACGTACAACGTTTGTTCTATTGTCCACGAGATGGTACCCGTCTCCGGCTGCTAGCGAAGCCGTATTTTTACTTTGTTTTGGTTTTTTTCCCGAAATGTTACGCGATGTCACATTATTTTATGTGACTTTGTATATTTAAAATTTTTATTTGTCCCTTGTTACCGTGGCCGTTTTAATAATATAGCATATCCCCTGAGGAATTTGTTAGAATTTTTTTAAGATTTTCTAAGAAATTTTCAGCTTCATTTTCATGTCTATTTAGTCATCTGCTACAAATTGATGTAACCTGTTAATATGCCTACGTGTCCAACATTTTCCTGTATTGCTTTTATTATTTCCGTAGTGCTTTTCTTGTGAGATATCAGCCGAATGAAACTCTTTAAATCTAATTTCGAGTACATTCTTGCTGTTCCACACTTTGCTAATAACACATCTACCGTTTGTGAGCATTCATGCTGCCATTTTGTCCTCGCATTTAACTTTCTTGCATTCAAACACAATCGGATTAATTGATCCTTTTTCTTAACAAGGTTGATAATATTTGTCCTCAACTTCTCGATGATGCCGTTTTTTAGCATCTCGGTGACTTGCTGGTTTACTTGCTCTTGGTATCTTTGGGGTATTGGGTGTATTTATAGGCGTCATCTACTTCTAATTGATGCTCATACCGAACTGCGGTTACAGGGGTTTCATTTATTAAACATGGGAAACGATTGAGATTTTCTCTCACAAAATCCTTATAATTCTCTTCGCAATCAAACTCTAAATTTTCTTCTTTTTCAAAATTATTTAAACTTTTACCTCCTTCCATCTCTTCTTCAACAATTTCTTTCTCTTCAATCTTTTCAAATAAAATGGTTTCATCCCCTATCATTATGCATTCATTTTCAACATGTATTTTTAGTTTTAGCTCCTCCATCAAATTCATACCTATAATACATTCCCGTTATTACCATAAATCTTGCATCGTAACTTTTCTTCCCCAGCTTCATCTTCGTCACATACATTTTATCTATGTGTGCCAATTGTGTCCCGGTTGTTGTCGTTAATTTTATTTTCTTTATTGGTATCAAATCTCGCTGTTGTCTTATCATTTTGCATCAATGTTTTTCTTTCTAATAACGACATTTTTGCCGCTGTATTGATCAAAGCGTTTATTTGTTTACATTGAATTTCTATCTTGATATGCGGTAGGCCATTATTTGTGTTTGTAATGATATTATGCGTGTGTTTTCATTCCTTTTCCCTTTGATTGATCCATTCAAAAATCCTTAGGTAATTCATGTATTTGCGCGATTGCCTCATTTTCCCTCGCTGTTTCTTCCTTTATTTGTTGTGCTCTTTGTTGTATAAAATTTACCTTTCTTTCTTCTGTTCTGCCGTCGTATCGTCCTGTTCCGTCGTATCTCGTGCCTGGTCTATACCTATTGTTATATGTATTTTCATTTCTCCGTTGTAATTTCTGTCGTTTCGCCAATTGTTTCTAATATTTTGCCAGTTATTCTGATTATTATAATTTCTGTTATTTTGTCAATTATTTCTTTTATCAGCCTCTTGGCTATATCTCTCAGTGGTTTCTTGTGGCTTTGTATTCCATGTATCCATGGTATTTGTATTTGCCTCACCGATGTGTCCCGAATTTGTCTTATGTTTGCGTTATCCAGACGTCTAACCATTTGTATTAGTCCCTGACTTCGATTTATTCCTTGTAGGGCCACAGCTTCTTCCACGCTGTCGTTAATATGCCGCTTCAGCTGGATCACAATATCTTCCTGTAACATTCCTGGCGTTAAGTGTTTAACTATTGCGTATTTCTTAAATAATATGATATTCCCTTAACAACGGGTTAATGCGAACAATTATTAATATCAAGAGAAATACCACAATATTCTCTCAACGACGAAATAATGTAAACTAAAAATTATAAGTTTAATCCCAATAACAAAACAAAAATGAAACTTACCACTCAATGAAATAAACGCATCAATTCAAAATAATAATTAGCGAAAAATAAACTCTTACCAATCTTCTTCAATTTCCATTAAGAGACTCTGTGATATATTCGGGACCTCGGTCACCTTGCTGTGATTCTGGGCTGTAGTTGGACTACTTGCAGAATACACCGATTTCGGCTCGTGCGATCTTATTTAAAAGATGTCCCTACTTAATTTTTCCCTACTCCCCCCACCCCCCGTGCATGCGACCGAACGGTGGAAATCATATGTTTCGTTCGTCTGGTGATTTCTACTTTTTGTCGTAGTCAACCCTATTTCATTTCGTCCGGAACGGCGCCGCATTAAATATGTGTCGGGCTTGGTCCAATAATGTCGAAGTAATTCTCCTCCGCACCGACTTTTCGGTGTTTGACCAGGATGTTTGTTCCCCTCGATTGAATTGCAACCTTAGTTTTTGCCATAAATGTTTACATTGCCCGCAGTATATCTTTTTTTTATTTTACATTAACATTTTTTGTCCATAAGTAAGTATTCGTACTTTGTTTTAGTTTTTTTTTTGCCGAAATGTTACGCCATGTCTCATTATTTTACGTGACTTTATATAAAGAAAAAAGAAAAAACTTATAATAACAATTATAAGATAAAAACCCCTTACCACACTTGATTTTTACAAATCTAAATACGTATTTCGGCAACTACGTTCTTCACTAGATCACCAGTGGGTGATCTAGTGAAGAGAATATCTTCAAAGGTTTTTACCTTAACTAGAAATACTATGTTTAACACTCATCCTTTCAGATTCTACTGAAGATGGCAACGTAGTTGCCGAAATACGTATTTAGATTTGTAAAAATCAAGTGTGGTAAGGGGTTTTTATCTTATAATTGTTATTATAAGTTTTTTCTTTTTTCTTTATAGTAAAACCACAAATTTAGCCGATACATTTCTTAATGTATTTGCGAACTGAGCGTAGTAAAAATGCCCAATTTGCGCCAATTGGAGCATGATATGGTGCTCTTTAAAAAACTTAAATGGAATGTTGCTGTAAAGTAATTAGGGAAGCCAATATTTGAATGCCTCGAAATTAACATGGGATTTCCTATGTTGCGTTCGTATGTTTCCTATGTTGCACCCTGTATAGAGAGAGTTCCTAGTTTCATATTCTAAAAATATTTTGAGCCGGCATGCTGGAGGCGACATAAACTTTACTTTGTTTAAACGGCATATCATGTATATTTTTACATTTTTGAATTCTATGAAGAATTATGAATACATTCATGTACAACATGTACAACAGAACTTGTGATTTTCATTTTTTTAGTGAAATTTTAGATATACAGGATATATTTCAAAAATCATGTAACTGACAAGGTAATTGATGGGAGGCTACTTTTTTATTCGTGGACTAAGGGATCATCAATGTAAGTATTAATACCCCCAATGATACAGGATGTTGTCAGTGAATTTTCAATCTCGCACAACTTTAAGAGGCAAAATATCATTTTTTCAAATAACACCTACTATCAAATTTACCAACATTCGATTCAAAATTAAATTCTGTGTCGACTGATGCTACATATTCCTGTACCTATCAGGTTTGCGAGTAATTTCAGCAAAGTACTTTATTTTTCTTAAAATCAATCGCATTACAATTTTCGTAATATTATACATAGTAGTCTAGTGTCAATTCAGTACATTGGATAACTCAAAACTAGAAATTCCACCCATACCATCCAGAATTACATCGAATAGTTAAACTCACTTTAAAAAGGCACATCAGAACTAATTAAAAGCAACAGCTTCTTAGATAAGGCGGCCCACTTCATCAGAGCCCACTTAACATCGAGCAAGCTGATTGTTGCTAAAAATAATGAAATGTACTGTGAATAAGCAAACTTTAATTCTGACAATTGACACATAAGTCACATAACCGTCGGGAACAAAATGGTGTTTTGCAAAACCTAACTTAATTATCTACGGTAACCATGAGTGTAATATGACGGAGTTACAACCTTACTTAAATGTGTAATTTCAGTCTACTATCGGTGCCAAAGAAATAGTCCCCTGTGTTTGAAGACCTATATCAAAGAAACCGCTTGGCGGAAAAAAATTAAATATACATTGTTACAATTTCTACGTAACATATTGTAAGTTCAGATTTTTGTGCCCCTGCGTTTAGAAGTTATCATTAGGGAAGTGCAAAAAAGCATCCGATTTTTGCGATATCTAACCGATAGTCGACTTTACAATTTTTTTCTACTTAACCGTTCAAAAAAAAATTGAAACTTCGACTGGACGTAATCTGGATATGGTGTGCACAGAGGGGAATTTTAATTTTTTCAACATTATAAATAGTTTAGCCGCAAATTGCAGTTTTTGTGATCTCTGTTATCTCCGTTACAAGATATCGCACGAAAGCGAAATTTATTTCTAAGGAAATATCAACTTGTACTATATCGGAACACGTAATGAAATTTAATTGTACCCGTTATTTAATATTTTTAAAGTGAAATGAAGTCTGCGTAATTTTTGGCGATTGCGCAATCCTTATCGCAAATTTACTGCCGGGACCGGACTCTACGCTTCGTGACCAACACTACGATATACAACATTTGTATAGGAATTAAATTCAAAATTTCACACTTATGAAATATATAAATATTAAAATGAAATTATTAAATTTGTGAATAAGCTTGAAGGTAATATTTATATATAACAAAATCCACGGCTCTGTTAGTGCAATTATTAAAGTTTACATTTTTTCTGCCAAACCGTTTCTTTGAATATAGGCCTTCAGTCGATTATTATTTTTGCACCGGTAGTAAACAAATGCGGCCACTTTTAATATCACGATAATGAATATCCATGTGGTAAATAATGATAACTAATTCATATAAAAGCACGAAATGTTATTTATTTGCCAGTTACTGAATATCTTTATTTATAATCAATGTACTATTATTTATGCAAAAATGCCGAAGCGTTGTACTAGAGAATTCAAACAAGTTATAATAAATGTAAGATAGTTTTTTCAAGACGAAAAAGATAAGAATGGACTAACTATTGATGTGAATAATTGGGGTCACCACAAGAACAGTTAAAAAGGTAAGTAATGAATTCAAAAGTGAAGATAGAGTAAATCATTTTATACCAAAAACTGGTAAAAAAAATCGAATGTGACGAATTTTTGCAAGGGGTAATAAGGAGAAAGATATTCAACTTTTATATGGAATGGAAATTTCCGACAGTAAAAGAATTGTGCTCTGAACTTACAACTGAAGTTCCAAATTTATCCCAATTTTCGCAGAGAACATTGTACAGATGGTTAAAATCATGTAATTTTCATTTAGAAAATTAGATAATAAACCAGTGTTAATGGAACACCCTCACATAACTGCTCAGAGAGCTAATTTCTTGACATCTCTTCAAAGGTACAGACATCAGGGGTGGGAAATCTTCTACACGAGCGAAACCTGGTGTGGTGCAAATCATGCTCGACAGTTCGGATGGATTGAAAAAGTAAACTCGGATAATAAGGATACTTTTGAGCATTATTGAGGTGGAGTTCAATAAGTAAACGGTTATAGAGGCGGTATAAAGCGACCATCTGGTGCAGGTCAAAGGGTAATTATTTTGAATAATGGTAGCAAGAATGGATTTTTGGAAGGAAACAGTAAATGCTTTATAGGCGAAAAAAGAAAGCAAAAGCCGATTATCATCACGAAATGACTAAGCAACATTATGGGGAATGGTAGGGGTACGTGATGTCGGTAATACCAGCATAATCAATAATTATTATAGATCAAGCTCCTTATCATACAATGCTAGATCCTGATTTTAGGAACCCTACATTATCCTGGAGGAAAGATGACATGTTTGCTTGGTTACAGAAAAACAAGGTGGCACTTCCGGAGGGCATTACTAATTTTTCAAAATTGACTAAACCACAGCTGTTGCTATTGTCTAAGGCGGATCGTTATCAAAAGGTACTACTATTAGAAACTATTGCAATTACCTGTAGCTCATTGCGAATTTAATGCTATTGAATTAATTTGAGCATACGTGAAAAATAAAGTTGCAACAAGAAATAATTTTTAAAATATAGGATGTATTGAATTTATGTCAGGAAGCTTTGAACGACGTTTCAACGGAGATATGGAAGAATTGCGTTAAGCATTGTAAGAAAATTGAGATACCGTACATAGAAAAAGAACACCTTATAGACGAAATTATGGAATCATTTATAATTAACGTAGGAGAAAGTGACGATGATGAATTGTCGGACGAGTCAAGTGATGATGATGATGATGATGATGATGATGATGATGATGATTATGATGATGATGATGATGATGAACAATGCATTGATGAAATTGATACCGAAGATGCTCCCTTTCCTCATTGCATCTGCTAACAATTCCGATACGGCCGAGTCCGTCTGCCATAACCAACTCTGCTCAATTCGTGGGTAACGTAATCGACGCCATTCAAAGGTTTACGCAAAATACTAATCTAACTATAGGACCAGAACCAATCCAAACAACCACTTCGTTCAAAGACTTTATACCGAAATAATACGACTATTAACAACAATATGAATATGCTGGTTTGTCAAGAATTCCTCCGTTCTTATACTGGACCGCAGTCATGACACATTTTAATTGCACATTCACATAGACGATAATGAATATACATTGAGTTAAATAATGATAATAAATACAGTGCAAGAAACGTAAACAAGTCACCGAAAAGCATTGATTGTGTTTGAGTATAGACAAAAAGAGTAATTTTATCTACGACGTATCACACGTGTAAAAAAAACTGTAGAACTTGTATTTATTATTTATAACGTAAATATTTGTATAATTATTTTATTGTTTATATTATACGATCTTAATCTTTGGACATATTATCATTATTATTCTTATATTTATTTTCATTCGTCAAGTACACGACAGATTGATATGTTGTAGTATTTTTTATTATGTATGTAAGCGTCCATTATAACTATTTTCTACAATAAATTTTACATTACCGTTATGACTAATTGTTATTTAGGCTGTTAAAAAATAAAATAAATGAGGTCTGAAAGTAATCCAAAAAAGTTTGAAGTGCCGCTCTGGCAGATTACACACCGCTAGACCGACACCGCTCCCTTCGGGGGGGAACTATGCGCGAACTTTATTGGAATATGTATCTCGCTCCCAATAATCAAATAATGGGTACAATTAAATTTCATTACGTGTTCCGATATAGTACAAGTTGATATTTCCTTAGAAATAAATTTCGCTTTCGTGCGATATCTTGTAACGGAGATAATAGAGATCAAAAAAACTGCAATTTGCGGCTAAACTATTTATAATGTTGAAAAAATTAAAATTCCCCTCTGTGCACACCATATCAGATTACGTCCAGTCGAAGTTTAATTTTTTTTTGTTGAACGGTTAAGTAGAAAAAAAATTGTAAAGTCGACTATCGGTTAGATATCGCAAAAATCGGATGCTTTTTTGCACTTCCCTAATGATAACTTCTAAACGCAGGGGCACAAAAATCTGAACTTACAATATGTTACGTAGAAATGATTGCCGGTTGTAAAAATGTATATTTAATTTTTTTCCGCCAAGCGGTTTCTTTGATATAGGTCTTCAAACACAGGGGACTATTACTTTGGCACCGATAGTAGTGCGACAGATTATAGTTTACCTTACAATTACGTCGGTATGCGTACGTTCGGATTACAAGGTCAGGGATCTGCTTCCGCAGATAATCTGGGCTTCTGCATGGAGTTTCCACGGCCTCAGTCCGGATTGCTGTTGGTTTGGCCTCGTATTGTCTTCTTCGTAAGTATCTTCGTTACAAGTTATTGGGTGGGTTTATAGAAAGCAAATTAAATATTTAATTTTAATTAAAAAGTTAATGCGCCATTAACTTTCATTTGTCATGTCACTAATTTCGATTAACCTCGAAATTAAATATTTAATGCGAATTAAGTTAATGCGTTGTTAAACATAAGTTAATCATGATTAAATCAAAAAACAGTTTATGGAAGCTAAATTAGCGGCTAATCGCCATTAACTTCTCCATTACCACGCTATTAAATTAATTGAAGGAGCTACTTCAATTAAATCGTTAATTGACTCGAGTTATACGTCAAAGTGAAGTGGAATAACTATTAAAAAAATTATTTATTATTATTTTATTCACATAAATAAATTATTGGGACAAAATTTTAAGAAATCAAGGTAAATAATAAATCAAAATTCTGTATTGGTTATATTTATTTTATATTTATTTGAAAATGCAAATTGTAAATGTCCGACATATCAGAAATATCACTGTCGTCTTCTGATGATGAGGAAGAAAGAGTTCCCGGGAGATGTCGTGCTCTACGAGACAGAACAAATCCTTTCGAATTATTCGACGACCAAGAATTTAAAATGAGATATCGTTTTGAAAAACAAACAATTCTGTGGTTGTGTGACCTAATCGGCCCTGAAATTGAACCCGTTACTCGAAGACGAAAACCTGTCTCAGCATTAAATCAAATTTTACTAACCATCAGATATTTTGCCACTGGTGCATTTCAACAATTACTTGGTGACACATTCGCTGTGCACAAATCAACAGTATGCATTATAATAAAACGTGGAATACACAAAATAGCACAATTAAAACCCCATTATATAAAAATGCCCACCCCGGTAGAAGTACACACTGTATATTTAAATTTTTTTTAAACTGAGGAGGATGCCCAGAGTAATCGGTGCAATAGATTGTTGCCACATAAGAATCGAATCTCCTGGTGGTCCTAATGCTGAGATCTTTCGCAACAGGAAGTCTTTTTTTTCTATAAACTGTCAGGCTGTATGTGAACCAAACCTAAAAATAACAAATATAGTTGCTCGATGGCCTGGAAGTGTACATGATCGCACAATTTTTAATGACTCATCTCTACGTGCTCAGCTTGAAAATGGCCTTTACGAAGAAGGTTTTTTACTCGGTGACAGCGGACATGCTTGTCGTTCGTTCATTTTAACACCTCTAGTAAATCCCAGAACGGCAGCAGAAGAGGCGTATAATAATTCACACAAAGCTACCAGAAATCCAATTGAAACATGTTTTGGCGTGCTGAAGCGACGATTTCAGTGCCTTGCTGTTGGTTTACGGGCTAAAATCGAGACAACTTTGACCACTATTGTAGCCTGTTGTGTGCTACATAATATAGCAATTTTAGCTAACGATGACGAACCGCCAGTTGATCCAGAGGTTGCTGTACCCCATCAAGTTGTAATGGAACCTGGAGATATTAGAAATAATAATGAAAACACTGCTGTTCGCAGAGCTTTAATACGAACACATTTTACATAAAATGCTTTTCACGCAAAAAAAATAAAACAAAACTAACGAATAAATAGAACATTTATGTGCATTTTGTTAACATTTATCTAACTCTTTCTGTTTAATTTTTAGTTCGATTTCATACAGTTTTGTTTTAAAAGAAATTTCCATATTTGCTAATCGAATTCGCTTTAAATACAGTGTCCTTTTTAATTCAGCCGTTCAGCTTTTCGCTTTTTTTTTAATTCGTTTCGGCGAAATATTTTTTTTTTGCTTTGGATTTGGGGAAGTTGGGTTGGAAGGACGGGTCCAAGGTTTTTTGGATCTCCCATGTCAATTTCAGGAGAAGTGGTGTAAACATGGGAAGGTCCGGGAATTGGTTCTGGATTGTATGATATAGTTGGGCTGGGTAATAGCGTTGTTAAAATAGCCCCGCAACTCGGAGACAGTATTACATCTAAAAATTATTACAATTTTGAAATGGGTAATAAAGAAATTAACTGTTCACAATTTATCAGAAGCTATAAGACTATTTCATATTTACCACCATGATAAACGTTGTTGTCGTCATATATATTTGGCAATGGCCTCGCTTCTGTTTCTACCATAGCCAAGACTCGAGCTCCTACTTCTGACAATTGAGTATTATATTGTCCGCCACCTGTTTTTGATCTGTTTTGCTGAAATGAACACAGTTAGAACCTTTATAAGATGCAATATTGTAAGCAAACCTTATCTGCCATTTTTCTGCGTTTAAACGCTTCCAAATCCACATCAACGTCATCATCCTCTTGGTCCAAATATTTCCTTTTCTAAAAATGCAGGTGTGTAAATGTAAAAGTTGTAGTTTAGATAAATCTACTCACGTTTGCTTCGGCCACTGTTTTTTAGCTAATCGGCGCAAATTTGACCATAATACTTTCAGCTGTTTCACCGTTCTTGGGGCAGAAACAGCTGTCGCGTTATATTCCTCTGTAATCGTTCTCCATGCATCGTATCGTTGCTTCATGGAAGATCCATTGGTGGCCTTATCTTCCACTATGAGTCGATATCTAAGGGATGGATAAAGGTCGCATAAAGGATAATGTAGGATAAGGAAAGTGATTTATATTGGAATTACGGATAATTTTATTTTATAGGTGGCAAAATAACGGCATCATCGACGCAAAAACCTACAACATAATTCAACTATCGTTAAACTTACCTATCTATGACCGCTTTGTAATCTCTTTTTTTTTTCAGTAAAGTTTTTGCCGCGTTCCCGACGTGCATTATCACCTTTCTCCATATCGATTAAAATACAATACAAATAAAAACCGGCGTTTGAGGTTAAGTAGCACAAACAAACTCACACACACGAGTTGATGTTAATATAGGCGTTAACGTGGCTGTAGTTTGGTCCGCGGTACCAACTGCCTCAAATATCATTTTAATTCAAATTAACTAGTCACTCATTAAATTTAGTCGAAAATATATGTGTAATCTGTTATTAATTTAATGGCGTTGTTAAATTAACACCGTCATTAACTTAATGCAGAATTAAGGCACCAGACCACGGTGCGCGCGCGGCACGAGGGTGTATCTTTCATAATTATTTTCAAGCGAATGATGACTGCAATTCATTTCATCAATGTTTATTGTCAATATATGCATATAGAAGACTGTATACAAATTTTTATACTTGAATCTATAGTATAGTTTGCGGTGTACGCCGCTCCTAAGAGGAGACTGCGCGCGCGGTGGTTGACAGCGATTAAGCCATACGGCTGATCTAAAAAATAAAATAAAAATATATTTAGAAACTAGACATATGTGTCTATGGCATCACGTAGGGGAATTTTGATATCTAGAAGAAAAAAAAAATGGCGGACCAGCGAATTATATTTTCGATTTTTATGAAAAATTTTCATCGTTCATATGAAAAAAATATAGAAGGAGATTTATTATAAAAAAACCCCTACATGGTGCCATAGAGACTACATTTTCGAACAGTTTAAGACTTGGTGCATGCAAATCGGATGTACAGTTTTTCTAATATGCTGTCAACCAGGTTGAAAAAGTAGTTTTCGAGAAAAACGCGTTCAAAGTTTTGCTGAAGCATAATTCAACATACAAACTAACTATTTTCTCGGTCTATTTTTTCTTGTTTCTTACGTTTAGTCAGCTATTCCTGGACCATACAACAGATCTTCAGCGTCCAGAGAATCATTATTTTTTCCATGTTTTGCACGAAGACGACCCTCATGCGTGCTTTTTTCGGCTTCGTGCTCGGCTTCGCATATTCGTTTCTCGTCGATGTTTTGACAATATTGGTAGAGTGCGTCACCAATTTTGATGTCTAATATCTCCAATACATTTCTGAGGCCAATGTGACCATTGTTAAAAAGTATTGATGCAATATTAACGGCAGTTTCGCGACGGCTTATGTAAAACGGGGAATTTAGCGCTTAATATCGGGCCGCAATTGTATTGAAATAAATAACGTCTTGTACAAGAGTTTTTGGGTTTTTAATTTGGAAAAATGAGTAATAAATGTAAACAATCGAACCGACCGTTAGCTGGCGCATCTGTCGAACCATATGTACCTGAACAGCCGTGAATTTGCGACTAATTTCGTATGCAAAATATTCTGAGGGTCAAAACGAAATAATTGTAGCGAATATTTTGCAGTGGATTGCGCATATCTAAACTAACTTAATTAATTGTTAATATATACATATGTGGGACCGAACAAATCGAATGATATTATATATATACGAATCGCACGACTGCCGCTCGGCGCGGTCGTACGCTAGCAACGGTTCACATAAAATGCTGTATCTCCATCAATTTGACGAATTTCTGTAAAATATTCGGTGAAAGCATTCTTGACAAATGCATCTTTCAGAAAATCAAGAAAAAAATAAGGAAAAAAATTATTTTTCACCGTGGTCTAGTGCCTTAAGAAATGTTCTATAAACCCGCCTATTGTGTTTTAATATTAATGAGTTTAATTTTAGGTCATGTGTAGATCTCATTTCGACTGTCTTTTCTCGTACGTGGTTAGAGACGCTCTCGCTCTCTTGCTTCGGGACTCTAACTACGTATTGTTCATCACTTCTTTTTCGAAATATATCCTTCTTTGTTGCCAAGGCCTATTTTAATTTATTTTTAAATTGCGAAAATCACGGTATGTAATTAGACTTAGGTTGGCAACTCTGACATCAAATTTCTAGTTCTGTCACTTGTTTACATAACCTTACTTAAATTTGTACATTTTTAATTACATTTTCTTAATTATACTTAACTATTTCAATAAATTATGGTCGCACATTTACATTACACACATTTACATCCAACCAAGCAATTATCTGCCCTGAGTTTGTTGTGTTTAGAGTAAAATTTTGAAATGTCCTGTCAGTCACGATTTCTACCTCGGCAAGGTAGTATTTTTGTTCGATGGTGGTTTATTTACTGCTTTATTATTGTAAATAAATATCACTACAATATATATGTCTCTTGGTTGTAGGGTTTCGGAAATGTTCCCCGAAAGGAGGCTTCAATGTTTTGGCTCTTGGTCTCACTGATTTAGGATATCTGACATTCAAAGTTACTTGGTGATTCTTATATTCCGGTCTATCCGGGGTTGCATCTGCTCGATTGCTTCTCGTTTCTTACCCGCTATCATTTGAGTACGGGTTCTGCTGTATTGTGTCAATACTGGTTTCAATGTTGCTGGTAATCGGTGGGCGTCATCTCGTGTGTTATGGGTTTCTTTCTTGTTCTCTATTTTGATTGCTTCTCGGATTATTTAGCTGGCGAATTGCTCCATGCTAGCTATCGTTGTTGTATTATTGAAGTATTATTGAATTATGTTCCGGATTTCGATGCCCCTATTAGATTAGCTGATGTATATGTTCTACAACTTTGCACATGATACTTCGTATACTCCCTGTGTATCTAAAGGAATATTCAATCCCGTTGCATAGTTTCTATCTTTCTGTGTAGTTTGAATGTTGTGTGAATGTTTTGTGCAAGAAGTATCCCGCTGATCTTATCAGTAGTCTCTCTGACATAATGTAAGAATGCATTGCCCGCTCCTATTTCTTGTTTTTCTTCTGGGAGGCCTGGGAAGACACCGCCGAAGTTCATACAAAAGGGTTCAATTTCGCGGTTGTACATTCACGCAACCCTGAAGAAGAAATTGTTTACATTGTAGAAACTGCCATACAGAAACTGGAGAAAAGGACAGCCGAAGTGATCCGATAAGAAATATCCAGACTATTACGAAGACCAAGAAGTGACATATCTGAAGAAGGATAACCAAGACCAAAGCCAAGGAAGCAACAGGGCAACCAAAGCATCACAGTGATGAACTTGATCGACTACAAATATAAAATGGCCGCTGGCCGGGAAAAATGGCGAATCCAGCAATCCAGCAATCCATTAAACAGATCCTACGACTTACCTGAAGAAGTTAAGGAAACGAATTATTGAAGCATCGCCACTGGATCCGTAGAGCAATAAAATATACCAAGAGCATCCATATCACCAGTGGCATCTGTGATAGCAAACCGAGATAAAAAACAAAATGTGGCTGAGATACGTGGATGGCACCTTCGCAATTTGGACACATGGAAGAGAAGTACTCAATAGGTTTATAACTAAACAAACAACATACGACTATAAAATTCACCATGAAAGTGGAAGAAGGGAACCAACTGCCGTTCCTTGACGTACTAGTAATAACCAGGAACCACGGAATGGATAACATCATCAAAACAGTCGTACAGTTCTGGTATTATCGTTCCTGAAGGTCACATAGGTCGCGAGCATGGCAGTTTTATGCAGGATATGATAATTTACCTAAA
This sequence comes from Geotrupes spiniger, assembly GCA_959613385.1. Taxonomy (NCBI): domain Eukaryota; kingdom Metazoa; phylum Arthropoda; class Insecta; order Coleoptera; family Geotrupidae; genus Geotrupes; species Geotrupes spiniger. Next base: position 48,597,220 of record OY390732.1, read on the forward strand.
GCGGGTATTGTTCGATTTTAATGTATAGAATTGCATAGCTTAGTTAGGTTCATAAAATAACATGGTGTATATCATTCTTCTCAATAGATTAGTTTGTACAGAAATAAACTATTTGGAATATAAAGGCATAACATTTTACAGTACCAGTGTAATTTAAACTCTAGGATAGCTGACAGGGTAACAGCGAGAACGTCACCGATACTTTCAGTGTCGGGAATTGATGTCATAAATAGGGCTTGGGAACATTGCTAAATGCTTATAGCAAGCGTGATACTTTTCAATTGGACATAGTGACCAAGCAGTTCCACTTTTGAATCAGCCGTTCGAAAGATTACTTTTCGGCTTATGTTTTTGAATATAAACATCTTCTGAAATAAAGTCAATATTTACAAACACCAAACTCTTTTATTACGATTAATAAAACGTAGGCATGAAAATAAAATCTAATAATAAAAATTCGAATAAAAACGAGTAATAATAATAATATTACTTATATATTAGTGATATATTAATAATTTAACAGTTATTAATTATTAACTAATCAGTAAAATGACGATACGTTACAGGTGTTGCTTTTTTACTTAAAAAGAACATGGCAAATTTAACATGTAATTTTTACCATCGGGTTATATTAACAAAATTCCAGGCATCTGTTTAAGTAATCAGTAATTAAAATGTTAATCGTCGTTCATATAATTACATAAAACTTTAATTTTAGAATTTACTACACTGTACTAAGTATTTGGTTTTAATACTGAAAAGAATATTTTAATGAAAGAGAGCAATCATGAATGTAGACTAATCTACGAAAGACTGGATAATGACACATCCCAGAAGATATAACGCCAAATACATGAAAGCGTTTGAAATGTTCCCTTTTTAGACCCACTTCACTGTCACCTAGGTTTAGAATTCGGTCGGTATTGTTTCGTCGAAATTTTCAACAGTTGATATTTCTGTTCTGCGGATGGTCATTACGGCATGTGAATTGGTACATTACTGAAAGTTCTTACCAGCATAATGAATGATAATATGTGTGTTTCAACGTGCAATTATTAATCAAGAAATTGCGTAAATATAAATATTAATGTAATATATGAATATTATTTAAGATAAAAAAATTACGATAATATTTATTTTCGGATTTTTACTTCTTCCATAAATTTCACTTAAATTTACGTTGTACGGTATTGCAAAATATTAGTAATTTGTGGTACGTATTCTTGAAAACAATAATTTCTCACCGCAATATTTATGACAGAGCCTTCATGCGTTGCGAATATTGCACTCAGTGTAATTGAACGTATTGGCTATGTTAACATGATTTATGTCTTATGTCTAATTTTGCGTTATTAAATTTTACCGGAATGTAGGTCGACGTTAGTGTGAAAATTGAAATATTTTATGATGTCGTTATGTTTGCGGCAATGAGCATAATACATTTCAGAATAAATTCATTCTTTTATTAAAAAATTATTTGCATTTCTGTGTAACATGTGTGTATATGAACTTTTACATACCTGTTCTCTAGAGAAACATATTACCAACAGTTCAGTTGGTGGACTTGGTGGATTTTTTTTTAATAACAACATAGATACTATACTAATTCAATAATTAATAATTTATTTTTGAACTTAATTGCAGCAATCCTTTTATATGTTAACACTGGACATTTGACAGTCGTCTTGTTTACTCGCCGCAAGGTGTTAGACAAGGTATCGTCTTGACAGTGTTCTGTTGTAAGTGGTACAGTCGGGGCATTTAGAAACGAATCGATAACGCCAAGGTGCAGGCAACCGGCGTTGCAAAGAGCCCATTATGATGTAGCCGAATCGTACCGAATATGTAGGCGTGGGGGGTGATAGTAAATTCGAGATGTTCGATATAACAGACCCTTCGCTCGCATCCGAGACGTAATTATGAATGTGTAGTTTTTGTAGGAGGTTCTTCTTTCAAATTCGCATATATATTTTTCTTAACGTGTATGAATGTCCGATCGTTACGTTATAAGGTTTAAGCATTTTATTTAAATTTTCCGATAGATTTGTGATATATGATTCTCTAAATAGTATTCAACACGGGGCGAACGACGAAGACAGGAACGAGAGGGAAAAGGACAACCTACATTCTGTCGTTCGTTTGAGCGGTGCAGATCTTGTTATCGTCATATCTATCGAGGATGAAACAAATTAGTTTTGTAATTTCGCTTATATAACTTTAAAGGATTAATCGAGTTGGGTCTGAAAATTAATTTTAACCTGTAGCGTGTAACGTCTACATGAATAATCGAATATGTGTTTGTTTATAAATTTAGAGCAGTCGGCGCTCGCGCGCGGTCTGCCATCACAGCTAGGGTTCAAATCGTAGCTACGGACGATTTTTACATTCGACAAACGCCCGGAATTTTGAATTTCCCGCCACATCGGACCACTTCCGAAATTTTTAATTTCCCGACACATCGGACCACGTCCGTAATTTTTAATTCCCCGCCAAGCCGGCTCGACCAATCAGGAGCCAGGATTTAGTTCCCAGGCCAAACCGTCCCATTACCTACTACAATTACAAATTATTACCCTACACCTTTATTAAATAAAACCTTCAAACACAATAAATACGGCAATAATCTTAATAACAATACAATAAATAAGAATGTAAAAATTCCATATTAATAAATAAAATCTTAGAATATCGTATTTCGGAAGTGGTTCGATGTGGCGGGAAATTCAAAATTCCGGGCGTTTGTCGAATGTAAAAATCGCCATAGGTAGGATGCGAACCCTAGCTGTGATGGCAGACCGCGCGCGAGCGTTGACTGCTCTAAATTTATAAACAAACACAAATTCGATTATTCATGTAGGCGTTACACGCTACAGGTTAAAATTACTTTTCAGACCCAACTCGATTAATCCTTTAAAGTTATATAAGCGAAATTACAAAACTAATTTGTTTCATCCTCGATAAATATGACGATAACAAGATCTGCACCGCTCAAACGAACGACAGAATGTAGGTTGTCCTTTTCCCTTTCGTTCCTGTCTTCGTCGTTCGCCCCGTGTTGAATACTATTTAGAGAATCATATATCACAAATCTATCGGAAAATTTAAATAAAATGCTTAAACCTTATAACGTAACGATCGGACATTCATACACGTTAAGAAAAATATATATGCGAATTTGAAAGAAAAACCTCCTACAAAAACTACACATTCATAATTACGTCTCGGATGCGAGCGAAGGGTCTGTTATATCGAACATTTCGAATTTACTATCACCCCCACGCCTACATATCTCGGTACTCGGTACCCGACTGTACATACGTTAGGAGTGATTGGCCCGCGCCAAGAAGTTTCGATGGCCACTACATTAAATGTATTTTAACAACTAAGGTTCTTGATAATCGCTACTGACGAAGGGTGATAACCCAGAAACAATATTGTCTAGCGATCCACCAGTTAGTCGTCATGGACCTGTTTTAATTAATGTTCACTTCACCATTGAGGTGTAAGATTAGACCATCTTTAGTGTAAGTTTTACATTTTTCTGTCATATTTGACACATTTTTAATTTGAATTGTTTTTGAACTTAATTGCAACAGTCCTTTTATATGTTGACACTGGACATTTGACAGTCGTCTTGTTTACTCGCCGCAAGGTGTTAGACAAGGTATCGTCTTGACAGTGTTCTGTTGTAATTGGTACGTTAGGAGTGATTGGCCCGCGCCAAGAAGTTTCGATGACCACTACATGTAAAGGTATTTCAACAACTAAGGTTCTTTGTAATCGCTATTGACGAAGGGTGATAACCCAGAAACAATATTGTCTAGCGATCCTCCAGTTAGTCGTCATGGACCTGTTTTAATTAATGTTCACTACACCATTGAGGTGTAAGATTATACCATCTTTAGTGTAAATTTTACATTTTTCTGTCATATTTGACAGGACAGATTTTCAATTTGAATTGTTTTTTAACTTAATTGCAGCAATCCTTTCATATGTTGACACTGGACATTTGACAGTCGTCTTGTTTACTCGCCGCGAGGTGTTAGACAAGGTATGGTCTTGTCAGTGTTCTGTTGTCAGTGGTTCGATAGGAGTGATTGGCTCGCGCCAAGAAGTTTTGATGATCATTACATGTAAAGGTGTTTCAACAACTAAGGTTCTTGGTAATCGTTACTGACGAAGGGTAATAATCCAGAAACAATATTGTCTAGCGATCCACCAGTTAGTCGTCCTGGACCTGTTTTAATTAATGTTCACTACACCATTGAGGTGTAAGATTAGACCACCTTTAGTGTAAATTTTACATTTTTCTGTCATATTTGACAAGACACATTTTTAATTTGAATTGTTTTTGAACTTAATTGCAGCAATCCTTTTATATGTTGACACTGGACATTTGACTGTCGTCTTGTTTACTCGCGGCAAGGTGTTAGACAATGTATCGTCTTGACAGTCTTCTGTTGTCAGTGGTTCGTTAGGAGTGATTGGCTCGCGCCAATAAGTTTTGATGGCCACTACATGTAAAGGTATTTCAACAACTAAGGTTCTTGGTAATCGCTACTGACGAAGGGTGATAACCCAGAAACAATATTGTCTAGCGATCCACCAGTTAATCGTCATGGACCTGTTTTAATTAATGTTCACTACACCATTGAGGTGTAAGATTATACCATCTTTAGTGTAAATTTTACATTTTTCTGTCATATTTGACAGGACAGATTTTCAATTTGAATTGTTTTTTAACTTAATTGCAGCAATCCTTTCATATGTTGACACTGGACATTTGACAGTCGTCTTGTTTACTCGCCGCAAGGTGTTAGACAAGGTATGGTCTTGTCAGTGTTCTGTTGTCAGTGGTTCATTAGGAGTGATTGGCTCGCGCCAAGAAGTTTTGATGGCCACTACATGTAAAGGTATTTCAACAACTAAGGTTCTTGGTAATCGTTACTGACGACGGGGAATAATCCAGAAACAATATTGTCTAGCGATCAACCAGTTAGTCGTCCTGGACCTGTTTTAATTAATGTTCACTACACCATTGAGGTGTAAGATTAGACCATCTTTAGTGTAAATTTTACATTTTTCTGTCATATTTGACAAGACACATTTTTAATTTGAATTGTTTTTGAATTTAATTGCAGCAATCCTTTTATATGTTGACACTGGACATTTGACAGTCGTCTTGTTTACTCGCCGCAAGGTGTTAGACAAGGCATCGTCTTGTCAGTGTTCTGTTGTCAGTGATTCGCTAGGAGTGATTGGCTCGCGCCGAGAAGTGTCGATGGCCACTACATGTAAAGGTATTCCAACAACTAAGGTTCTTGGTAATCGCTACTGACGAAGGGTAATAACGCAGAAACAATATTGTCTAGCGATCCACCAGTTAGTCGTCATGGACCTGTTTTAATTAATGTTCACTACACCATTGAAAAATTGCTAAAATCGGACTAAAAATAAAAAAGATATGATGGTGTTACACTCTTAAGTGAAACATACTGTATATATATATTAACAAGTTTATTTTTTACATCAATGAAATGTGTGTAGGGGTCAGCCCCACAGCGACCACACATTATCAATAATATCTTTGCAATGTATTTCACAATTACATAAAATTGTTTCTTGGAAAGATTGGTTCCGTATTTATCTTATATCCTCATTGACATGAAATTAACCCTATATTAGTCAATATTAAAGCGTTCAGCAATTCTCATCAATTAGCGACGTAAAATAAACTAAATTGCGATTTACAACGTATATATGAGTTTATTTTGATACACATTTTCATCGTGCTATAAATGCTTAACTGTCTCCATTTAAGTAGAAAAGTCCGATGAATTATTAAGAAGCATGTTTTCTCGTATTGCGGGAGAACTTTTATACAAATGGTTTATTTCGCAACATCCTTGAAGAAATAAGTAAAGGAATCGTCGGTACAATGATATCTTTTATCTGGGTCAAGCATACGTGACATTCAGGTCTCATTTGGAAGACTTAAATGCTATGCGAAAATATTTCTCAAGACGGTAGCTTCCAACATGACACACGGGTAATTATTGTGTGTTTGTAACTTGTAGCTTGGACTATGTGAAACAGCAGTAATTATTATTTGTTTGTAATTGCTGCATTGTGTTCTCTCTTGTGCACCTAATAATTAGTGATGGGAATAATCGAGATGCGATACACGAATTAGTCGATTATTAAAATCTCTCGAGATAATCGACTATCCGAAAATTAGTACTCCTAAATTAGTAGTCGAACTTCGGTCACGGAATATGTGCGAGACCGAGAAGCTCGATATATCGAGATATTTTAGCGCATTGTATCTCGGAGTATTCCCACCACTAAATGTTAGTAGTAGTTCGAGCGTCGATATATTTTATTTTAATATTGGAGTAATTCGATTATGGTAACTAACAACACTCGTATCGCTACGGGAAATCATGACCGATTCTCTTTCAATTATTTTTTGTAGTCTCGATCGATCGTCATTCGGATTCAAGAATACAATAATTTAAAGTACAATCATGTTTACATGTTTTTTAAATTTACAATAATATTTATAAAGTGCCACAATAATATAGAAAAAATATGAGCAAATAACAACAAAAGTATAATTCTCAATATAAACAAATAATAAGTCTCGATTAAACAATAATGAATAATTGAAAATTAATAAAAACTAATTTATAAGAACAATTAGTCAAAATAATTAACAAAATAAAATGCAAACTATTCATAACAACTCCAATGTGCTCTTAAGGAATATAATTTCATCTAAATTTTTAGACGGTAATCTGTTTCGATGTAAATTTGTAAATTGCCCGGCTTTAGGAAGCACACGTTCTGAAGGCACTGACGTAGCTTATAATTGTTCTTAATTCTTCACTAATAAGACTTTGGGCGTTTTCTGCATTTTCTTCGTTTCCAAAACCAGCTCTCTTAAATCTAATGTCTAGGAATGCAGCTATTGCAACTGTTGGGTTTGTTTCCAGAGACTCCAATCTTCTAGAAACAAACTCTATCAACAATTGTTTTAGCTTCTTTCCACATTCAGTTTTATGAAGCGTATTTTTTAAAGCTACCTGGAGTCCATTTATTAATGGAATTATCATAGACATGGTGGGATATTTCTCCCCTGATAATTCAAAGGTCATGCTTTCAATGAACTTTATGTCTCTTTATGTCCCTTTATTAGTGGAATTATCATAGACATTGTGGGATATTTCTCCCCTGATAATTCAAAGGTCATGCTTTCAATGAACTTTAAAATAGAAATAATGTCGTTCATCACGCTCCATTCTGACACGTTCAAAAATTCTGGTGCAGTTGGTAATGCTGTTACTACGGCAGATAAAGGCACACTCTCTTCCACCTTGTTTTTACTTCTTGTCAGCTTAATTTGCGGCAAACCGATTTGAATCTGCATTTGTCTTATTTTTTCACTGGCTTGAAGTATCCAGCCAGAATTCTACATTTCGGCTATATATTTTTAAGTCTCGAATTCCCATTTATAGCCTCCGTAGCAAATAAATTCAAAGTATGAGCTTCACAAGGATGATGTGTTTTTCCAAGATGCTCGATTATAGCTTTTTTTGTCGGCATCGTTGTCGGAAACCACAGTGACAATTTTGTCGTTTATGTCCCACGCCATAAATATTTCGTTCATAGCATTTGCTATATTTATTGCAGTATGGGTTTCGGGCATTTCTCCTGTAGCCAAAACTGGATTTAGCATTCTATTTCCATAAACGAAGTCTGCTTTAAAGTCAAATATGCACGATTACTGTCCGATGTCCATATGTCAGCAGTTGTCGAAAATGTGGAATTTGATTTAAAATTAATTTTAATTTTGAAGAAATTGAGGCATATGAATTTGGTAACATCTGACTCAGTACCTTTCGACTTGGAAGCTTGTACAGTGGAATATGCGCTGAATATTCAATAAAACTTCTATTTTCAACCAGGGAAAGAGGCGTTTTCACGGATTTGACATTGATTTCGAACCTGAAGGAGTTATTGTTTTTGGGGTCTCCAGGGGTGCTGGAGTATTATTGGGAAAACTGACCTAGTTTAACTGGTGTGTCATTTTATGACGATGTTCCTGGTTGGGAGTAAAACTGAATTTCATGTGCATTTTGAATAGATAGATAGTTTCTGATTGACGCCGTGCTACATCTTAAAAAACGCCTTCGCTTTGGGCTTCATCATGGGGACTTGGCAAACATGAAACACTGTGAAATTCCGCAGGATGTTTTCTTTTCAGGTGCTCTTTTAAATTAGTTGTGTTTCCACAATAGATTAACTGCTTTTTACATAACTGACATGTCACCGACTTCGAATCCGCACTTTTCTTAACGAATTCCCACACAATAGACCAACGGGCATTGGTTCTTGGCAACATTTTCAAAAATAAGACCGATTACTGTTTCGCGTTGAGAGCAGAACAAGTACTACATTTTAAATTAAAAATGCAAATTTAAAAAGGGACGAAAAAGTATTTTAGGAGTTATTTATTATCATTTCTTGCTGTTCTTACGGCGTACTAAATAATTGCTGCAATAAAATGCTAGTATTAACAATGGCGTTAAATATATTTTTACGAAATGAATTTTTATAAACAGAATGCCGTAGATTGTGGTATCGTATTCTAGTAGCTATTGACAATCACGCCACTCATGCATGTAAAATGTCTGTGGGTTCCAGGTCCCAAAAAAATGAAGCGGTCATACATATAATCCATTCGACGTTAGTTAATTTTGCAAATTCAACTTTTATATACCGCATGTCCCTGGATTGAGTTTACAATAGGTATGATTGACCAAAAATTTTCAAATTGGAATTTCATGTTTTGGGATGCCGCACAGTGGTTCGAGTTTGATGGACGCGCGGAAAAAAATCATTATCTCGAAAAGTACTCGATCAATTCCAATAAAACTTTTTCCAAAGTAACTACATATTATTCACATTGCAGTTGACGAAAATTTTCGTTTCGTGTATTTATAATAGGAATTAGAAATTTCATAATATGTAGCTTTGGTACACAAGGTCATAGGTAAAAATGCATAAATATTTAAGTTTCAAATTTGAATTTATAGCTGCTATAAATACAAATATTGTTGCACATAATACAAATAATAAAATGCGTCCCTTGCCATATCGCCAGCGGCATGAAGAAGACAAGGTGCTATGCGAATCATATCCACTTCCGCAGTGGTAACTGCGTAAATGATTTAATTTCAGCTAATCAAGTGGTGGAATTTTCTTAGTATTTTGTACACTTGAAGGTACAAGGTAGGTATATGCCTAGTTTTGAATTAATAAAAAAAACTTTTCCAAATGCAATACATTAGTTAATATTTAAATCTGAATTTGGAATAAGTTTTTACAATTTACAGAACATTATCCATTGATGAACTTTGCAACATCAACTAAATTTACAATGCTTTCACCAAAAGATAGTTCATTTATCGAACTTTCAAGGAAAAAAGAAAAAAATTGAAATTCGCATTTTCATGATTCGGACTTTTTCCGCGCTAGAACCACTATATGCCGCCCTGCCTATTCTGAAACTTACTTTTAGTTTTTTAAATCAAGTAGGCCATTACAGTTGGACAAACACTGTTTTAGTTCTACGTAAACTACCTTTTCCGTTCTTAGTAGGCCAAAGTATTACTAAGAAAAGTTGTTCAGGATGTAAGTTATGACGTTATGCAAATTTTCACAGTGGCCTACTTTGATATAATCCAGTATTGGTCAGTATTGCAATTGAAACAGCAGTGGTAACATTAGGTGGCTTACTAATTACAAAAACAAAAACCATCGATTACATGTCAAGTATTTATTGTAGTATCCATGTCATATCTTCCATATCGTAAAAGTAATATCACAAAACTGATTTTCATTGCGAAGTAATGACAATATTATTACAATGAAATGCTAACGTTAGAACAGAAAATATATTTAGTACATTGTTAGGGACGTGGAAAAAGTTACCGTTAGTTAAGGAACTGCGACGGCGGATCGAATTATGCAGCAACGAAGGTGGAGGGTTAATAGAATAACTTAATAGTTGTTTTTTGTTTTGTTTTTTGTTGTATACGAGATCTCTCTTAGTTATACTACGTTTTTTCGAAAAAACCTCAAATAAAAGTTGTTTAAAATATCAATATCTTTAACTTTTTTTAGAATAATTTTTTCGTTAACATGTACCGTTTTCGAGATTCGGAAAATAGTGATACGAGTTAACCATCAGTTCCGGTTGAGATATCTTAAGTTTAAAGTTTCATAGCTCTAGCTTTGATCGTTTGGACGGCAGAGCGCGCACAGACATATAGGCAATCAAAGACATAGACAGCCATGCAGACGTCATTCCAAAAGTAGTCAGAATTGCTTAATGGGACCTCAAAACACGTATATCCGTTAAAATCTCGAGTTCGAAAATTTTAATGATTACTTTACTTATACATAAAGTATAAGAAAGTAAAAATCTGCAGTGGTCCGCACTGAACTTTCTTATACTTAGTGATACTACATTTTTCGAAAAAAACTTTTCAAATAAAAGTTGTTTAAAATATCAATATTAATAACTTTTCTAAAAATATTTTTCTCGATAAAATGCACCGTTTTCGATATATGGAAAAAGGTGATAAGAGTAAACCATCACTTTCACCGATTGTTCAAAATAGGACGTTTTCTTCCATGCTACATTCAAATGTTAAGTTTAAAGATTCAGAGCTCTAGCTTTAATCGTTTGGGCTATAGAGCGCGAGATCGTCAGGATCGATTCAGGGAACCTCAAGACGTGTTTCCGTTGAAATCTCGAATTCGAAAATTTTCATGATTCCTATACTTATTTATACATAAAGTATAACATTTTCGAACTCTAGATTTCAACGGATATACACTAGCGTTTCCAATCCCGAGATTCCGGCGAATAATGATCAATTTTAAGAAACCGAGATCCCGGGATTAGTGATATATATCCCGGGATTACTGATATGAATTTCGGGATTTTACTATTAAGAGCCCTTCAAGATTTACGGTAACTAATACATATTAGACTTGTTCTTGCCACAAGTGTTCTTACGTTATATAGAAACATAATTAGTACTAGTAGTAGATTTCTGAGATAAACTTAACCTTAAAAAAGTATTTAATTGATCTGTTATTATTAACCCATACCCTACTGGTATTAAATTGATACGATTTGTTATTGGTTCTATAGTATAAATATTAATGTATTAGTGTATAAAATCAATATAACGTGTTTATTTATTTTATTATATTTCGAAATAAAATTACAATATTGAGATAAAAAAAACTGAAACAGTAAATTATGTTGGATATAATTTTCTTATCTTTTACACGCCCGAAAAATACGTTTTCTAAAAATATTCCTCATTTAAAAAATTAACCGTCTCATATTAAACTTGAATATGTATTGTGATAACAAAAATGGAATTACAATATTTCATAAAATCAGAAGCAGTTTAAAACAATACTGCTCCTTATTTTATGAAATGATGGTGAGAAGTGAAAATGCCTCGACATGGGTTCATTTATGAAAAGAGTTATTTTTTAAGAGCTTCTTTAGAAATTCTAGTAGAAACGGAGTATTAACGGAATATTGGTATAAAATTGCATTAAGTTTTAAAATACAAACTTGGTATCGCGTGAAGAACGTTTAGTTCTTGAAATAAAAAATGTAGTTTTGCAACTTGTTTTTAATTTTAGGAAACAGCTTTTTAAACTAACCGATGCTTTCTATTCTTGGAGCTTTCTACAATGTAAGTTATCATGATGAACTTCATTGATATGAATTTGGGTTTATTTATTTCTACATTAAAATCAATATTGTTTTAAAATTTGATGTGCAATATTTTCTCCGATATCATTTCCTTGTGTTTTCAGATAGAAACTCGTAATCGCTTGGGGTCATAATACTGTAGATATTTTGTGAATTGTTTCCAAATATAATTTGCCAATATGAAACAGATAAATAGTATTCTCGCTGTATGTGTTTTATTGTTAGTAGGTCAAAATAAGTTCGGATCTTCATGATTTACGGGAAAAGTTATACAATACTCCATTTAATATTGATTGGTATCTTGTTTTAGTGCTTCCAAATATATATATATATATATATATATAATTATTGTACAAATTCTCGACTGTAAATCACTTAAAATGGTACTTATCTTGTATCATGAGCAGTCAGTCGTTGAATAAAACACTTTTAGCAATATTAAAGTTTATTGCGACACCTTTTTTTGCAATAAGGTGTTTCGGAAACCCTTGTCAAGCAATAAATATTAATATGACAAATGACATTAAATAAAACCTATCGCGGTAACAAGGCCGACTTTCTATTACCCCAGTATTTACTGCAAGAACTAGGGAAAACCTTGTAAAAACCTAGTTAGGGTATTCGACCAACATTTAATTCACTACAATACAATTTAAAATCACAACGATAAAAAAAAAATAATATATATGATAAGATAAAAATAAATTAACCCGCAATTGTAATAATAATGATCAAAAAATTGTATTGTAATGAATGAAATATTGGACACTTGGAATTTTGTGACAATATTAATTCAATATTAATAAATCAAAATTAATATTAGAAATTAATATTAAAGCCACAAAACTCCCATTGTGAAAAGGCTAGCTAAGAGAACTAATAATAAAAATCTACTAGAATGACCAATGTTTAATTCATTAAAAAAAAAAAAAAATTACATTAAAACAAAGAAAATTTCTAAAAATGATTAAAATGAATTCAACATTGGTCAGACCTCTTAAAAAAATATACAAATCAAAACTTAAATTAATTTGCCAATAATCAACTCAAACGCAGGGCCGCTCTAAAAGGATAACGTATAAATTCCAAGTTAATACATGCCAATGCCATAAAAAATGACTATGCAAAAGTAAACACCAGCATGCACCAAAATAGAACCACACATCAACCTTAAAGATCAGCTCTACAATGAGTTCATTAAAGGTCACATCTCTTAAATATTAATTACTAATTTGATCAATGTTCAAACTAAAGCTATATGAAAAAGTTAGTTTCAACATTGGTCAAAATAAAACTAAAATTAAATTAACAAATAAAAGAAAAAGGAAAAAATCAATCTAGAAAGGTGCAGGCTCACAGTAATAAATTATTATAAATTTTACTTAAATTGAGAGTGTCAGTTTTAGAGTTTATAGCGTTAGTGTCTTTTTGTATATGTAACATCTCCAAAACCAAACGCTTTTTATAATTGCACTCTTTTGTAAGAATTTTGGTGTTATCGAAATCAAAAATATGTCCTGTGTTTTTTGCATGTTTGGATAAAGCAGTGTCAATGGTTTTGTTAGATGTTGTACTGTATTTATGTGTGTATATGCGTCTATGTAAGTATTGTAATGTTTGACCAACATAAGTTGCTGGACAATTAGAACAGTTAATTTTGTATATAGTGTGTGTTTGGTTTTGTTTTGGTATTTGTGGTTTAAGTTGTGTAAAAATGTTTTTAACTGTGTTATGGTTTGTGTGTGCAATTATAATATCGTATGGCTTTAGAGCATGTTTAATGCGTTCCGATAAACCCTGAATATACGGAAGTGATGCATATCTAATATCGTTATTAGTAGATATTAGATTTGCATTGTTGTTATATAAATTGTGAATTCTACGCCTAATTAACTTTTCGAAAAATGAATTTGGAAAGTTATTTGTAATTAAAAAAGATTTAATTTTGTCTAAATTTGCTTTTCGAAATTTTGGATGTGATAATTTAATTCCTTGATCAACAAGGCTATTAACAACACTTCTTTTATATATTAAAGGTGTATCAGAACTGAAGTTTATGTATCTATTGCAATTAGTTTCCTTAATATACCAATTTGTAAAAATGTGAGTGTTAGTGTGTGTAATTTGTATATTTAAAAAATTTATGGAGTTATTTGTCTCTGTTTCTAGTGTAAATTGTAATCGTGGGTGATAGGAATTGAAAATGTGTGTTATAGTATCTGATTTAGTAATTGGAATACAAGCTAAACAGTCATCAACATAACGTTTATAAAATTGAATAAAAAAAAATAAAATTTAGTTTATTTAAACACGTTAGCTCTAAGTCTTCCATTACTAAATTAGATACTACTGCTGAAATGGGCGAACCCATAGCAATTTGCCATTTTTTTTTTTTTTTTTTTTTTTTTTTTTTTTTTTTTTTTTTTTTTTTTATGAATTAAACATTGGTCATTCTAGTAGATTTTTATTATTAGTTCTCTTAGCTAGCCTTTTCACAATGGGAGTTTTGTGGCTTTAATATTAATTTCTAATATTAATTTTGATTTATTAATATTGAATTAATATTGTCACAAAATTCCAAGTGTCCAATATTTCATTCATTACAATACAATTTTTTGATCATTATTATTACAATTGCGGGTTAATTTATTTTTATCTTATCATATATATATTTTTTTTTTTTTTATCGTTGTGATTTTAAATTGTATTGTAGTGAATTAAATGTTGGTCGAATACCCTAACTAGGTTTTTACAAGGTTTTCCCTAGTTCTTGCAGTAAATACTGGGGTAATAGAAAGTCGGCCTTGTTACCGCGATAGGTTTTATTTAATGTCATTTGTCATATTAATGTTTATTGCTTGACAAGGGTTTCCGAAACACCTTATTGCAAAAAAAGGTGTCGCAATAAACTTTAATATTGCTAAAAGTGTTTTATTCAACGACTGACTGCTCATGATACAAGATAAGTACCATTTTATATATATATATATATATAAAATGAAGACTTTAATGAGCAAAGCCCGCATGGAAACACGCAACCGCGGACACGTGTTTCTGACTTATTAGTCGTCATCAGGACGGTATAGCCAAATTAAAAGATGGACAAAATTTAGAGATACAAAACAATTGAGTCAACACAAGCAACCGACCTCCACACTATGACAACAGTCAAAATACCCACAATATTGTGGGAACATTCAACATAGCCACCTGCGTGAACAACCGAGCCCAGGATATAATAATGAAAAAACCCTGACGTCCTGATGACGACTAATAAGTCAGAAACACGTGTCGGTGGTTGCGTGTTTCCATGCGGGCTTTGCCCATTAAAGTCTTCATTTTATATATCTATGTTCCCGCGTTAACAACCTTTTTTTCATTATATATGTATATGTGTTTATATATATATATATATATATATATATATATATATATATATATATGTATATATACATATATATATATATATTGAAAATGTGTCTTGTCAAATATGACAGAAAAATGTTAAATTTACACGAAAGATGGTCTAATATATATATATATATATATATATATGTAGAGGTATTTTCTTCGGAATTGGACACAAGTGAGGGAATAAAATAATTAAATTATTTCATTAGCTAACGTTTCGCTTTTATTATATAAAAAGGTTCTTCAGAGCTATTGACAAACAAAATGAATTAATTACAACATTGATTAAAAACAATTTAGAACACATTAACTACACATTTTTATTCGATAAATAATCGTCGTCTACTGACCGTCGAGTACGTAATAAAAGCGAAACGTTAGCTAATGAAATAATTTAATTATTTTATTCCCTCACTTGTCTCCAATTCCGAAGAAAATACCTCTACATATTAACCAAGGACAAGAAAATAAAGTTTTACATATATATATATATATATATATATATATATATATATATATATATATATATATATTGTAATGATTAAAAATTGGGTACGCAGGATAAAATACTTAAATTGGCAGTATAAAAGAAACAGAGAGGCAGTTTCCGAGAACTCCAGAAGGTTTAACTTTAAATATAAATTTAAAACCTAAATACAAACCAATAAACTTAAGTTACTTTAACACACACCAAATTATGCGAAAACCCGGTTTAACACTAGGAAAGGTAAAATAAAATAAGAAAAATAAGTTAGGTTATGTTCATTCATATGCATCGAAATGTCAGATCGGCCGCATAACAACGCAATTCATTTAAATTCAGATATCAATCAGAATAGCCATGCACAGCAGTATAAAAGGGAAATTAAAAAAAAGAGGGTCAGAGCGTCCTTAACCACCAAGTAAGCAGCTTCTGTGTCGCGAGGATCTAAAATTGTAAACAACCCAGAAAAACCTAAAAATTAAAGTCAAATTAAAATAGCGGAAGTAAGCCCGCGATATTTGTTAATTTTTTAAAATTAATCGGCATTTTCAAATTGTATACCTTGGAGTTTTTATATAGTCGGTTTTTGTTGTGTTGAGTTAAAAATAAATTAAGTCGTTATTACAACTAAAAACAAAACGTGTTTGTCCTGTAATGTACTAAAATATATGGATTTACGTTAAACCCATTGACTAGCCCTGAGAGAGAGTCACACAAATACATAAGAGCAATTAAAATAAAAGAAATTAAAAATTAAATAATACCTCGTAACAATTTTGGCACCCAACTTGGTGGGCACGTTTTAAAAAAGAAAACAAATACGACAATATATATATATATATATATATATATATATATATATATATATATATATATATATGAAAAAAGGTTTTTTTCTGCGGGAACAAAGGTATATGAAGGGAAGATTCTTGGGCATACACCCGCATGGAAACACGTAATCGCCGACACGTGTTTCTGACTTATTAGTCGTCATCAGGACGGTATAGCCAAATTAAAAGGTGGACAAAATTTGGAGATAAAACAATCGGAGTCAAAAACAAGCAACCGACCTCCACATGTGTGATAACTGTGTTGTGTGGGAACATTCAACATAACCACGCGGTTGCGTGTTTCCATGCGGGTGTATGCCCAAGAATCTTCCCTTCATATACCTTTGTTCCCGCAGAAAAAACCTTTTTTCATTATTATATCCTGGGCTCGGTTGTTCACGCAGGTGGCTTTGTCCTCCCGCGTGGTTATGTTGAATGTTACCACATAATGTGTGGGTATTTTGACAGTTATCACACATGTGGAGGTCGGTTGCTTGTTGTTGACTCCGATTGTTTTATCTTCAAATTTTGTCCACCTTTTAATTTGGCTATACCGTCCTGATGACGACTAATAAGTCAGAAACACGTGTCGGCGGTTGCGTGTTTCCATGCGGGTGTATGCCCAAGAATCTTCCCTTCATATACCTTTGTTCCCGCAGAAAAAACCTTTTTTCATTATTATATCCTGGGCTCGGTTGTTCACGCAGGTGGCTTTGTCCTCCCGCGTGGTTATGTTGAATGTTCCCACACAATGTGTGGGTATTTTGACAGTTATCACACATGTGGAGGTCGGTTGCTTGTTGTTGACTCCGATTGTTTTATCTCCAAATTTTGTCCACCTTTTAATTTGGCTATACCGTCCTGATGACGACTAATAAGTCAGAAACACGTGTCGGCGGTTGCGTGTTTCCATGCGGGTGTATGCCCAAGAATCTTCCCTTCATATATATATATATATATATATATAGAATCAAGAAATATATATCAGGGAAACGGTCAGCTATCGGGTAGTAATGAAACTCAGTTGATTATTCTTTTCAATATTTCGCAATAATTTAATTGCTTCATCAGGAAAGCTACAAGAATTGAATTAAGAAAAAACAGAAAATTTAAATCAAATTCCACTTACATAATATAAGAGTTACATGTAATTGGCTAATTGTTAACATTAAAAACTTTTGTCCATACATGAGACAGTTTTAATAATTGAAACACACATTTTTTAAGAAAATATCGAAACAACGTGAAAACAAAGGCGCACGTGGTAGGCCATTTTTAAATAACAGCTGATGGACAGCAGAAGGAAGGAAAGATATGTATGAGTGAGTGAACCAGCAATTGCCAACCTTTTACAATGTGAAAACATGACAACGTAAAACTACTGACAATTTGTCGAAATAATTTAATAAAAGGAACGAACGTAATTGTGACAAATATGGCTAAAAATTACAACAGATAATTATTATTAGGTGTGAAATCCAACAACCAAGAGTAAATGTTGCTGAGATGCTGTATGTCAGACCTAAAATTTACACAATTGGTATGTTTATTTATATAATACATTTCTAGAAAAATCCGCCGCTTGTACCTGCTCTGAGAAGTTAATATTGAAGTATTATCAAAGTCAAAATTATGGTTAAATTTAGTAAAATGTGATGCAAGAGCACAAGAATTCTTCTGCAACCTACAGTTGCTCTTATGCTGAGTAATTCGTGTCTTTAGCCATTGTGACGTCTGCCCAATGTAACATTTATCACACTCAAGACAAGGAATTTTGTAAATTACATCAGATCTATAACCAATCGGGACGCGATCCTTAACATGACCAAAGAATTCACTAGTAGATTTTAAGCTGTATTTAGCTATTCTTAAACCATTGGACGTGCAAACCTTTTCTATGTTATTACTGATGTTATTAATTAGAGGTAATCTTTTATAGACAATTGGTTCGTCAACAGGTACGTGTACATCAGGATGTTCAATTGTGTAGATATTATTCGTTTTCCAATGTTTAATCATTTCAGTAATTTTTTCTTGATATATCGGTGTAGGATCTTTTTTTAAGAGTTTGTAAGTTTTATTATCTTGAAGTATATTTAACATTTTTTCTGTGTAATTTATTGTGTCCATTACTACTGTTGTATTACTCTTGTCAGGTTTAAGTATAGTTATTTGCGGATTTTTTTTGATAATTTTTTTGTAGTTTGGATGTCTTTTTTGAACTCCATTTCTGTTTTACTTGGTTTTGGGTGTTTTTTTTTTTTGAAATTATGCAGTAGATTACTAACTTTTGTTCTAATATCAAGTTTATGTTCTTGTGGGCTATCTGTTATAGCTGATTCGATGGTTGCAATAATGTTATATGTTGGGATTTTCTTTGTGTATAACTTCACCATTGCACATAAAAACACATATAATTTAAAAAAAAATATATATACAACATTAAAAGAAAAACCACCATTACAAAAAACAACACATTGCATATACAAAATACCATGTGGAAATTGCAACAAATGCTATATAGGGCAGACGATACAATATCTAAAAGAAAGAATAAATGGACATAAATATTCTAATAATAGCACAGCACTAAAAACACACCAACAAGACACTGGACATAAATTTAATTTCAAAAACACTTCTGTACTAGCCATAGAGAAAAACAATAAATCTAGAACCACACTTGAAATGATTTTTATTAAAATTGAACCTGAAACGGTTAATAATAAAACTGATTGTGAAAACCTCTTTCAAATCTATTTTAGGAATCTGTGACTCGTATAAGGACAAAATTATGTATCTCCATCTAGCTTGTAATAGATTAACACATACCATAATACAAAATTAATATTATTATATCTCACACATAGTAATTTTCAAAACGTTTAAGATCAAATAACAAATAAAATAATATAATCTCTATAATAAGTAGAATAGTACCATCTCAATTTCATTAAAGGTTTTTTAATTTCTTATGTTGACAACACAATGACAAACGAAATATCGCCAGTATGCTAGTAAAACCAAACACGTAAACGTCGC
Organism: Geotrupes spiniger; assembly: GCA_959613385.1. Lineage (NCBI taxonomy): Eukaryota > Metazoa > Arthropoda > Insecta > Coleoptera > Geotrupidae > Geotrupes > Geotrupes spiniger. The sequence goes on from OY390732.1 coordinate 48,616,796, forward strand.
TGCTCATTTTAAATGTAAGTAAAATAGCAATTCAATAGCTGTAAACTATATCATTTCCAAACAAAAACATTCTCTAAATCAAATAATAATTTTTAAATGAAAATCAAATTAGTTAACACATTCAAATACAATATTAATGTTAGATTTAGTTTTCAAAGTCACGCACACCACCATTAAAAATTATACATCATTACTTATTGTACAAAAATTTTTCATCTTCATGTCTGTTTATAGTATTAAGAACTGACTAATTTATAATATAGCATTAAAATTAACATAATTATAATTCAGAACCGTATGTAGACTATAAAACTATTTATTATATTACAGAAAATTTCGAAAAAGGCCCCATGAGGCCGAAACGTCAATAAAACATGTTTTTAACAACCAAAAACACATGTTTTTATTAAGAAATACCTTTCAACTGTCGCAAAACCCACATAAACAGAATGTTCAACTATATATATATATATATATAAGTATATATATATATAAATTATATATATATATATCTTCCTGTGTTTATGAAATGATAATCTTATTTGATATAATGGTACTTCACGTGAGGTATGATTTAAAAAATAACAAATGTAAATTTTTTTACATTTTATTAATCGTTACGCAACTCTTCAGCTTGCTTCATCAGACGGTTTTTTAATATACTTATGCAAGTTGACATATTTTGCCCATACAAAATTGTGACATTGTCCCACTTCGATATTTCTCTACTACGTGTCTACGCTAATTATTATAACTAATACATTAGCAAAACAGATTTAAGAGTTAGCTACTCTGCACTCCCCACCCGGTGATCTCAGTGTCAAAGATGAATCGCGTTAATTTTAGTCTATAACGAACAAAGCCAGACAAATAAAAGCGAAAGCAATTTTAGCTACCTACCTACTTCTTTTTGAATTTGGATAGTATGTTGTCATACTCTTTTGGGAGATTCCCTATGTCCCTTTTGCTGTTTATGGAATCTTTCTCAATCTTAATATGGAGCATTTCAGATGTGAGGCGTTTCCTTTCGTTTGTTTCTACATCAAGTATTATTACTTTTTCATATTCAAACTTGTGATGCATCTCTACAGTATGTTTCGCAAGGGCAGTGCTGTTTGGTTTATGTATAATGCCCGATGTTGAGTTATTCTGTTTTTTAGTGGCTGTGATGTAGTGCCAGCATATGTCCCTATACAATTCTCACAATTTATTTTATACACAACATTACTTTTAGAGGTTTTTTCGAATTTTGTTTTTGTGATCGTCATAAGTGTAATTAACTTGTTATTAGTACTGAAACCTAGCTGTAAATCGTATTTTTTCAACGTTTTTTTTGAAAATGTTGGAACGTAGGTTGGAATATTGAATTGGACATAGGACATAGGACGTGGACATAGGGGATTCATTATTAAGTTTTCGGATTACAGTTTTGGTTTTTCTAAGAATAAGATTTATGGGGTAATTATTTTTGACAAAGGCTGTTTCAATTTTTTTGATGTTATCTTTCCAAAACATAGGATCAGAGATTCTAAGTGCCTTTTCTATAGTGTTTGTCTGAACATTTGCTTTTTGGTTAAAAGGGTGGTTGGAATGGAAATGGAAATTAAGGTATCTCCAACTCATGGTTGGTTTTACACAGTGTGTTTCACTTAAGAGTGTAACACCCTCATATCTTTTTTATTTTTAGTCCGATTTTAGTAATTTTTCCCAAACGTAGAATACTTAGTGCTCTATTTAATGCGAAAAAACCAATTGTCGATGGTAAAATACTGCGATGGTAAAATAAATGGAAAAAATCAAGAAATGACTTTATTGATGACTGATTTTTTTATCGAAAAATCGTTCTAGTAACAATTGTTCAGAATTGTCCAATATCACTAAATCCAAAATTTCTTGAAAATTAAAAATGTAAAAATTTTCTTCAAAAGCAATTCCAATTCGGTAAATATTATTTGCACAAGTGGCTGCGCCTAAACAACAACAACTTTAAACTTTGACAGTTCAGGTTTTATTTCAAACAAAATTTTCACAGAATACTTTCTTCCGCGCAGCTAATAATAAGTATTTACGGACTTTTACGGAAAATTTTGACATTTTTAATTTTCATGAAATTTTGGATTTAGGGTTTTTGTGCAATTCTGATCAATTATTACTAGTAAAATGTTTCGATAAAAAAATCCCTAAAGTGATTTCTTGATTTTTGCCGTATATTTTGCCATCGCATGTTGCTTTGCATTTAAAGAAGACAATTGTTTTTTTGGTAGTAAATAGAGCAATGAGTATTCTACGTTTGGGAAAAAAATTACTAAAACCAACAATAAAAATGATATGAGGGTGTTACACTCTTAAGTGAAATACACTGTATATATATACTGGTACTTATCTGGTATCATGAGCAGTCAGTCGTTGAATAAAATACGTTTAGCAATATTAATTTTATTGCGACACCTTCTTTTGCAATAAGGTGTTTCGGAAACCTTTGTCAAGCAATAAACATTAATATGTCATTTGTCATAATTTGTCATAATTTGTTTAATGAACTCATTATAGAGCTGATCTTTAAGGCTGATGTGTGGTTCTATTTTGGTGCATGCTGGTGTTTACTTTTAGATAGTTATTTTTTATGGCATTGGCATGTATTAACTTGGAATTTATATGTTATCTTTTTAAAGCGGTCCTGCGTTTGTGTTGATAATTGGTACATTATTTTAAGTTTTGATTTGCATTTTTTAAGAGGTCTGACCAATGTTGAATTCATTTTAATCAATTTTAGAAATTTGCTTTGTTTAAATCCTAATTACTTACTTATATTTTATGTATAAGTATAGGAATCATGAAAAATTTCGACCTCGAGATTTTAACGGATATACGCGTTTTGAGGTCCCTTGAATCGTTTCTGACTATTTTTGGAATGACGTCTGTGTGTCTGTGTGCCTGTGCGCGCTCTAGCGTCCATACGATTATAGCTAGAGCTCTGAAACTTTAAATTTAACATTTGTATATAGCAACGAGGAAAACGCAATAGCTCAACCGGAAGTGATCGTTTACTCTTATCACCATTGTCATTATCTCGAAAACGGTACGAGCTATCAAAAAAATGTTCGTATATAAGTTAATTGAAATTATAAACAACTTTCATTTGAAAAGTTTTTTCGAAAACCGTAGTATAACTAAGTATAAGTAAGTTTCGTGCGGACCACGGCGAATTTTTTTTTTTTTGTTTTAATGAATTAAACATTGGTCATTCTAGTAGATTTTTATTAATAGTTTTCTTAGCTAGCCTTTTCACAATGGGAGTTTTGTGGCTTTAATATTAATTTTGATTTATTAATATTGAATTAATATTGTCACAAAATTCCAAGTGTCCAATATTTCATTACAATACAATTTTTGCTCATTATTATTACAATTGCGGGTTAATTTATTTATATATTATTATATATATTAAAAATGTATCTTGTCAAATCTGACAGCAAAATGTAAAATTTACACGAAAGATGGTCTAATCTTACACCTCAATGGTGTAGTGAACATTAATTAAAACAGGTCCATGAAGACTAACTGGTGGATCGCTAGACAATATTGTTTCTGGGTTATTACCCTTCGTCAGTAGCGATTACCAAGAACCTTAGTTGTTGAAATACCTTTACATGTAGTGGCCATCAAAACTTCTTGGCGCGAGCCAATCACTCCTAACGAACCACTGACAACAGAACACTGACGAGACGATACCTTGTCTAACACCTTGCGGAGACTAAACAAGAGACGACTGTCAAACGTCCAGTGTCAACATATAAAAGGATTGCTGCAATTAAGCTCAAAAACAATTCAAATTAAAAATGTATCTTGTCAAATCTGACAGCAAAATGTAAAATTTACACGAAAGATGGTCTAATCTTTTAAATGTTGACACTGGACGTTTGACAGTCGTCTCTTGTTTAGTCTCCGCAAGGTGTTAGACAAGGTATCGTCTCGTCAGTGTTCTGTTGTCAGTGGTTCGTTAGGAGTGATTGGCTCGCGCCAAGAAGTTTTGATGGCCACTACATGTAAAGGTATTTCAACAACTAAGGTTCTTGGTAATCGCTACTGACGAAGGGTAATAACCCAGAAACAATATTGTCTAGCGATCCACCAGTTAGTCTTCATGGACCTGTTTTAATTAATGTTCACTACACCATTGAGGTGTAAGATTAGACCATCTTTCGTGTAAATTTTACATTTTGCTGTCAGATTTGACAAGATACATTTTTAATATATATAATAATATATAAATAAATTAACCCGCAATTGTAATAATAATGAGCAAAAATTGTATTGTAATGGAATATTGGACACTTGGAATTTTGTGACAATATTAATTCAATATTAATAAATCAAAATTAATATTAAAGCCACAAAACTCCCATTGTGAAAAGGCTAGCTAAGAAAACTATTAATAAAAATCTACTAGAATGACCAATGTTTAATTCATTAAAACAAAAAAAAAAAAATTCGCCGTGGTCCGCACGAAACTTACTTATACTTAGTTATATTACGGTTTTCGAAAAAACTTTTCAAATGAAAGTTGTTTATAATTTCAATTAACTTATATACGAACATTTTTTTGATAGCTCGTACCGTTTTCGAGATAATGACAATGGTGATAAGAGTAAACGATCACTTCCGGTTGAGCTATTGCGTTTTCCTCGTTGCTATATACAAATGTTAAATTTAAAGTTTCAGAGCTCCAGCTATAATCGTATGGACGCTAGAGCGCGCACAGGCACACAGACAAACAGACGTCATTCCAAAAATAGTCAGAAACGATTCAAGGGACCTCAAAACGCGTATATCCGTTAAAATCTCGAGGTCGAAATTTTTCATGATTCCTATACTTATACATAAAATATAAGTAAGTAATTAGAATTAAAACAAAGCAAATTTCTAAAATTGATTAAAATGAATTCAACATTGGTCAGACCTCTTAAAAAATGCAAATCAAAACTTAAAATAATGTACCAATTATCAACACAAACGCAGGACCGCTTTAAAAAGATAACATATAAATTCCAAGTTAATACATGCCAATGCCATAAAAAATAACTATCTAAAAGTAAACACCAGCATGCACCAAAATAGAACCACACATCAGCCTTAAAGATCAGCTCTATAATGAGTTCATTAAACAAATTATGACAAATTATGACAAATTATGACAAATGACATATTAATGTTTATTGCTTGACAAAGGTTTCCGAAACACCTTATTGCAAAAGAAGGTGTCGCAATAAAATTAATATTGCTAAACGTATTTTATTCAACGACTGACTGCTCATGATACCAGATAAGTACCAGTATATATATACAGTGTATTTCACTTAAGAGTGTAACACCCTCATATCATTTTTATTGTTGGTTTTAGTAATTTTTTTCCCAAACGTAGAATACTCATTGCTCTATTTACTACCAAAAAAACAATTGTCTTCTTTAAATGCAAAGCAACATGCGATGGCAAAATATACGGCAAAAATCAAGAAATCACTTTAGGGATTTTTTTATCGAAACATTTTACTAGTAATAATTGATCAGAATTGCACAAAAACCCTAAATCCAAAATTTCATGAAAATTAAAAATGTCAAAATTTTCCGTAAAAGTCCGTAAATACTTATTATTAGCTGCGCGGAAGAAAGTATTCTGTGAAAATTTTGTTTGAAATAAAACCTGAACTGTCAAACTTTAAAGTTGTTGTTGTTTAGGCGCAGCCACTTGTGCAAATAATATTTACCGAATTGGAATTGCTTTTGAAGAAAATTTTTACATTTTTAATTTTCAAGAAATTTTGGATTTAGTGATATTGGACAATTCTGAACAATTGTTACTAGAACGAAGATATGAGGGTGTTACACTCTTAAGTGAAACACACTGTATATATATATGTACACACGAAAGATGGTCTAATCTTACACCTCAACGATACCTTGTCTAACACCTTGCGGAGACTAAACAAGAGACGACTGTCAAACGTCCAGTGTCAACATATAAAAGGATTGCTGCAATTACGGAGTGATTGGCTCGCGCCAAGAAGTTTTGATGGCCACTACATGTAAAGGTATTTCAACAACTAAGGTTCTTGGTAATCGCTACTGACGAAGGGTAATAACCCAGAAACAATATTGTCTAGCGATCCACCAGTTAGTCTTCATGGACCTGTATTAATTAATGTTCACTACACCATTGAGGTGTAAGATTAGACCATCTTTCGTGTGTATATATATATATATATATATATATATATATATATATATATGTGTGTGTGTGTGTGTGTGCTTCTTGGTTCTGTGGTTGAAGAAATGTTCCCCGAATGGTCGTTTCGACGTTTTTGCAGAATCCCATCTGCCATCTTCAGGAAGCTCTTCTAAGTCTCGCTACTTAGAAGAACTGTCGTTCGGAATTACTCGTTGATCCGTATATTACGGTTTGTCGTTGGGATTGACTACGCTCGACTGCTTCTTACTGCGGCTCCTGTTTAATGGACCGTGGTGTAGTGGGCGTGCGATGAACTGTAGCGGTTCCTGTGATGGTTCCTGTGGCGCTGTCCTTTGAGAACCGTTTGTACTGTATTTTTGTAATACTGGTCTCTATGTTGCAGGCATAATCTCGTGTGTTGAGGATTTCATTCCGTTTCTGTATTTCTATTGCCTCCCGTATTATTCTGCTGGCGAACTGTTCAATGCTAGCTATTGTGCTTGTATTGTCGAAGTCGATGCTGTGTCCCTTGTCTAAAAAATGGCTAGTTAATGACGATGACGAATCTCTTTGTTTTACGTTGCGAATGTGCTCTTGTTTACGGACTTCGATGCGCCTATTGGATTGACCGATGTATGTCTTTTCGCAGTTGCCACATGGTATTTCGCACACTCACTGCTTTTCTAATGGAATTTTCGTTTTTGGATTCCGCAGCATCGTTTCTATCTTCCTGTATGGTCTAAAAGTTGTATCGATGTTTTTTGTACTAAGGATCCTGCTTATCTTGTCCGTGGTTCCTCTGACATACGGTAAAAAAGCTATGGCTGCTAGTTTTTCTTCTTGCTTTTCTTCTTTCTGTGTTCGTCTGGGGGGTTTGGATGCTCTGAGAATTTCTCGTTTTGAAAATCCGTTGTACGCCAGTGCTTTGTGTATGTTGTCAATTTCTTTCTCCTTGCTTCTGCCATCGGCTATCCTCTGATCTTGTTATTAATGCTCTTGCTACAGAGTGCAGTTGTGTCGGGTGGTGGTGTGACTAAGCGTTGAGGTACCTGTTGGTGTGAGTCTTCTTCCTGTATACTGGAAACGAAGAAGAAAAACGATGAACGGTTATGTACGGTGCACGAATAAACCTTGTAGTATATCGAATCCTACGCCCATCTTCCACTAGAGCTATAAACTTAGCTATATCTCGACTGTTTAACACTATTCGACGCAAAATTAATAGAACACGATGTTTCAAACAATCTAATCATAAATTATCACTAACAATTGCAACACTGTTGGACAACAGTACAAAATAATCAACAAATAATTGTAGTTTGAACGATAAACATCAACAAACCAATAATAATGAAGCTGCTCACAAGCAACTAAAGCTTTTGTTTGTTGCAATGGTAGGTGCACTCTCAAGTATCAGTAGTGACTTGTTCTTTAGCTCATATAGCCAGTTTCTAACAAAACATCACTGAATTGTAAGTGATCCGCTTTTTTTGCCGGTGAGTATATACACAAATTAGTCTACAATCACAATTTGTCATATTTATAATAACATATTAAACACTTTACTACAATCAGTTTTGATTTGCGTAAATGTTTATTAAAAATGCCATATAATACGTTTATGAACATGGTTGTAATCGTTCTGTCGCTAAAAACTTTGAAAATGAAATAGGAATAAGGGGATGTTGTATATATCTTAAATAGTTATTTAGCTTAAGAGTAGCCGCAAATAATGTTTTTGTTAATTTATATTCATATATATTTGTATAGAGCACCTCTCTCCATTATGTGTGGCAGGGTATAGGGAAGGCCTGTATGTGTGTTAGTGAAACGTACAAGAAACGGCATTAAAACATTAAGACGCTTTTATTCAGGAACCCATTAACATTACGCTTCTCGTTTTACAATTGTAAAATTTGTTTATATTAGTTGCTTATGTTTTTTCTATTAATTATCTCCCTTGTTTTATTGTATTGTAGTTGTTTTCCATTGTTAGTTTGACCCGCGAATGCGCCTTCTCATTTATAACTTCCAGATTTCTTGTGCATTTGAGTGTATGTCCTTCTTCTTTTCGACCCGTCGTCTCATTTCTTAGATTTCCTCGCTGAATTGTTCATTTCCATTCCTTTTTTCTTTATTTCTTTTTGTACTTTCCCCTGAACTCTTTATTTGCTGTCTTAGATTCCATTAACAAATTCACTATTTCCAATATGTCTTCTATATCTATTCGCTAGTTGTGAATACTTTCTGCTTTTTTCATATTTTTCATACTCTTCCTTCACTCTCGTTCTCGTCTCTTAATAACTTTATCATGCAATTTTTTCTATTTTCGGCATTGATTAGATGAATTCAATTTATTTATGTCTTATTATTCCTTTTATGTCCTTCACAGCTTTCCAACTCATTTTCCATTTTACCAATTTCTCTCTCACTGTCCATTTTTAACTTTAATATTAAATAGTAATGTTTAAACAATTCCGTGTAAGCGTTTGTTGTATTTTTATCGCCTGCAAAATTGCAAATTATCGAAATGGGTTACTTGCCACATAGGAAAGATACGACTGATATTCAATCTAAATATCATACGTGATGTTGAGCCCCGCCTATACTGATTACAATATAGATATTAATCGAAAAAACCTGCCATTGAATAGATAATGTAGTCAAATTGAACAAGTTCGCACTGATCAATAGAGTCGCGTTGCGTTGCCGTATGGCTGTTACCTGTCCAACTTTTCATGAAAACTTTTGGCCTCCGTCAAACTTTCTCGATAATATTCAATATCGCAATTATATAGCAGAAGTGACCAAAGGGTTCTCTAAATTACCCACACATTTTCGTTCCGATTTGTAGACGAACATTTGTTAATAAAACTGTTAACAAAGTACTGTTTTGGACTTTCGTTCATCAATTAAAGCTTACCTGGAAACGACAACAGCTGAAACGTCGCATTTTTCAGTGTGCAATCTTGACTTTCTTGTACTTAATATATAAGTAAGTAATTATTCAATTGTACACAATTTGCAGTAGTGTACATTTCGATGCACCCGCGGCATCTGTCCACTGGTAGCTAGGGACCTTTTCTGTTGTGGATGGTGATATGAGGCTGCGTGTGCATATGGGTTCGTATGTATACTCTAGCTGTATACTCCACGTCCTAATCTTCAGCGAAGATGTACTAGTGAGTTTAGTCGTGGAATCTCTTTTCATCCACATATGAGCTAGAGGTCGTCAGCCAACGGCCTATACCACAATTACTCTTGAGGATATAATTGACCTGGCAAGATTGCGTTTAACCACCACTTGCAATGAAATAGAGACCAGCTATGGGTTCACCACTCTCATCGCCCTTTTCATGGAGACTTTCGAAGAAGAAGCCATCAGTTCTAAGGACAAGAAGCCGAAATGCTGGTACCGCTACGTGGATGACTTTCGTGATATGGTCCCAGGGTGTGTACAGTCTACATGCATTTCATACTAATATCACATCAACGGGTAACGTGCCAACATCAACATCACGGTGGATATACAGGGTGTTTAAAAAGTGTCATAAACTTTGAAGGCGAATAGTGTGGCCAAAAATATGCCGAAAAGTCTTGAACAACACGGGTCCGCAAATGGACGGTTTTTATACGTGGGCCGACGAAAATCGCCATGCTATTATGGAACATTTGTATTGTTATTTCGGGCGACAGGTTACTAGACCCGGTTATTTTACCAAACCGATTGAAAGGCGCTGCTTATCTGAACTTTCTGCAGAACACATTGGGTGATTTTTAGACGAGATTCTTTTGAGCCAACAAATGTAGCTCCAGCCAGGGTTGCCAATCTGGTAGATTTTCTACTAAATCTGGTAGATTGAGACCCCCTTTTAGTGGGTAAAATTTCCGTCTAGTGGGATAGTTGAAAATCTGGTGGATTGAAAACATTTATTGGTGGTTTTTTATTGCTTAAACACAAAACAAAAATCCCCGAAATTGCAAAATTATTGTCTGGAATTTAAAACATAAATATCAATTATTTTATTTTTATCGATGTAACATACTCAAATCACAGATATATGAGAAGATCAAATCTAATTCTTAGCTCTCTATGAATAAGGAAATAATACATTGGAAAAGGTGAGTAAAAGAAGGAAGCATTTTTATCGGCTCAAATATAGGAATCTGTACAACTCACATGCGTCTTTTGAGCGGGGAAGTTTTTAAAGTATTTGATCGAACATGGGGATTTTACCCAGCAAATCTTCTGTCCCGAGGTTATAAAAGGCCTACCGCGTAAATTTTACGTTATTCTACATCAGAGTTCGAAAGAACAATATACAGTCGAATGCAAAAAAAAGTAGGCAAAAACAGTTTCCTGTCATTGATTTTCCACAAATTGTTGTTGTATAAATGTGGCTTTTTAAAATCCCCTTTTCTTTCAAAATTTGACAATCTGTCAAAGTTGACATTCATTTTAAAACGAAGTTTCTTTATTCCAATAAAACTTGAATTTTCTTAGTAAGTTTTCTTAATCCACGTGATATTTGACTTATTTATTCAGTAACGGTGGTTCGGGGCTCTAGTTCGGGGTACCTACGCTTACCAGTGCATTCAAATGTGACTGAAATGACAATACTGACGTTTACATGACATTGCTAATATCAAGTTTGTTCAAGCAGCCGACAATTTCTTGTCTACTTTTTTTTGCATTCGACTGTATTTGTTCCTGTTCCAATAATAAAGTTATTAATTTAGTGAATTACTATATCTGGTAAGTAAAAAAATATTTCATTCAGGCTTCTTTCAATATTTCTTATTTGATTTTAAACAGTCATTTTTACTTTATTAACATTTAATAGGTAGGTACTGTGCACATATTTTCACCAATTTAATATTTATTTATAGTTGCAAAATAAAAGAAAAATTATGCAAAAGTCACAGTACAGTCAAAAATTTCGTCAGGCTTGGTGGATGGATCCCATCTTCAAAGATTGGTTGGTAGCCATCGAAAGTACAGCAGGCACCCAAGCAAAATATGTTTTGCTCGACAATCCTCACCAGTCGGTGTAGATCTGAAGAACCACGCCGATTCAAAAAAGCACAAGACTAATGCTATCAATTTCTAGGGGCAACCTTCAGAAGGGAGGGTTCAAACAAAAATTCCCTTCGTTTAGGAAAACACTATTTGTGGCACAACACACATCGATTAATATTATAGATCACTTAACTGACTTACGCAAAGATTGCTTTAAAAAATGTGATTCCTCAACATATTTGCAAATACATCGAACAAAATGCAGTAATGTGATTAAAAATATATGGGCACCATATTTTATGAAGGAACTGTTAACATATAATGGAACATATAATTGGTTTCCACATTCAAGCTTAAGACAATCTGCTTATAAGCAATTATTTAATTTAATAAATGAAGGATAAGATCCTCTTAAAATCACTTCGGTTTGTGCAACTCGGTGGCTGTCTATCGAATCAGCGGTTAATAGAATTCATAATCAATGGCTTGAACTGAAAACTGATTTTGGGATTGTTAGGGAGAAAGAAAAGTGTTATACCGTGCAAATTTTGTTTGAAATATACAACGACGATGTGGATTACGCGTACATTTCATTTCTCAAGCCAATTTTAGGTGATATTCAGAGGATTAAAAAAGCTTTTGAAGCAAAAAAACCTGATTCAGCAAAATTGTTAGAGGATCTTACTAAATTGTTGGACAGCCTAATCCAAAAGATTAGAACCCCAAATTTAAAGTTCCGATTATTTCATGACAATATTGAATCTTTTGTAGTACACGATAGCTAACTCGGATACTTATTTGAAACTAAAATTAATGAAATGAAACAGTCTGGATTTAAGGATAACGTAATGTTGCGCGGTCGCTGTGTTCAATTTTTAATTAAATTAATAAAACAAATTACACAAAGATTGCCTGATAACATGGACGTCTTAAAACAAATTTCGGTAGAATAATACTCTGCGAGTAGTTAAGCCCGACTTGTTTAAAATATTAGAGCATTTCCTTACAACCCTGATCTTATTGAAAAAAATCATAATCAACGGAAAAATATCTTTTTTCCTTTAAAGACAGCAATGGAGAATATCCTTATCAAGAATTAGCGTTATTAGCTTTATCATTTTTGGTATTGCCTCATTCAAATGCCGAAGTGGAACGGTTATTTAGTCAGATGAATCTAATTAAATCGAAGTTAAGGAATAGAGTGAAGCTTCCGATGCTAAGTCTATAAGGTCAGGGATGAATCGGGCAGAAATATACTGTTATAATTTCGCAATTTCTAGAGATATTTTAGGACAAATAAAAACCAAGCCGACATATCAATCTATGGATTGCGAGGACATTGGATTAGATCCCGATTTTGACATTTTTTCGTAGGTAGATACCTATGATAAGTACCTACCCAACTTAATGAGGTATGTAGATCAATAAAATGTTCAATTGTTTATTGTTTTTATGTTTACGTCTTAAGCATAGAGGACAAATAATAATTACATATTATGTTTTATGTCCATTGGACATATAACTATATGTCTTTTTGTTTGGGCTGTTTAGTGGTTTTTGTATTTACTATTGTTCATATGTAATAAAGAGATAATTCGAAATTTTTGTATTTTTTATTTCCCAAAGTGCAAAAAATGAAATTCGAAATTACGAAACGAAATGCTGCTCCATTTTAGGGAATTTTAATAGAATTCTGGTAGATTTCGAGGGTACTCCGGCGCATTTTTCGATTGCCGTTATTGCCGTATTTACGCGGAACTTTTGGACGAATATGCGTAGGAAGAGGTGCACCTGCATCGTGACCCGCAAGATCCCCTTGATTTCTTTCTTTAGGGATATTTGAAAATGTTAGTGTACACTACGCCTGTAAATGATCTCTCGGGGCTGCGGTACTAGAGTATCAAGGATGCCACCGCCTTCAAACCACAGTGGATCTTTTCGAAGGACTTTGAAGATCTATGTTATGGAGATGCCGGATCTGGCTTGAAATGGAGCGAGGGCACTTTGAACATCTGATTTGACTTTTTGCCTTTATTGTTTGTTCATTTTTTATTATGTACGAACAAACAATGTAATTATTGTTTGTTTGTATAAAATAAAAAATCTGCAGTGGTCCGCACTGAACTTTCTTATACTTAGTTATATTTTGATGTCTTCGTTTTCCGTGATGATGAACACTTTTTATTTATTGGTTTCACGACGCGTCTCGACTTTCGTGATTGTCAAGTGAATGATGCTTGATCATTCACTTGACAATGACGAAAGTCGAAACGCGTCGTGAAACCAATAAATAAAAAGTGTTCATCATCACGGAAAACGAAGACATCCAAATATCAAGATGGAATACGGAAAACAAATCCAAAAATTTAATTAGTTATACTACGTTTTTCGAAAAAAACTTTTCAAATGATAGTAGACACGCACACACACACACACACACACGTGCGCGCGCGCAACTAAAGGGCGATGTAAAAGCAAAATGTTTCGTATCTCCGAAACCGTCCATTTGCTGACCCACATTCATTAAGATTTTGTTTGGGCCATAGTATCAGCTCTCAAAGTTTGTCACACTTTTTTAAACACCCTGTAGAAGAGAGTGGCTGCTTACACATTTGCTGACGTATTAGTGAAACGTAACGACAGTGGAAGATTGGGACATGGAATATACTGTCTATTATAAAATATTATATATTAAAATTAAATATTATATATTATAAAATAAATATCAACTTATTAGCACTTATTTCCAAAACATCAGGAAGCTTTCCCTTATAAGTAAAAATATTTACGAATTTCTTTCACAGGACATTAAATAGTTAAAAAGCTTCATTTTTAGTATTCCAAATCCAGTACGTTAATATGGATTTTATATAGCAGGAATATTAATTTCAATATAAAATATTTAAAAGGCTTCGTTTGTACTTCGAAATTTGTTTTGAACTTTTGCTATTGGCCGCTCTTGACATTTAGCTTCGATAAACCAGATTGTGGAAACGTATCTTACTTTTGATCTTACAAGTGTATTATACAAGGGTATTATTATCATCTATTTTATATTTGTAAAGAGTCAATTATTGCTTTCTGGAGATTTCAAGTGCTTCGCTAACTATAGCACAAATATGATCATTAAATTTAAAATAAAATTCAATCGTTAGTCCTCGGTCCTACACATTTATTTTACGCCATAAAACCGTTTTAGTTGAATAAATGCAACTGAAGACTGCAGTCTTGAAGTACAATTTGTCGCTCAGTAGACGCCTATTAGAAACCGAGCACCATGAAGTGTATTTGTCGGTGTGTATGATTTATACTCATGGGGAGCCATATAATGTTGAAAACATATCCCGGTCCCGTGGAAATTAACTAATATTGCGAAACACGTTCCTTGTTTATATACATATATATATATATAGAAAATGTGTCTTGTCAAATATGACAGAAAAATGTAAAATTTACACGAAAGATGGTCTAATCTTACACCTCAATGGTGTAGTGAACATTAATTAAAACATAACCCAGAAACAATATTGTCTAGCGATCCACCAGTTAGTCTTCATGGACCTGTCTTAATTAATGTTCACTACACCATTGAGGTGTAAGATTAGACCATCTTTCGTGTAAATTATATATATATATATATATATTTGGTTACGAAGTTTTATTACTGTATATTAAAAACAGAATTCGGGGTGTTGAACGATTAGGAATATAAATCACTTCAATGTTTTCTGGCTAACGTTTCGCCTCATTTATTGAGGCCTTATCAAAGCACGAAAATTTTAGAAGATTAAAGAAAGATTGAAACATTGCAGAAGCTCCCATACAGAGCGACGAGTGACAGGATCGAAAGTTATGATATAAAACACAGCACTACATAATTATAATTAGTTTAAACAAGTTAAAAGTTTGTAACGTCTAAGACGTAAAAGTCGTTGCAGCCATTGCAGCCGTCTTAGACGTTACAAACTTTTAACTTGTTTAAACTAATTATAATTATGTAGTGCTGTGTTTTATATCATAACTTTCGATCCTGTCACTCGTCGCTCTGTATGGGAGCTTCTGCAATGTTTCAATCTTTCTTTAATCTTCTAAAATTTTCGTGCTTTGATAAGGCCTCAATAAATGAGGCGAAACGTTAGCCAGAAAACATTGAAGTGATTTATATTCCTAATCGTTCAACACCCCGAATTCTGTTTTTAATATACAGTAATAAAACTTCGTAACCAAATCTTTAACTATAACGATTGTTATACGTGGGACTTTCCATTATATATATATATATATATATATATATATATATATATATATATGTTCTGCTTTTTTCTCGGGTAATGAACCGCGTTGTAGATTCATTCCCCGAGAAAAAAGCAGAACAGATTTTACCCGCGAGAATCTACGTATCAACATATATATATATATATATTATTCAATGCGTTGAGTTCGTTGAATTTTCTACCAATTTTTGTCGAAGTATGATTGATTGTATTGCCAATTGTGGGTATAATTGGTCATTAAAAAATTGTATTTCTTATGCTGTTATATTTAACATTTCGGTACTGCTGTTACCTTCATCAGAAATAATATAAGATTTGATATCGTTTTGAAGCATTGTATTAAACTTGGATGTTTAAAAATTCAAACGTAATTTAAATGCATCATATTTGATTACATTTACATGTAGCGCCTTTGATTTCGTCGTATTGTAGCATACTTGGATGTTTGAAAATTCATTTTGCTATATTTAAAATGTGTTATTTTAGGAGAGATGGCCATGTCAATTACATTCGGATACATTGCGTCAAAACGTTACATTGACATAATTCCGTTCGTAAAACTTAGATTGTGGTGTGTATGGTATATATATATATATATATATATATATATATATATATATATATATATATATAATTGAAAATGCGTCTTGACAAATATGACAGAAAAATGTAAAATTTACATGAAAGATGGTCGAATCTTACACCTCAATGGTGTAGTGAACATTAATTAAAACAGGTCCATGAAGACTAACTGGTGGATCGCTAGACAATATTGTTTCTGGGTTATTACCCTTCGTCAGTAGCGATTACCAAGAACCTTAGTTGTTGAAATACCTTTAAATGTAGCGGCCATCAAAACTTCTTGGTGCGAGCCAATCACTCCTAACGAACCACTGACAACAGAACACTGACGAGACGTTACCTTGTCTAACACCTTGCGGAGACTAAATAAGAGACGACTGTCAAACGTCCAGTGTCAACATATAAAAGGATTGCTGCAATTAAGTTCAAAAACAATTCAAATTAAAAATTTATCTTGTCAAATCTGACAGCAAAATGTAAAATTTACACGAAAGATGGTCTAATCTTACACCTCAATGGTGTAGTGAACATTAATTTAAACAGGTCCATGAAGACTAACTGGTAACGTCTCGTCAGTGTTCTGTTGTCAGTGGTTCGTTAGGAGTGATTGGCTCGCGCCAAGAAGTTTTGATGGCCGCTACATTTAAAGGTATTTCAACAACTAAGGTTCTTGGTAATCGCTACTGACGAAGGGTAATAACCCAGAAACAATATTGTCTAGCGATCCACCAGTTAGTCTTCATGGACCTGTTTAAATTAATGTTCACTACACCATTGAGGTGTAAGATTAGACCAGCTTATATATATATATATATATATATATATATATATATATTTGACAAGACACATTTTCAATATATATATATATATATATATATATATATATATATATATATATAATGAAAAAAGGTTGTTGATGCGGGAACAAAGATATATAAAAGGAAGACTTTATTGGGCAAAGCCCGCGTGGAAACACGCAACCGCCGACACGTGTTTCTGACTTATTAGACGTCATCAGGACGGTATAGCCAAATTAAAAGATGGACAAAATTTGGAGATACAAAACAATCGGAGTCAACACAAGCAACCGACCTCCACATTATGACAACAGTCAAAATACCCACAATATTGTGTGAACATTCAACATAGCCACGCGGGAGGACATAGCCACCTGCGTGAACAACCGAGCCCAGGATATAATAATGAAAAAAGGTTGTTGATGCGGGAACAAAGATATATAAAAGGAAGACTTTATTGGGCAAAGCCCGCGTGGAAACACGCAACCGCCGACACGTGTTTCTGACTTATTAGTCGTCATCAGGACGGTATAGCGAAATTAAAAGATGGACAAAATTTGGAGATACAAAACAATCGGAGTCAACACAAGCAACCGACCTCCACATTATGACAACAGTCAAAATACCCACAATATTGTGGGAACATTCAACATAGCCACGCGGGAGGACATAGCCACCTGCGTGAACAACCGAGCCCAGGATATAATAATGAAAAAAGGTTGTTGATGCGGGAACA
Organism: Geotrupes spiniger; assembly: GCA_959613385.1. NCBI lineage: Eukaryota > Metazoa > Arthropoda > Insecta > Coleoptera > Geotrupidae > Geotrupes > Geotrupes spiniger. Next base: position 48,634,431 of record OY390732.1, read on the forward strand.
AAGATATATAAAAGGAAGACTTTATTGGGCAAAGCCCGTGTGGAAACACGCAACCGCCGACACGTGTTTCTGACTTATTAGTCGTCATCAGGACGGTATAGCCAAATTAAAAGATGGACAAAATTTGGAGATACAAAACAATCGGAGTCAACACAAGGAACCGACCTCCACATTATGACAACAGTCAAAATACCCACAATATTGTGGGAACATTCAACATAGCCACGCGGGAGGACATAGCCACCTCCGTGAACAACCGAGCCCAGGATATAATAATGAAAAAAGGTTGTTGATGCGGGAACAAAGATATATAAAAGGAAGACTTTATTGGGCAAAGCCCGCGTGGAAACATGCAACCGCCGACACGTGTTTCTGACTTATTAGTCGTCATCAGGACGGTATAGCCAAATTAAAAGATGGACAAAATTTGGAGATACAAAACAATCGGAGTCAACACAAGCAACCGACCTCCACATTATGACAACAGTCAAAATACCCACAATATTGTGGGAACATTCAACATAGCCACGCGGGAGGACATAGCCACCTGCGTGAACAACCGAGCCCAGGATATAATAATGGAAAAAGGTTGTTGATGCGGGAACAAAGATATATAAAAGGAACACATTATTGGGCAAAGCCCGCGTGGAAACACGCAACCGCCGACACGTGTTTCTGACTTATTAGTCGTCATCAGGGCGGTATAGCCAAATTAAAAGATGGACAAAATTTGGAGATACAAATGTGTTGACTCCGATTGTTTTCAGGTTCACGAACATGATATACACCTTCCCCCCTTTCCTTGACAATTCCCTCTCTACTATGAAGTTTATCACATACAGGTTGTCCCTCGTCCATCTACCTGTCCTAAAACCCGCCTGTCGCTCTTGCTATCTTATTGTCACCGAGAGTGTTAACACATTTTTTTATTAATGTACCTCTTAAACTTACTGTTGATGCATCGGCAACTGGAATAGGAGCTGTGTTGCCTCACGTTTTCCAAGATAAGACGGAAAAACCAATTGCGATCGTGTTTAAGGTTTTAAGTTCGGCGGTAGTAAATTACTCACAGATAGACAAGGAAGCACTGGCAATAGTGTTTGGAATAAAAAAGTTCAACCAATACTTGTTTGGAAAAAAAATTTAACTGATCATCGACCTTTGACCTAAATATTCTGAACAAAGAAGGGAATTTCGACAAGTCGTATGCAACGTTGGGCACATTTTTTGTCAGAGTACCACTTTGTTATAGAGTATGTACAGTCCAATAAGAATCAAGCTGATGCCTTAGCGCGATTACCATTAGTGCATGTCAGTATGTCGATGCATGTGCATGTCAGTAAAATTCCGTACTTGAATATTTTAGCCGACCAGCGGAATATACCATTAGACTTTAACAAAATTAAAATGCAGTCAAGACGAGATTCCCTTTTAAGTAAAATAATTAAATACGTGCTAACCGGGTAGCCACAGAAAATCACCAAGACTGACGGAAGGCCATTCTACGTACGTAGGAATGAGTTAACAGTCAAACAAGGCTGTTTAATGTAGTGTTACAGAATGATAATTCCTTCGAGGTTCCAAAGATTTGTGTTGAATGAGTTACATACTACCCACATGGGTGTTGTTAAAATGAAATCTTTGGCACGCGCCTATGTATGGTGGCCAAGTTGAGATGCGGACATAGAGAAAATATCTCAATCTTGCACGTCTTGCCGCACAATTAAGTCATTGTGACTGGCCCAGGGAACCTTGGACTCGGTTAATAACTCGGTAAATAACATTTTTTTGGTATTAGTGGATGCAACGTCAAAATGAATGGAATGTTTTAGAATGTCAAATATTACTACGTCGAGCACAATTGCAAAATTAGATGAAGTGTTTGCTCGGTTTGGGATACCGTACGTAATTGTGACTGATAACGGAGCTCAGTTTACTTTTGACGAGTTCCAGAATTTTATCGAAGGCCTCGGAATAAGCCACAAAACGGGGGCTCCCTTCCGTCCATCCAGCAATGGAGCGGCGGAAAATGCTGTTAAGCAAATCAAACATTGTTTGAAACGAGCTAATGTATATAAATTAAAAGACATTGATAAAACGGTTAATAACTTATTATTTCAATACCAATAGTAACCAAATGTGGAATCGTTTATATGAACGTTCGTCAGTACGAACGTTCATATAAACTTTTACAAGATTGGCCTCGAGGAAACGACACAAATTCATTATCTTAACGTATGTTGCAAAAGTTTTGAGATTTTTTTTCAAAGTTCAGGAGGTAGCATCTCCGTTGAAAACAATTCAAAAATCTGCACCATGGTAACCACTCAATATCTTAACTTCAAAATAAAACGATTTTGGTTATGATATAATTTGTAAAAATGTCGTATAAATTAGATATTCGGAAGAGTATTTACAGTCTAGTTGGACGACTTGAAAGGAAAGAAATAGTTCGCCTATATCAAGAACAAAATATTTCCCTTGCTACAATTTATCGAACGATCCGTGAATGTGACGAAGGTATTCCTTGTATAAATTTGCCAAAAAATGGACGTCCAAGAGCGCTGAATGCTGCTACAGTTCAAAGATTGGTCAATAGGTGTGAAAATCAAATTGGAACTTCAACACGGAAACTTGGACGCATTTTTCATGTTAATGCTAGCACAATTTGCAGGGAAATAAAGAGAAATAACTTAAAGTTTCGAAAAAGAAAGAAATGTCCAAAATATTCCCCAAATCAGATAGAAAGAATTCCTCGATGCTGTCGCAGTTTATTCATTTTGCTGGCAACATCAAAATTATCGTCGATGATGAAAAGTATTTCACATTTTCGAATTCCGAAATCAAAGGTAATAGTGGTTTTTATACAAGAGATTTTGAAAACTGCCCCGATAATGTTAAATTTAAAAGAAAAGAGAAGTTTGAAAACAAAGTGTTAGTGTGGTGTGCTATATCAGACAAAGGTATTTCACAGCCGTACGTTGGACGAGTTAGAGGTGAAGCGGTTACCGCAGAAGTCTATACTCAAAGATGTTTGCCTAAGCTACTTAATTTTATTAACACCAACCATATTAACGACAATATAATGTTTTGGCCTGATTTGGCTTCTAGTCATTATGCCTTGCTTACGAGAAACTGGCTAGAACAATACAGGATACCTTTTGTACCAAGAAACGACAACCCTCCCAATCTTCCTCAAGCAAGACCTATCGAAACTTTTTGGGCTCAGCTGTGTACCAAAGTTTATAATAATGGCTGGGAAGCTCAAAATGAACAGCAGTTAAGAAGGAGAATAATGCTGAAGATCAGAGAAATTGATTTAGAATCTGTCCAAAATCTAATGAGGAACATTAAGAGAAAGTTGCGAGCCGTGGAAGATCATGGCCCATTAGCAGTACTTTGAAATCATTTTTAGTTTAAGAAATATTGATATTTTCAGTTCTTCTTATTACAGATTAAATATGTTATAGCAAGTTTCTTTTTTAATTTTTTTTTCAAATTCTCAAAACTTTTGCAACATACGTTAGAATGTGTTACTTGCTTATTTCCAAAATATTTCGAAAAGGATGAAATCGTCCTCTTTGTGGGCAATGCTACGGATGACAATTAGTCTAAAAAACAAACTTGATATAAGCAAGTGTCCCAAATTGTGTGCGTTTTTGAATCGTCAGATGGCTTCAAACCTAACAATTCGAAAATGCCTAGTCCACAGCTAATTGAAAAATTCTTATCATCTTCTCCAGATAGAGAATACTTATTTACAAAGTTAACCTATGAAACAAAATTGAATAAAGATATAAAAATTATAAATGTTTTAGGTTGGGTTAATTTTTGGCAAAATGGGAGCTTGTCGGCCGGAAGAAATGATAATAATTGAAACAAAAAATATAGTATGCAATTCGTTTTATCTTACTTCTCTAGACACTCGTTTTATTAAACACTCGCTCCGCTAAGCGCCTCTCATGCCTAATAAAACTCGCAAATACCGTTTATATACTCTTTTCCAACACAGAAATATACATAGATTTACTAGAGAAGTCAAGAGTAGGGGAGAGAAATCTATAATCGACTCTATATTGGTTGACAAAAACAACAGAGGAATTATAACTGATACGAAAGTAGGAAGAGGACCAGAAATAGGGAGTGATCACTTTGTGGTTATATCAAAAATAAAAGAAAAAGTTCAAAACAAAGAAAAACAGTATATATATATATATATATATATATATATATATATATGAACAAATATTCTTTGGTAATTAGGACAGTCCACAAAATAAAATAAAGCTATTTCATTGCTAACGTTTCGCCTTTAATTTTAAAAGCTTCATCAGAGCTACAATCAACAATTAACACAATTACAATATAGGTATAATTAAAAAAAAAACAACTAAACTCACCTCTGAAATAAATTTCTTAAAACAATAATGACGATGAAAGAGTTCATAAATAAAATCAATACATATTCAATAATAACAATCAATTCCATACACTTTTGCGACATACGTACAAACTGCTAGTAAGAATATTAAACATAATTTATTGAAGTGACAGAAATTTTATCAAGGTGTTTCTTTTTTTGAGGTTTTTTCCAATTACAGCGGTAAAAATAACATCTAAATCCTCATTGAAAGATCTGATCCATATGCAACACAATATACAACACATTTATCTCCAATGAAACGAGCGCTACCACATATATATATATATATATATATATATATATATATATATATATATAATGTACTGATATTTAAATATAACAGCACAATGTATAGAAAAATAACGAATAGAACAAATTATAAAAGGAAAATCAAACTTTCCGCAGACTGCGTGACGTTTATTTTAATCTATTCAGTATTAAACACAATATACAAATTAAACATAAAGGTTCAAATATTATTACAGCTTATATATTAATAATTGAGTTAATAAAATGAAAGTAACATTAAAATAAAGAAAATTGTAATAAATATTTTTATATAAAATTGTAAATTGAAGTTATGTCAATAATTTATAACTTGTATACCGGAACTAAATTTATAACGAGACCATATAATTCATAAACTTCGAGTCCGAATACATAGCACTAAATATAGACGGCAATCTCGTTAGTAACACTATTTTACCTTCTGACCAATAACGTGCCTGTCGGCCAGGTAACGAACAATACACTAACAAATAACATGTCGATATCGCTCCAGAGAATTAGGGAATTTTTATTTATCTCAATCATCTAAAAAGTATAAATAATTAATAAACTGAAAGATAACGAGTCATACTCATCAAATAGTGGAAAATCAATAGAAAAAATTTACATACAGAATACAGAAATTTAAACGTAGTCGAAGTTTCAAAGGGCATTCGCAGACGATATAGTACTTATAGCCGACACTGAAGATCTACAACGTAATTTAATAACATGGAATAGGACACTAAAATACAGCGAAATGATAATGAATAAGAACAAAACAAAGATAATTGTAGTGGGAGATGAACAGGTGGATACGAAAATCGAAATAGAAGGACTGAAATAGAACGAGTGAGAATATTCCAATATTTAGGATTAAAAATTGATGGAAAAGGAACCCAAGATGCTGAAATTAATCAAAGAATAGAAAAAAACATCAAAGTTTCCCACAGGATGCGAAATAGTTTTATTAACAAACAAGAGATATCTCGAGAAACAAAATGAAAAGTATATAAGGCAGTATACCGACCGATTATGGCTGTGAATCCCGGATATTAAATAGAAGACAAAAGAATAAAATACAAACAGTAGAAATGGAATATTTAAGAAGAGTTAGAGGAGTTACAAAGATGAAAATGAGAATCTCGGAAATAAGAATAGATTTAAAAATGCAGTCAGTGTTATAGAAAATATTGAACAAAGACAGTTAGCATGGTGGGGACATTAATATAGAATGGAAAATACAAGACTAACAAGCAGGATATGGGAAGCGAGAATAGGGAAAAATAAAAGAAGGGGAACGACAATAACGACATGGAATAAGGTCATAGCAGAAATACTGGAAAAGAAAGGCAAAACGTGCACACAAGCGAAGAACATGACAATGAACAGAAAGGAATGGATAAAGTTTATAAAAAGTTAGAAGGAGAAAAACAACCTATACCATTGTATGGTAGAAGGGATTATTGGATTATATATAACGCGAGAGCAACAGAATTACGTTCTAGAGTTGGCCCTGGAAGAGAGAGATAGACATACCATGAATGTGTAATTTTAATCCAATAAAATAGTTCATTTAAACTGTCACTTTTTGAAGTATTGTAAAGCAGTTTGTAATGAAAAAACACCATTTGTGAACATGTTGCACGACGACAGCAAGGTTATTTCCAGCAAGATGGCGCCCGTGCACACACGACTTTTGAATACATTAGTTTTCTGAGGCTATTCTTTGGATATCGCATCATTAGTTTAAATACAGAGACAATTTGGCCTTCGAGGTCATATGATATCACCCCTGTGACATTTTCCTATGGCCACATTAGAAAAACACTATTTCAAAACTCCTGTTGACGATCTAGGCGATCTACAAGAACGATTTACTAATTGAAATTAATAACAGTCACTTGGATACTTCATAATGTTGATTCCGTTAAAAGAAGAGTTACATTGTGTAGAGATGTCAGTGGTGGCCATATAACTCAACTTTAATAATTACTATTGGTTGTCATGATTAAATTGTATTATTTAAAATTTTATTTCCAACATAACCTTAGTTTTTACAGCTTTGCCTGCAGTTTGATTTAATCTAAATTTAAGTTACCGAGAAAATGGTTTGTACACCTGTTAGTAACGGCGAGTAGTTCTATTACTCAAAATTAATCTAAGACATACGCGAAAACTTCCAAAGCCCTCCCTGAATCACAATTCCGTTGCTCGCATGTTATATAAATGCCGTTTATAAATCTTGTTGCATAATACACTATTGACTCGAAAAGTGTACGATAGCGTATTACACAAAACATAAAATTAGGAGGACCTCGAAGAATATAGACTTGAAATTCGACGGCAGTGCTGTCAGAAACCTAATGATAGGCGCTCGAAGAAAAAAATTGCAACTTGTGGAAAACCACGGAAGACTCTCTTTATAATCTTTAGGGCGTTATTTCATTATTTATGAAACAGTTAATTATGAATGCATTCCAAAACGCATTTCTTTCTACAATAAAATGTTGAAGTTTGTGCCAAAACTTATGAGGCATACGTTATCTCAACTATCTGCCCTTTTAATCGAAGTTCGCCGTCCTCTGCAATCACCAATCGTTTAAATCCAGCTACGCATTATTTTATTGTTGCTAAAAAGGTGCTGAATCCCCATAAGTTTCATTTAATTTCAGTGCAATTTCGTCGTTCGTTTTGCTTTTTAAAAATAAGAATTGAACCACAGCTAGACACGCAATTTCATTTCATTTTCGTAAAAACATGGAAGTATTTCACTTTGGGTGGCTTGCAAAAAAACGGAATCATGCAGCTTGTAACAATGGACTTCTCAAGAATGACATCAACAAAAGATTGTATTGAATTTAATTAATAACGCCGTCTCTGGGCAAACCTATGTAGTTATCACTCTACCATCATGAGTGATAATAGTGGTCACTGTCAACGCACAATATCCTTATCTAATTTTCATACAATTCTTTTACTTGCACCCATTGTGTCCGACATAAATGTACTAGCTTGCACAGCAGTATTTAAATTTGTATTTAATAGTTAGTATAACAATAAAATAATTTGAAGGCTAACCCAAAAATAAATATTGTTTAATCACAGTTACTAAAATATAAGATTTCGTAACTCGGCAATGACATCATAATTTCTTTGAACATGACATACCTTCTGGTAACATCAAAAAGGTTTATGGTCATCGTTTCTAATCATGCTAAAAAAGGATGAATTCACAAAAAGACAAGAAATCTTGAACGGTTTTTTATATTCAATAGTTTTCATGGAAGAAGTAAATTATTGACCACTTTTTAAAATTTGCATTGATAGGTAAGCCTTGCTAAAAGTGCCATACAAAGGTTAAAATCTCGTTCAAAATTGTAGCCTCATTTATTATGCTGTTTCATTTTATAACTCCTTATAGTTTGTTGTATTTTATACTCCATTAGGACGTTTGTTCTATAACATCAATAAAGCGGATATTGTACACAATGTAATACATGCAAGTTAATATTTTAATATATATTCTAGTCTAAGAGTAGTATTCTGTATAATTGCGCTGGATTTAATTCTAACAAAATAAAACAACAAAGTCGGAACTGGATTTTATTAAGAGACTTGCAGCTGAGATATTGCTGTCAAAATAGTAAATAATTTAACTTTAAAATTTCATAGTTTTAGATTCAATAGTTTGAGCAAATTCGCACACAAGTTCCGCGCGTGCGCCCACACACAAATCATTAATAAAATACTCAGAATAGGCTTAGGGAAGGTCAAAACGTGTATTTCCGTTAAAATCTAGAGTTCGAAAATGTTGATGATTATACCGGGTGGAAAGTATCAAACCCGAACATAGCGGAATTGCATTGGAATATACGTTTATGCATATTCCTGCTCCCCATTTCCACCGATAAAACTTATAATGACATTAAATGAAAGAGAATAATAAACGGCGTCAATTGATACTAAAATCTTCTCTTAATACCTTATCATTAGTTTTTTACAAAGCAATTAATATTAAAACTCCAGGTGCTATAAACTATGGGCGGCCGTGCTTCTGTCGGCACAACTCACTATTTGTCAGATTTGACAACGGCATAATTGATTTAAATTGTTTTGTAAAAAACTAATGATAAGGTATTAAGAGATGATTTTAGTATCAATTGACGCCGTTTATTATTCTCTTTTATTTGATGTCATTATAATTTTTATCGGTGGCAATGGGGAGCAGGAATATGCATAAACGTATATTCCAATGCAATTCTGCTATGTTCGGGTTTGATACTTTCCACCCGGTATATATTATATGAGAAATTAGAAACATAATGTGCAGTTTTTCACTGTATAAGTAGTTCAAGTAAATTGTCACAAAATCTAATTGTTAATTTCTATAGTTCTCGTTCTGTTTTGCTTCATAACTTCTGCTTTGCACCATATAATCCTAACTGTCGAAGCTGAGAATAAATATTGCATGTATCCAGCAAAATCGCTTTTAGCGCCGATATGAAATCACATTTGTAGTTCCAATCGCTTTACATGAAATGCATTTCAGCAGACTACTCAGTCGGGATCACATTTTGTAGTTAGTGCGTGTTTTGCCTTCGCTTCACATTTAAACATCGCATCGTTTAGCAATATGTGTGAATGGATTTTTATAATGTCTACTGATATTAGCATACATAAGAATGCAACATTTAATCGGCAGTTTATTACCTGATATTTATGTATGATTTAGTAACATATCAAATTACCAGAAATTAACATTACTTATTATTATAATATTGGGACAACATTATTAAATTACATATTCTCTTAACTTTACCGTCAAACTTTCTATTTTCTCTCCTTCACCCTTATGTGGACACCCAACTTTTACCACGTCGTTACACACCCGGGGTACCCGGGTGCCCATCACTGGTTTTTCACGATTCATGAATTTGCATATGAACGGAATCGTTTGGAATCAATTTTCTTCATAAAGATAAGATATTTAAAAGTAGTTTTCGTCGTTCGGTTTTAGCCACAATTTTAAAATCGTCCCACAGCGAACGGCGGTGCTCGCCCGCCGACGCAAGGAGAGAGGGTTGTAAGAGAACTTGAGGCAGCATTCAGAGGAAGTGGCAGCAATGTCACTATGGATAATTATTTCACTACGCTACCTCTTGCGAAACACGTACAGTCATGGAAATTAACTATTGTTGGTAGTCTAAGAAAAAAATAAACCTTACATTCCAAAATATGGCTCCCCATAAATCTAAAAAAGAATATTCTACTCTTTTTGGTTTTCGCGTAGGTGTTATACTCTGCTAGTACGTGCCAAAGGAGAATAAAACCGTACTTTTACTATCGACAATGCAGTCTGATATTGCTGTGAATGACGATAGAAAGAGAAAACCTCACATGATCCCATGTTACAACAAATATGAAACCGATGTAGATACTATGGATCAAATTGTTACTCGATGCACCACGCACAGATGCACTCAAAGATGGCTGCTTGCTATGATTTTCAATATCCTAGACATATGCGCTCTTGCTTCATATATAATATATTATGAGGACAACAAGATGATTCAAAAGAAAGTAATCAGCGTCAACTGGGCGAAGAACTAGCCAAACCCTTTATTGAGTGTCGTTCTGCGAATGGCCAAATATGCGCAACTTCAACACGAAAATTGTGATTGAAAGCGTGATCGGGCCACAGGCTGGTCCTTCCACTGTTCCTGAAAGGCAAGCTCAACCTCGAGACAATACAGACAGGAAGAAAATTATAGGTCTTGGTATATATGCTACAAAGAAACGATCAAAATAAATAGAGCATAAATATACTCTAATATAACTCGAAAATTATTGTAATTATTTATTAATTAACCCCTGTTACGCCAATGAGAGATTCATCGATGATATTGATTGATTCCCGACTCAAAATGCAATTTTTCATCTAGTGGGTACCCGGGTACCAGGGCGTATACGCTAAGCACATGCATTCCAACGTCGTTTATTTTATTATAAAAAATTTAAAAAAAAATTACGATTGTGTTTTTATCTTTAAAAAGAGTCAAGTGATGGGGATCTTGAGGCCCAGACGATCGGGCTGTAGCAAAGTGGTTATAACATGCTTTTAATAGGTTAGCTTAAAATTTTTGTAATGATATTTGACTGAAGTACTTCGGCTAATTACAGTGGGAAGTTGGGGCAGGTTATAACCTACAGCGCCATCTCACATCAATTTATATAGTGGTAGACAAATTTATTAAATATATTTTACGGTGAAATGCGAAACGACTTAAACTAATGTGTGGATTTCATGTCAACATAAAATCTAAGCAGTTATAAACCATCGCCACGATGAACGCGAAATTTTGCTAATCAAGTGAAGGTAAATGAACTAGATCCATAAACACATGAACCGTGACTTTCAGTGTGTAGTTCGCTAACGTCGGAGGCTAGACGATGAACGGGCCATTGAGGCAGATGAATTGACACCTATGAAATTTACAAAATGTTGGTGACTGCAAAACAAAAATGTTAAATTAACATTATTGACAAATGAAGATCAAACTAAACAAAAGTTATCTTAGAACGCCACCGAAAATAATTACAATGAGAATAAAGCTCCACAACAAAGGTATTAATAAAATACAAAGAATTCGTGACGGTAAGCCACTTCTCGTTTGATTTCAGGGTCGATTTTTGAATGTCAATGATGCAACATAACATAACATATCACAACATAACATAACATAACATAACATGAGAAAACTGGCGAACCAAAAAATAGGACGTACGGGGTGGCTTTCTGAGAGTTTTCCGCCGACAACATGAAACAAACGTAACGGACGAACGGACAACGGAACCGCGACAATTGTCGAGGGAAGCACCGTATTTGTTTTTAAATGTTAATTTTAGACCGCCTAATAAGCGTTCGCGTAGGAGTAGGTGTTTTAACTATTTGTTGTATATACAGTGTGTTTCACTTAAGAGTGTAACACCCTCATATCTTTTTTATTGTTAGACCGATTTTAGTAATTTTTTTTCCCAAACATAGAATACTCATTGCTCTATTTACTACCATAAAAACAATTGTCTTCTTTAAATGCAAAGCAACCTGCGATGGCAAAATAAACGGCAAAAATCAAGAAATCACTTTAGGGATTTTTTATCGAAAAATTTTAGTAGTAATAATTGATCAGAATTGCCCAAATACCCTAAATCCAAAATTTCATGAAAATTAAAAATGTTAAAATTTTCCGTAAAAGTCCGTAAATACTTATTATTAGCTGCGCGGAAGAAAGTATACTGTGAAAATTTTGTTTGAAATAAAACCTGAACTGTCAATGTTGTTTAAAGTTGTTGTTGTTTAGGCGCAGCCACCTCTGTAAATAATATTAACCCATTGGGAATTGCTTTTGAAGAAAATTTTAACATTTTTAATTTTCATGAAATTTTGGATTTAGTGTTTTTGGGCAATTCTGAACAATTATTACTAGTAAAATTTTTCGATAAAAAAATCCCTAAAGTGATTTCTTGATTTTTTCCATTTATTTTGCCATCGCAGGTTGCTTTGCATTTAAAGAAGACGATTGGTTTTTTTGGAGTAAATAGAGCAATAAGTATTCTACGTTTATGAAAAAAAATTACTAAAATCGGACTAAAAATAAAAAAGATATGAGTGTGTTACACTCTTAAGTGAAACACACTGTATATAATGTGTGGTAAATATTGTGTAAATACTGATTTTTAATAAAAAACTTTGAATTTGAATTTGAATTTAAGTGCAAGGTCAAGCAGAAATGCCTAACTGTGGTTTTGTAACCTACACACCAACTCTTGCAACAGTCACACGATCAACGCAATAGGTAAGGGGAGATCCCACAAAAAACCTTGTAAAAAAAAACTCAAATCAGCGCAGACATTTTCCAAATCAAAAATACCGTACAATATCAGATGATGTAAAATTTTTTAAATACCAAATACACACAAAACAAAACGTCAACAAAGATTAATAAATAAAGCAGGAAAATGATAAGCAACATTAAAGGAAAATAGTGATAGTGAAAACTAAATTAAAATAAAACTAATGGTGACTTAAAAATATCGAATTAAAAAATTTATGCTCATGTGCAAACAAGACGTTGACTAAAATAGATGCGAAAACATGAGTAAATATTTCACTTTCTTGCTTAGAATATGTAATTCTAAAAACAAAATGAATTCTCCTAAAATCCAAACCGTGTTATTTTTGCAGGTCGTTACTATTTTTTCCTACCCCCACCTCCATATCTCCTGTTTCAAGCGCACTTGGCAGAATTGAAGCGTAGCGAATTGCAATTACCTGTCTGTATATGAAATTGATATACACACACGTGTTAGGATACGGATCCTGCCTATCAGAGTGCGATTGTTTGTGTTATAAAGTCAGCTTTGACAAGTAAAGTGACATTGTTCCGATCGCGTTACCATAGCAACTATGATAATCCAAACAAATTTCAACTTTTATTCAAGCCGCGAAACCGTAAAATAAAAATCAAATTATTCTTAGAATGATGTGTGATCGAAATGATTCTGAGGAAGAATTTTCGTGTACACCTCCAAATATCCGTGAGGCCGCTAATAGTATGTATCACACATTACTCCCAGAAAAATATGAACCAAAATATGAATTGGCGTACTCGCAATTCATGAAATGGAAACCTCAAAACAAGACCACAATAAGAAAACATCGTCACAGCTTACATGGAGCAATTATCAAAACGGATCAAACCATCCACTATCTGGACCACATAGTCAATGTTAAGGACAACTTTAAATATTAAATACCGTTCGATCGTTCTTTAAACTGAATTCAAGCGGGTACAAAACCAAAAAGTCTAGCGTTCTGTCTTCAAACCTGATAAATCAGTTTTTAAACGAAGTACCTGATAATAAATTCTTGTTTACAAATGTAAAAAACAACTAACAGCGATATAGGAACGTTATTTAAATTACTTTTATAAGTTGTATTAATATTGGGAATATCTGGTGGATATCGGCGGATCGAACTAAAGAATTTGATTCGTTCGTGATTTAGGAAATAAACTACCAATGAAGCTGCTTGACACAAAATATAAGTCTGATCGCATATTCATTGAACCCGGAAAGTTGTACAAGGACAACTCAGGATATGGAGCAATTTTTTTTTGAACTACAAAAATGGAAAATGCTACAAGCAGGTAGTCGGAGTTAACCAAATTGGCGCGCAGCCGAAAGTAATAGCACAATATTTATAATTACCCAACCCTTATTTATTTACCAGCCACCATTTTGGTGGTTGGAAATCAGCCCAAGTCATGAGAGTTATGTGGAAGAATCATTCGACAAAAACGAAAAAATTGGGAACCATCTACTTCACCTACAACATTGAGCAATAATATACCGGAAACTATACCGACTTCAACTTCTACGCAAGTCTCCACAGCTCATTCATTTAGAGTTGACACCAATAATTTACTGGCTGACTTAGATGTAGAACAAGCAACGAATAACAATTTAAATGCCATATATCAGAATAGTACATTTCATAATTAATGTTTTTTATAAAAAAATGTGTCATTTTGGCATAACTATAAATTGTCTAGTTCAGTAGTTGTTTAATTTGGATCGAAGGAAAATTGAAATGTACAACTCGGGTGGATTGTCTATATTGCATTCGCCCGGTTGGGCCCTCACTACGCTCGGGCCCCAAATCTCGTTCTTATGCCATATGGTCATCTCATTAACCGTTGTTGTACAAACTACTAAAGTGTCCATGTTATATCTCCCTGTCATGAGTCAGATGATGACAGTTAAAATTCTGTAATAATTATAGAACTTATTATTAATTAACTAATGCTGTTGGAATTACATTCAGGTCTTCTTTCTTAAATATGGTCACATGCTGTTGAAATGACTATTGTTAGTGGTATTAGATTGGACAATATCCTTTTTGTTGGTATAATCGCTAATGCCAGTGTCATTTTAAAGCTTAATTTGTCTTTGCATTAATATTTTAGATTTTCTTATATAATCTCCGTTTATGTCGATACCATTTCTCCGGCAGCAATTATATAAATAACTGTTGTATATTATTGATTATTTAGTTCATTGTACACTACAGCAAATCATAAAGATGGCGTATATATTTTCATGCTAGCGTGATTAATTATGGCTCTCTGGAATCGTGTAAATTTGACAATTGTAAAATTGAGTTCATAAGCATTAATATCATCAGAGATTAAAAAAGAATAAAACCAAATAAAGGTTTACAGGCAACAGAAGGGCGGGTTACACCCAAAATTCTTGGGAAAATTACCTTAAATTTGTTGCAGGGATATATGACTGAAGTGCCAAGTATCGGAGCAAATTGGAAAAAAATAAACAGCGTTATAACTTTAAAATTAACCACAAATGTTTAATTAAACAAAATCACATCAAAAGGGTACAGCTGTATTTCGAATGTAATTATAATAACGCAACAATGAACGCGAAAGAAATTTTAATAAATTGAAAAGTATATAAAGTAAATAAATGAGCACCGTTAATTCCAGTCCATAGTTAGATAACAACGGAGGCTAGATGATGAAAATAAAAATAATTACAGGACTGTCAAAAAGACGCGGCAGAATAATGCAATTATACATAAACTCGCTATACATTTGTCAATGACTTAATTGCGATCAGACACAGGAGTGAAATAACTCGTTACTAACAGCATTTGACTGTAGGCTGTCAAACCGAACATTATCGTTGATTGACAATAAAATAATATAGGTCAGCGGTTACATATATTCCTTCGAGCCCAGAAGTCCCTACACCAGGTAGCGACCGATTTCACTTCATTTGGTCGTGGCGACACTGGCTTGTTTGTGTTACGATCACGCGATTGGTGTCGTACGTGAGGGAGTTCACAAGAAACATTGGAAAATGAAACGCAATTAAAAGCCCGAATTTCCCGAAACCGTAGAACGTAGATACCGTAAATTAACAGGTGGTGAAAAAAACGGATGCGTACAAGCAAAGGCAACCTTCGGCGATAAATGTAACGCACGCAACGTGCTTCGGACGGTGTACTATAAAGTCGGTTTTATATCTCTTACAGGCTGGGCACAAGAGCATCTAAGTTTTCCCATATATTTAATTATTTACATTTATTTTTTATTTTTACTATTGACATTACTTCTATCTTGCATGTGTTGTGGTTGTTGTTATTAACGTGGTTAGCGTAATTTGAGTTGTTTTTAATTGATGATATGTGTGTTTTATATCTTTTCCAGAATTGGCGTCTTGTCTGTCCTACATATTGTAGATCGAATTGTAGATGTATTGTTACGGTCAGATTTTGAAAAAGGTATTTTGTTGATTTATTTGGAAACTAAACGTTTGGTTACGGTTAATTTTTGTTGTACTTTTGTTGTCGTAGTCCTTACCCCTGTAAATTTTCCGCCCGTGCTTTGATCCGCCACTGGCCGCTCAATGTAAAATTTACGGTGGACTTTAACACCGAAATGCGTACGTGTTTGGCGCGCCATTTAATTCATTAAACGAGCTCTAAAAGGATGGAAGATATTGATTGGGGCTTTCACACTTTAATTTCTAGTTTCCTTTTATTAATTATTGTTGCATATTTGTTTATCATTAACTTTATATTCGACTTACTTTTCTCCAAACGATCGATTTATCGATATATTTAAGATGCGATTCAGGTGTTATTCGTGAAGCGCGTGGTTTGGTTGTTTTTTTGTCGCACGGTCAGTTAGTCGGAACGATGAGGTTTTTCCGAAAAGAGAGAGTGTACGATTGGCATCGAGGAAGACCGTTCTGTTTCGTCCCGTCTTGATTTGGCCATTTTTGATATCCGCTGAGGTGATATTTGTGCCGTTCGATTTATCGGATTTATTGGGACTTACAAGAAAAGTTAGTGTCCTTTGGGTGAATCTGGTGTGGAATTTGATTGGAAAAGGCACTAACGTCGATTTATTCGGATATATGGAACTCCTCGTGGTCGGTCGACTGGCTGGTGGAAACCATTACTCGCATCCACGTGCAGTACGTTCGGAGTATGATTCCGGAAACCTACAAGTTATGATTTGGATTTGTTAACGTCGACTATTTGGAGAATATTGTGCCCGATCGTCGAGATTACTTCCCTCAGGATCGTTTAATTCTTCTGGAGCCTTGTGGGGAGGCCGGTGCAATTCATTCGGTCCCGGTTATCGCATGGACCTTGAGTCGCCGTGCGCAAGTTCGGATAGGAACTTCTAGAAGCTTGGTCCCCAACTATTTACCCGCGAAGTATAACGGAGGTCTGTAATCTTGTTTTATTCTTTTTTTATTAACAACCCAAACGGATATTCGAGTCGGCTGAAATTTGCAAGATGCCGAACATTTCTTGTACCAGCGTAATAATGTTAAGGTGTGCTATAAATTAAACTTGTTATTGTACTAAGTATTATATAAGATCAAGGAAAAAAAGAATCATTGAGTCACATTGCATATTCGAATATTAATATAGTAAGAACTAATTTTTACTAACCCATTTATGTGGACGTGTAATATAACTTACCCGGCATCGCTTTATCAGTTCCCGTCACCGCGCTGGGGAGCCCTTTTCATTTTCATTTTTTTTTTCCTTTTGCTGTAAGTTATATAAGCACGGACCACCCGACGCACGTTATATAGTTGAGAGAGTCGCCGATTCGACGGGCGACATACCCGTTTCGATTGTGTTTATTGTATTTCAGTTTTGTTGTATTATAAAGGGAAATTAAGCCAACTCCAATATACGATTTTACTTTACGGTGGGTTTCTTTTTTTTTAGTTCGCCCTCTCATTTGGATGTCAGTAATTGTATCCGTTATACTTTCGGTCAAGCCACTGTTAGATAATATACTTTTTTTTTTGTGTTTGTTTTAAACGTCTTTCTTAGTTGTTTCGGTGGACAGACCATCAGTCCAGACTCTGGCTTGTCGTGCAACTATCTAAAGTCAGTGGCGCCCGGACTTTTTTTTTGAACTATTGAACCTGCGACATCCTCCCACTAGCTAGCTTGGTCGCGCTGTTCTCTATATGCAGTCGAAACAACGAGAATAATTCCCCCGCACCCCTAAACGATATAAGCGTCGCGATCACTCCCATCTGTCTCCCGAAAGACGGAGACGGTGCACAGGTCGCAACGCGCCCGGAAAACAGCGTCGCATAATTTCTGGCGCCCAACGTGGGGCCATATATTTTTTTGGGCCCCGATATATTTTTTTTAGGCCATATTTTTTTGGGCAGATATATTTTTTTGGGCCATATATATTTTTGGACCATATTTCTTTTTTTTCCTTTTTGGCCATTGACAATTTTCCTTTTTGACCAGTGCATTTTTTTCCTTATATACTTTTTTGGTTTTGTTTTTGGCACTATTTTAGGAGGAAAAAAAACGGTGGCATCCAAAAAGGTTAATCATTATTTTTTTTATTTCCCTCTTTTCTTCGCTTTCTTGGAGGAATTCCTGCGCGAATTTGTTTTTATTTGGCCTGGAACTATTTCTGTGGAAACCTGATTAGGGAAATGTCATATTTGTTTTTCTCCTTTTTTTGAATTTTTCTTTGGGGATTTTGCTGACTTCCGTAGTCGATATTTAAGTAGATTGGTCGTTGTTGTGCAAGGTGTAGCGAAGTGTTTTTTTGTTTTTCTTTTTTTTTGCCCTTCTTCTTTTTAGAAAACGAATTTTCTTTTGTGAATTTCTTGAGTTTTCATTACCATTTCTGGAAATGTCGTCTCCTTTTTTTGTCGCACGGTCAGTTAGTCGGAACGATGAGGTTTTTCCGAAAAGAGAGAGTGTACGATTGGCATCGAGGAAGACCGTTCTGTTTCGTCCCGTCTTGATTTGGCCATTTTTGATATCCGCTGAGGTGATATTTGTGCCGTTCGATTTATCGGATTTATTGGGACTTACAAGAAAAGTTAGTGTCCTTTGGGTGAATCTGGTGTGGAATTTGATTGGAAAAGGCACTAACGTCGATTTATTCGGATATATGGAACTCCTCGTGGTCGGTCGACTGGCTGGTGGAAACCATTACTCGCATCCACGTGCAGTACGTTCGGAGTATGATTCCGGAAACCTACAAGTTATGATTTGGATTTGTTAACGTCGACTATTTGGAGAATATTGTGCCCGATCGTCGAGATTACTTCCCTCAGGATCGTTTAATTCTTCTGGAGCCTTGTGGGGAGGCCGGTGCAATTCATTCGGTCCCGGTTATCGCATGGACCTTGAGTCGCCGTGCGCAAGTTCGGATAGGAACTTCTAGAAGCTTGGTCCCCAACTATTTACCCGCGAAGTATAACGGAGGTCTGTAATCTTGTTTTATTCTTTTTTTATTAACAACCCAAACGGATATTCGAGTCGGCTGAAATTTGCAAGATGCCGAACATTTCTTGTACCAGCGTAATAATTTTAAGGTGTGCTATAAATTAAACTTGTTATTGTACTAAGTATTATATAAGATCAAGGAAAAAAAGAATCATTGAGTCACATTGCATATTCGAATATTAATATAGTAAGAACTAATTTTTACTAACCCATTTATGTGGACGTGTAATATAACTTACCCGGCATCGCTTTATCAGTTCCCGTCACCGCGCTGGGGAGCCCTTTTCATTTTCATTTTTTTTCCTTTTGCTGTAAGTTATATAAGCACGGACCACCCGACGCACGTTATATAGTTGAGAGAGTCGCCGATTCGACGGGCGACATACCCGTTTCGATTGTGTTTATTGTATTTCAGTTTTGTTGTATTATAAAGGGAAATTAAGCCAACTCCAATATACGATTTTACTTTACGGTGGGTTTCTTTTTTTTTAGTTCGCCCTCTCATTTGGATGTCAGTAATTGTATCCGTTATACTTTCGGTCAAGCCACTGTTAGATAATATACTTTTTTTTTTGTGTTTGTTTTAAACGTATTTCTTAGTTGTTTCGGTGGACAGACCATCAGTCCCGACTCTGGCTTGTCGTGCAACTATCTAAAGTCAGTGGCGCCCGGACTTTTTTTTGAACTATTGAACCTGCGACATCCTCCCACTAGCTAGCTTGGTCGCGCTGTTCTCTATATGCAGTCGAAACAACGAGAATAATTCCCCCGCACCCCTAAACGATATAAGCGTCGCGATCACTCCCATCTGTCTCCCGAAAGACGGAGACGGTGCACAGGTCGCAACGCGCCCGGAAAACAGCGTCGCATAATTTCTGGCGCCCAACGTGGGGCCATATATTTTTTTGGGCCCCGATATATTTTTTTTTAGGCCATATTTTTTTGGGCAGATATATTTTTTTGGGCCATATATATTTTTGGACCATATTTCTTTTTTTCCTTTTTGGCCATTGACAATTTTCCTTTTTGACCAGTGCATTTTTTTCCTTATATACTTTTTTGGTTTTGTTTTTGGCACTATTTTAGGAGGAAAAAAAACGGTGGCATCCAAAAAGGTTAATCATTATTTTTTTTATTTCCCTCTTTTCTTCGCTTTCTTGGAGGAATTCCTGCGCGAATTTGTTTTTATTTGGCCTGGAACTATTTCTGTGGAAACCTGATTAGGGAAATGTCATATTTGTTTTTCTCCTTTTTTTGAATTTTTCTTTGGGGATTTTGCTGACTTCCGTAGTCGATATTTAAGTAGATTGGTCGTTGTTGTGCAAGGTGTAGCGAAGTGTTTTTTTGTTTTTCTTTTTTTTTTGCCCTTCTTCTTTTTAGAAAACGAATTTTCTTTTGTGAATTTCTTGAGTTTTTATTACCATTCTGGAAATGTCGTCTCCTCGCTATGACATTTATCGGCTTAACGCGAGTGAGCTTCAATATGAACTGGCGATACGTGGGGTGACGAATTTGACCACGGTGCATCCTATGAGAAAAGCCCTTAATACACTCCTAAAGTTGGAACGAGAAGGCAATCCCGTTGATTACCCGAGTTACCCTTTTTCTTTCAAAGATGATGTTGCCGCTCTGCAGGAAACTATCGGTGACATTAGACAAGTGCTGGAAGCTTTTGACGGTAACGATCCAATGAGACTTGCTAAACTTAGGACAAAAACTTCTTTCGCTCTTGGGCGTATTAATCGAAGTAAACCTACCAAGGATGAGGAGCGATCGGCAAAATCCACTCTTATGGTAGAGATCCTAAACTTAACGTCAGACATAGATAAAAAGGTGAAAACTTATAAGAAGGCTGAACTTAACTTGTCTTTGGGTATCCAAGCCGTAAATTTGGATGAAGCCTCCGACTCGGAATCTCTCATTTCCCCCTCTTCCGAGGATGATTCCGCCAACCTCCTACCACCTTCGACTGCAGTGAGAAATCGTAAGTCTGTGCCGGTTTCTCAGTGGAATCTTAAATTCACCGGTGACCCTAATGGCATGTCATTAAGTAGTTTCTTAGAACGAGTACGTGAATTGCGAATTGCTCGAAACGTCTCCGAACTCGATCTGTATAATTCGGGTATCGATTTATTCCAAGGACCTGCCTATACTTGGTATCTTTCGGCTAGAAAGAAAGCTCACGATTGGACCTCCTTGGTTGTACTTTTGAAACAACAATTTCAACCTCCTGATTATGATGATAGGCTGTACGCGGAAATACGCGCTAGGACTCAGGGACCTAACGAATCTATAGGACTGTATCTTGCGGTCATGGATAACCTCTTTGGACGATTATCCACTTCGGTACCGCCGGCAACCCGCCTGAATGTCATTCTTAATAATATAGCCCCTTTTTATCAATCACAATTAGCTCTCACTTCGGTCACGTCTCTAGATCAATTATCCGAATTAGGCCGACGTTTAGAGGCAAGGAAATTGGCTGTCGAAACATTTCATCCCCCACCTTCTAAGAAAACGACTCGATTGTTAGAGCCTGATCTGGCGTATGTCATGACCGAGCCTTGTTGTTCATCGTCGACTTATGTCGAACCAATCGTTATTAAAACACCCTTTCGATGCTATAATTGTAACACTGTAGGGCACTTGGCCCGTAATTGTAATAAACCTCGACGTCAACGATGCTTCAGTTGTCAGAGGCCCGATTGTACGACTCGAACGTGTCCCCATTGTAATCCGTCGTCGGGAAACGCTCCAGGGAAACATTGAAAGGTCGTCAGATGCTTCCCGCCACCCTAGAAAATTCGACCCCTGATTTTAAATACCAACCTGTCCTCGATTATATATTGGCCAGTGCTAAGGGAGACGAGAGACCGTACCTAGAAGTTCAGGTACTGGGCATAAAATTGTTAGGCCTATTGGATAGTGGCGCTTCGCGTACGATACTAGGAAATTTAGGTTGGGAAAAGTTGAAGTTCATGCACTTCCAAATAACTCCGCCCAAGATTCCCTTTTGTAAAGTTGCCAACATGGAAAAGTGCTCTGTTTTTGGTACTATTGCCACCCCGATTTTTGTGGAAGATAAAATTGTCATCATCGATATACTAGTTGTCCCCGACTTACCTCATTTGTTAATTTTGGGGCAAGATTTTTGGCGCCGTGCTGGTATTATCCCTGATCTCAGAAATAATAAGTGGAGCTTTGCTGCGGATATAGTGGAACAAATACAGACCCCTAGAAATAGGTTGACACATCTCTCAGACCACCAAAACCAAATACTGTTACAATTTCAAGAGGAAATATTTGCAGACATGAGCTCTGGAATTGGTTGTACGCATCTCGTAGAACACCATATTGTGACGAACTCCCCTCCAATTAAACAAAGATACTACCCGGTATCTCCTGTCGTCCAGCGATTCATTGACGCTGAGTTAAACGAAATGTTGGAGAACAAAATAATCGAACCTAGTAACAGTTCGTGGGCTTCTCCCATTATTTTGGTGCCAAAACAAGATAAGTCGTATCGCTTCTGTGTGGACTATCGCAAGTTGAATGCTGTGTCCGAAAAGGATGCTTACCCTTTACCGCGGATTACGTCCATCCTTGACAAACTTAGAGACGCGCGATACTTATCGACACTGGATATTAAATCGGCCTTTTGGCAGATCCCTATTGCTGAGGACTCGAAGAAATATACTGCGTTCACGGTTCCAAACCGTGGATTGTTCCAATTTCGCCGTCTGCCTTTTGGATTAAGTAATTCTCCAGCCACCTGGCAGAGACTCATAGATCAAGTCATTTCCTCGGATTTAGAACCTTTCGTGTTCGTGTACATTGACGACATAGTGATAGTCACTCAGGATTTTGATCACCATTTGACTATCCTTCGGGAAGTATTTAGAAGGCTGAAAGAGGCCGGACTAACTGTTGGCCGAGAAAAATGCTTATTTTGTAAACCAGAACTCGCCTTCCTAGGATATGTAGTGGATCATAACGGTTTACACACCGATAAAGGGAAAGTAGAAGCCATATTGTCGATACCTCGCCCTAAAACGGTTAAGGAAGTCCGCCGCTTCATAGGGATGACTAGTTGGTACCGTAGATTTGTACCGAACCATTCGACCTTAATCGCTCCGATAACTCGGTTACTTCGAAAAGGACAAACTTTCCTCTGGACTGAAGAATGTGAGACTTCCTTTTATTTGCTTAAAGAAGCCCTGGTAACAGCACCCGTTTTGAACTGTCCGAACTATGATCTTCCCTTCGTGATACAGTGTGACGCTTCAGGATTCGGTCTGGGAGCCGTCCTATCGCAACCTTCCCCCGAGGGAGAACGAGTCATTGCCTACCTTAGTCGCTCGCTCACTCGACTGGAGAAAAATTTCACTGTCACTGAACGGGAATGTTTAAGTGTCATATGGGCCATTGAAACGCTCCGCCCTTACATCGAAGGGATCCCTTTTACAGTAATAACTGACCACCATTCGTTGATATGGCTTTCAAATTTGAAAGATCCCCGAGGGAGACTAGCGCGATGGGCTGTTGCACTTCAGCAACATGACTTTACGATTTTACACCGAAAGGGCAAAGAACACCTCGTGCCTGACTGTTTATCTAGAAGCGTACCGGAAATAGATAGCCTTACCCCTGTTCCGAGTATTGTGGATAAATTACCTACCATACATCCTGATGATTGGTACATTAAACAAATGCGGAAGGTGATGTCCTCACCCAAAAGATATCCGACGTGGCGTGTGAACGAAGATATTCTATACAAACATACAAACTGTAAGTATCCTGACCTTGAGGATCCCCCGATTGATGCGTGGAAGAAAGTTATCCCCAAACCTGATGTCCGTACATACATAGCCGACGCACACGACCGTCCTACTTCAGGTCACTTAGGAATTTATAAGACGTTCAATCGTTTAGCGTCTCGTTATTACTGGCCGAAAATGCGCAACGATGTCACTCGCTACGTGAGTAAGTGTCAGATATGCCAACGCCACAAACCTTTGCAGAAGGCTCCGGCTGGATTTATGTCCGGAAGACCATACGTGTCAAGGCCTTGGGAGTTGATTTCGGCCGATATTGTGGGCCCACTACCAAGATCTTTACATGGTCATAGCTACGTGTTGGTGGTGACCGACTATTTTTCGAAGTTCCCATTGTTCTTCCCCATGAGAACGGCAAATGCGGCTACCACGATAAAGCATATAGAAAATGACGTATTCTTGTTATTTGGAGTTCCCGCTTCCATCATTGTCGATAATGGTGTGCAATTCAGAAGCAGGGAATTTAGGAAACTGATGCAGAATTATGAGGTAAAGATAAGATATACGGCTAATTACCATCCCCAAGCTAACCCTACTGAGAGGGTGAACCGCGTTTTGAAAACTATGCTGTCGTCCTATGTGGAAGATAACCATAGGATCTGGGACTCGATGTTACAGAAAATCGCATGTGCGGTTAGATCTTCAAAACATGAAGTTCTGGGAACTTCGCCTTACTTCGCGAACTTTGGAAGACAAATGCCCCTGACTGGAAATCAGAACGCTTTTAAACCTGCAAGCCAGGAAGACATCGAAATTGATCGCGATGATAACCGACTGGACATTCGAAATCAGGCCTTTGGTAAACTATATAGAGATATCAAAGAAAGGTTAAAAACAGCTTATCAGAAGAGTGCCACAAGGTATAACCTTCGCCGTCGTGATGTGCAGTATGTGGTAGGCCAACCAGTTTATCGGAGAAACTATGTACTTTCCGATGCAGCAAAATATTTCACTGCCAAACTGGCGCCTAAATACATTGGACCATTTATAATCCATAGAAGAACATCGCCTTGGACGTATGAACTAAAAGACGATTATGGAACACTTCGTGGAATTTGGCACGTAAAAGACCTCAAGTCACACCCGCCCGAAGAAGACATAAGAATTTGAGGAAAAATTCTTTTGTCGGAAGGGGGATGTTGTTACGGTCACATTTTGAAAAAGGTATTTTGT
Source organism: Geotrupes spiniger (assembly GCA_959613385.1). Classification (NCBI taxonomy): domain Eukaryota; kingdom Metazoa; phylum Arthropoda; class Insecta; order Coleoptera; family Geotrupidae; genus Geotrupes; species Geotrupes spiniger. The sequence goes on from OY390732.1 coordinate 48,659,506, forward strand.
TGATTTATTTGGAAACTAAACGTTTGGTTACGGTTAATTTTTGTTGTACTTTTGTTGTCGTAGTCCTTACCCCTGTAAATTTTCCGCCCGTGCTTTGATCCGCCACTGGCCGCTCAATGTAAAATTTACGGTGGACTTTAACACCGAAATGCGTACATGTTTGGCGCGCCATTTAATTCATTAAACGTGCTCTAAAAGAATGGAAGATATTGATTGGGGCTTTCACACTTTAATTTCTAGTTTTCCTTTATTAATTATTGTTGCATATTTGATTATCATTAACTTTATATTCGACTTACTTTTCTCCAAACGATCGATTTATCGATATATTTAAGATGCGATTCAGGTGTTATTCGTGAAACGCGTGGTTTGGTTGTTTTTTTGTCGCGCGGTCAGTTAGTCGGAACAATGTTTTTCCGAAAACAGACAGTGTACGATTGGCATCGAGGAAGACCGTTCTGTTTCGTTCCGTCTTGATTTGGCCATTTTTGATATCCGCTGAGGTGATATTTGTGCCGTTCGATTTATCGGATTTATTGGGACTTACAAGAAAAGTTAGTGTCCTTTGGGTGAATCTGGTGTGGAATTTGATTGGAAAAGGCACTAACGTCGATTTATTCGGATATATGGAACTCCTCGTGGTCGGTCGACTGGCTGTTGGAAACCATTAATCACATCCACGTGCAGTACGCTCGGAGATTGATTCCGGCAACCTACATGTTATGATTTGGATTTGTTAACGTCAACTATTTGGAAAGCATTGTGCCCGATCGTCGAGATTACTTCCCTCAGGATCATTTAATTCTTCTGGAGCCTTGTGGGGAGGCCGGTGCAATTCATTCGGTCCCGGTTATCGCATGGACCTTGAGTCGCCGTGCGCAAGTTCGGATAGGAACTTCTAGAAGCTTGGTCCCCAACTATTTACCCGCGAAGTATAACGGAGGTCTGTAATCTTGTTTTATTCTTTTTTTATTAACAACCCAAACGGATATTCGAGTCGGCTGAAATTTGCAAGATGCCGAACATTTCTTGTACCAGCGTAATAATTTTAAGGTGTGCTATAAATTAAACTTGTTATTGTACTAAGTATTATATAAGATCAAGGAAAAAAAGAATCATTGAGTCACATTGCATATTCGAATATTAATATAGTAAGAACTAATCTTTACTAACCCATTTATGTGGACGTGTAATATAACTTACCCGGCATCGCTTTATCAGTTCCCGTCACCGCGCTGGGGAGCCCTTTTCATTTTAATTTTTTTTCTTTTGCTGTAAGCTATATAAGCACGGACCACCCGACGCATGTTATATAGTTGAGAGAGTCGCCGATTCGACGGGCGACATACCCGTTTCGATTGTGTTTATTGTATTTAAGTTTTGTTGTATTATAAAGGGAAATTAAGCCAACTCCAATATACGATTTTACTTTACGGTGGGTTTCCTTTTTTTTAGCTAGCCCTCTCATTTGGATGTTAATTGTATCCGTTATAATTTCGGCAAGCCACTGTTAGATAATATACTTTTTTTTGTGTTTGTTTTAAACGTCTTTCTTAGTTGTTTCGGTGGATAGACCATCAGTCCCGACTCTGGCTTGTCGTGCAACTATCTAAAGCCAGTGGCGCCCGGACTTTTTTCTTTTGAACTATTGAACCTGCGACATCCTCCCACTAGCTAGCTTGGTCGCGCTGTTCTCTATAAGCAGTCGAAACAACGAGAATAATTCCCCCGCACCCCTAAACGATATAAGCGTCGCGATCACTCCCATCTGTCTCCCGAAAGACGGAGACGGTGCACAGGTCGCAACGCACCCGGAAAACAGCGTCGCAACATTCCACACAATATCCCGGACATTGTGCTTGTAGATAAAGAAACCCGGCACACCTACACATTGCAATCCCAATGGCTGCCAATATCGAAAAGGAGCATGCGGCAAAAGTAACTAAATTCATACCACTCACGGAAGAAATTAGAAGCATGTGGCACCAAGAACGAGTCAGCATCATTCCGATAGTTACAGGAGCAACAGGAGAAATTCCGAAGCACCTGCTCAACAACCTACAGTTGCTAAAAATTACTGAAAACATATACACCGCAAAAAATTGTCGTAATTGAAACGTGCAGTATAGTAAGGAAAGCTTTGGGTGTCTTCTACAGGAATTCCTAAAACATAAATAACAGCAAACACGTCTTGTCTGATACCGACACTCACCGTTTGAAAAATACGAGCACAAGCTATGGAAACACAAAATAATAATAACATAACCATGTTCACAATATAAAATTTATACGGGTCGAAGTGAACGTTGAATTTATCATCGTTTTAGTGATGTTATATAACATATTATTATTATTATTATTAATATTATTATTATTATTATTAGTACTGTCTGTTACCTGAAACTATTATCAATCCATAAAATGGCGTTGTCATTGCTTCTCGTATAGTCTGCAATTGATTAAAAAGTTTCTTATTATCTCTACATGTTTCGTTTTGTCAATTATCGATTTCGCCATGTTATTCTCGACATGAGATTACGCTCCTCCTCTTTCTTGTTCAAACATTTTTTTCATCTTTATACTCCTTCTAGACACAACCATGTCCTACTGATACTATTTAATGTAAGTTTAAATTAAACATTTAATCGATGAAACTAAGTCGTGTACAAAATAGAAGTTTAGGTTTACATTCATTTAATTAGAAAAAACTTGGTTACATCGAGAAAACGTTTAATCTAAATTTAGGTATGCAAATATATCAATTAATACAGAAAGAGATTCTTATAATTCTGTATATTGCAAGCAGCAAGATTCTGATAAAGATCGTCATTGACTGTAGAAAATCAAAAAAAATGGAAAAATAAGTATGCTATAGGGAAAACAGGGCCACCCTAACAACCAACAACATAGTAACAATAACTTGATAGGTACTTTTACAATGTGGGCCACTTTGCCATTCTATACGGTAAAGAGGCCGTTTTTTTAAAAATATGATTTCAATATTCACAAACAAAATCTTCATGAGACTATTTGTGAAAACTATCATATTATCTATCCTTCTTTTACTGACTTTGAACAACTTGCGTAACAATAATACATTCAATGTAACTATTTTCATCGGACTCAAAATGTTGTTCAAACAATTTTCGTCTATTTTCTCATTGCCCTCGATCTTTAGCTTTTCTCTTTTTACTTTTCTTTCTCTTCTTTTTTCTTTCCCTTCTCCTCGTTACTATTTAGCTAAGTCATTCACAATTTCTGCTTTGAAAGGCCTTGGTGTTTACTTTACGCATCTTTTAAAAAAAATCACTAGGGCTAACTGCAAAAAATCTGATTGGCAAAGGTTCATTACTTTTTCCTGTTAGCTGTCGGGCAGTCTTGTTTGGGGTTTCTTTAAGATGTGAGCCAGCTGCACTATGCTGTATGGACATGATTTATGACGATCAAATATTCTCCACCATCTTTGTCTACTCTACCTTCACCCTCAAGTTAAATTAATCCGTCCACCTCTCTGTCCAAAGCTGTAACTATCATTTCTGCAGCAAAAATGTCCACGTCCGAGAAGACTGATAGATCGAGTGGTATTATCCCATATCTACTAAATCTGTTTGTGACTGTAGTTGGCACAGTCCCATGAAGAAAACGTTACCCTGGAACACTGCTCACCTGGAATTGGGAAACAACTCTTCAAGGGTATAGATGTTTTACTTTATGTCACATGACCCCCGCAGTTCACCGAAAAGCGTTCGGTCGGGTCGAAGTTGCTAAAACAGAAAAAGTTTTGCTGTGTTTGTATGCTTTTACTCCATATTTATTTAACAACAGTTCTTTTTAGAACTAAATTTACGTGTGCAACCATTGAGAGGCCGTAAGAAGCTGTATGATTTGGCGTTTTATATCGAAGGTCAGTTTGTGGTTATGATAACTAGATTCCTTTTTATAAATATTATAAATAAATAATAATAAATAATATTTTGTACACACAGTAAAGCATGAGAAATTATTACCAATGTTTTGCAGTTTATGCGGTTGAAAATCAAGGCCCCATTGTTCCGCTTGCCAATTTTAAGGAACGACTGCTTGCTGCTATGAAAATTTCAAAAACCACGTACCACAGCATTGTGAAAGAATCTAAAAAAGTGCAGTCTGGTGAAAGTACATCCATTTCGACACCTCGTAAAAATCGATCTCATATAAGCCCAAAAAGCTCAATTTGGGAACGGGATAAAGAAGCTAATCGTACCATTATTCGTAATTTCTTTATAATTGAGAAACGTAAACCTACACTGAAGGGCGTTTACAATAAAGTTGCAGGTTTAGAATGTCAATGAGACTTAAGAACTTTACGCAAAATAATAAACAACACTGGGTTTAAGTAAGTTGAATAACCGAAATGCATGTACATCAAGTAATTAATATTAATTTTATGTGTAGGCGGACAAAAACTAGCGACAGTAGAGAAGTTTTAATGGAAACACATAACATACGTCTCAAGCTTCTTACTTATTTACATGAAAGCTATATTCATTGCTCTCATAGCACACCAAAGGAATGGTCAGATGGCAACATACCCGGCAAGAGAAAACTGTATTCAAAGGGTTAACGATTGATTTTAGTGCATGCTGGCGTCAAAGATGGAATTATTTCCAACGCATTATTGATGTTCAATTCTGGCACGAAATTTGGAGATTACTACGATAAGATGAATTATCAAAATTTTTCTAAATTGGTTAAGATGCAGTTACTTCCAAATCTTCCACCAAGATCCATGTTTGTTATTGATAATGCCTCGTACCATAAAGTGACTTTAAAGAAACATTCAACATCCTCATCTCTAAAACTAGATATGGTGACAAGGCTGGCAGAGAGAAATATTCCCAACGACCCAGCAAAACCGAAGCCACAACTATATGAAATAATTAAGCAACATAAACCGGAACATCGTAAATATATGACTTGAATGCGTTGTTAGATGCACATGGCCATTCGGTTTTGAGATTACGTTTGTATCATCCTGAACTTAATCCAATTGAGAAGATTTGGGCAATTGTGAAGAATTGGGTTACATCGAACAAATTATACACTTGCAGTTCTGAAGAACCTCGCATTGGGAAAATTTAATGCTATAACAGCAGAAGAATGGTCTGCAGTGTGTTCACACATTGATAAAATTGATAAAAGGACGAAACTAGACGCGGACAGACTGAAGACAACCGAACTGACGAGATATATACGAACCAAAATTTGCACCCACAGAATCGATACGTGGACACAAAAACTAACGCAACGCCAGCGGCGGATCCCTCTGGCGCATGGCTGCGGAAGAAATTCCAGCCGGTGCCGCCATTAGTCTATGGGGGGATGACTGAAATGACAAACGAGGGAAAAGCGAAAATCCTTGCTTCGACCTTTGAACAAATACACGACGTCAGATTAAACGAACTATCTGACGAACAAGCGAACATAATCGAGTCTGTCAGGATATCTATGGTCTTAAATTGTTCAAAATATGATGGTGCTATAAAATTGGTCATAGGCCATGATGTAAAAATGAACCTCCAGATTATACTCTGCTTTCATTCGTTATTGAAGGTTACAATTTTTCGCTTGGGGCTATTTTTATGTGTCCCAATTAAAATGATATTATCTCACTTGTCATCATAATAATTCTTGCGCGATACACGAATTTTCATAAAAATAATTCGGTCGTGGCGGAATATCCTTATGAAAGAGATAACTTTGGGTTATGTCACTGGATCAATTTCAGTTTTTAGAGTGTTAGAGAGTTACATCTTTAAGGCTAAGACATTTTTCTCTGATTGTCTCCACCGACATTGAAATAATAATAAAAAATCTGCAGTGTCCGATATTGGACTTTCTTCTAGGTTCTTCTACATTAATCAAGAATATTCAAATAAGTTATGCCCATATTTCGTATTGTTTTCGAAAAACCCGCATTTTTTTCTTGGCTGTGATATGGCACCCCACTATTCGGTTTTTAATTATTTTTAATTGTTTCAAGTTGACCTAGGTTGGATCTAAAATGTTCCTAAATTACGATAGTAATACGAGTTACTATCGCAATTTGGTTTTCGTAATAATTGAAGAAAAAACTATCTTCGTAATCAGCACCCAATTTTTCGATTTTGTAGTTGTTTGTATGGTGGGCTACTTGTTCTAAACGATGTTCCAAAAATACATCTGCACCTAGTACTATTTTGAAAAAAAGACATAAAATAAAATTCTAATCCGACAGAATAGTTAAATCTTTGATTTTTTAAATTTATTCCAAATTGTTTTGTTTTCCATAAAATTATTCCTGTAATTCGTTTTAGGATAATTGCGTGGGAAGAACTGTAGGGCAAGATTGCTGTTTACAAGACAATCTGAACTTCTCAATCTGTAATTATAGACGTAAAAGTTATGATTATTATTGTATGTTACATAATAATCTGTTTGCTTTGGAATGATATCAAACACATGGGTGCAACAAGGACTCGGAATGAAAGATAAATTTGCTTTCCATTTCTTTTGAAAACCAACAATAGATACATGAGATACATTATGTTCGAAAAATTTAACTTGCGAAATTTTTGGAACATTTGAAATCGAAAGTTAAAGGAAGATAAAAAATATAAAAACGCGTTGCCAAGTTTACGTTCTGGAAAATAAATATATATAGCATATATATTGAAAAATATAATATTTGTTTAATACTTATCTATGTAATTAAGGAAACAAATATTATTTGCTTTTTGCGCCGATTATGTTCGGATGTTCACAATCACGTAACTTTACTAAATAAATTTCAGTTGTGGAATAAGGTAACTCTTATGTATATAATATATGCCCACTTTCATATGAAATACACCACCCATTAATAATTAGACTAAAATTTTAAAATAATGCTTTATTATCAACTAAGAAACGATGAAAGTTTAGTTGAAAAAACAAAACAAAAATTAACATTTTTCAAGAAAAAGCTAGTAGTGGGTTGCATCCCCAAGCGCAGCTATGTATGCATTAACTCGTCTAACCATGCTCTCTATTCAGTGGTCGATGTCTCCCTGGGGTATCTCGTTCTATGCAACCTCTAGAAGGTGACGAAGTTCATCCAGATTCTCAGGAGGTCTGGGTATTTGTCTTAGTCGCCGATCCAGGCCAGGGTAAAATCTGCAACCCAACCTGCTCCAGGAACCTTGCATTATCCTGTTAGAAAGTGGCATTCTGCAACGTCTGCATGAAAGGTTACAGGTTCCAGAACAATGTCGATGTAACGACCTGCATTTAATGTGCTTGGAATGAATGTAAGGGGTGACCTTCGTCCAGCACATATCGCCCCGCAAACCATAACCCCAGGTGTTAATAACTCTCTGTCGTCTTTGAACGAACTCCAAATTCCGCCTTTCCCCTCGATGTCGCCGCTCCCTTCTACGACCATCATTCACCCATAAACAAAACCTTGATTCATCATTAAAGAAGATGTCATTCCATTGATGAACCCACCCTTACCGTTCATGCAAGTCTGGCTGGTTTATGGGGAGGTGCTAATGGAAGCCGAAGGTAAGGACGGTATTAATGAAGCCCAAAGGAAGAAATTATTCTGTAAACAGTTGCCATCGACAAGTTCAAAGGTCTCGTCCAATCCACAGCAATCGACCTTGTTGTTTGAAATCGATCCCTGGTAGCCATCCGCGGGTCGGTCGAAGGAGTTGGTCTTCACGTGCGTTGCTTCTTCGCGTGGGTCTTGCAGCAGGACGGCGCCTCTAAATACTTTCTTCGGACCATATAGACCAAATCCGAGCAACTGTAATGTGGTCCCGATTCGGCCTTCTCCCAATCTCTCGGAAAGGGAGACCCACCTCTTTCATACCGATAATTCAGCCCCTATCGAAGTCATTAATATGGGCAAAATTTGGTGGATGTCGCACTGGCGGCATTACAAGGCGTCTACTTGACAGTTTGATAATAAAATAAACTGACATTTTGTTTGCAGAAATTGAGTGCTAGGAAGAAAATATTGAAATTTGGAGATAACAATGGTACAGGAAACAAACAGTTGAGTTTGTTCGGCGAAAACTTTCGTAGTTTCTTAGTTGATAATAAAGCATTATTTTACCGAAGTTTCAAAATTGTAGTATAATGGGCGGTGTATTTCATATGAAAGTGAGTGTACATATTTATTGTCCAACAGTAAATCCAATAACAGGATAAAATAATATACAAAGATGCTTAGAAATAAAAAAGATAATCAATATAAACTAAATACATGATCATCCAGCGACAACGCTTCATAATGGGGTAAACAATATATCATTGTAATATGAATCAGTTCAACTATATATCTTCATCAATGGAGCCTTCCATAGGATATTGGATATTGATGTTAATCCGAACATTGGTGAGAGACGGCAGCCGATTCTAGACAAGTGAAAATTTTAGTTTCGATCGTAGCTCCGGACAGTCAGCTTTTACCATTATCCAATTTTCAGACAAATATGTTGCCACGAATTTCTCGAAATTACCAACACTTCAAGAATCGTCGTTAGATTCGTTCAATGGCACCCGAGTGCTTCATGTCTGGAAAGCAATTTTCGCAAGTTGCGGAAGAATATATTAATCGCGTTGGTAGTGGACCGATACGATATCACGTAATTTTACGGATCTTCAGTCGACGTTTACAATATTCGATTAGCCTCGTGGTTTAGAGGTCAGTATTTTCATTTTTTCATACAACTTGGGAAACCTTGAGACTTCTTTTAATTATATTTAGGCTCCTAACTTTGGGCTCAGGTACATATCTTGTGAGTACAATATATGTACCTGTACTCACTTGTACTATTCATTGAAACGAATAATGGTCACAAGTTGAACGCTTGAGGAACACCATACATTTTTGGACAAACCCGAATGGAAAAACCCATTGTAGGAAATATAGCTGGTTTTAACAATAAGATAAATAGTAGGATACAAACATAAAAATTCATTAGGAGTACCATATTACCCAATCGGCAAGATTCGTATCACGAAAGATTATGCGGAAACGGAAAAATCCATAGAGCCGGATTGGTTTTTTCTTGAAGAAAATAAAGTAAGTTAACAACCTTAAAAGGTTCTACAAAATTAGTGTAATATATAAATAAACAAAAAATTAAGGATGAATTTGCTTATGGATGAATTTGAAATGGGAATGAATGGGATTATGAGATTATTTCAAATCAAACCATTTGAAACCAATTTGAAAAAAAATCAAATGGAATAATTCAGAAAGAGTTATAACACAATTAGGATCAAAATTTAACACTTTTATTTACCACCACGGTGCGATGTTATACGGTAATTTTGGGGTGACGACAACGATGATTGTGTGGTATTCCCAGGCGAAATGCACAACACAACAAAACAATCTTTATTTGGCATTTCTGTCCATAATGTTACATCGCGTCTTTTTATTTTTATTCTACACTCCTCGTTCTCTCCCCTCCACTCCATCTCCTCCACCTTCTCTTCGTTTTCCTGTAACATGTCAATTTTGTCACTCAACTAACCTCCTTTTCCTACCCTCGGCCCTCCTCATTTTAGCACCCCTAATATCTGTACTCCTTCCCCATTCTCGCCCAATGCCTTCCTCCAATCCCTGCCATCCCGCTCCTCCTCCTTACTCCACCCCATTTCTTCGCACTCCTCCCACGAATGCTTCCATTCATCCCTGTCCTTCCCGCATGCATCACATCTTTTGTATTTTTCCACATCCAATATTTATTTGGATGGGGGATGCGTTCCTGCTATTAGCATCTCTTCATCCGCCGTTTTACCTCCGCCCTAATAACCTTGGCCTCCTCCCAAATATCTGTATTGCTTGCCGCCCATTGTACCTTGCCTCCCTTATCATCCCTCCTCTTTCCTGCGCTCCGCCTGCTTCCACCTCTCTACCATCTTCCTTTCCACCTGCCCCCCTCTTTTCTCCTCCTTTCCACCTCTGCTGTCGATCTCTCGCAGCCCCGTCTCCTGTCTTATTCGGGCGTCGACCTTTCCAGACGTAATGACCTTTTAATATGCCCTAAGTGTGCCCTCTCCATGTTCTTGGGTTCCTTGCCTCCCCATACCTCTACCCCATACATCAATATGCTTTTTACACATACATCCCATATCTTCTTCGTCTCCTCGAATCCCCCATTTCTCTTACTTTCTTAAACTCGCTTCCCCAGGCGAAATATCCGAAGGCGTTTTCACTGCGAGGATAAAACAAGGCCAATATCCCACATGATTCCAGTTCTATTCCGGAATACAAATGAAAAATAACTAAAAATAAAAAACTTCAAACCAATGAAAGTAGAAACGTATGAACTTTATAACTTTGATTCAATTACGAATTCTGTAGGGTTGATAAACTGTTGAAATGGATCAACATAAATCATTTAAGATGAAGAGAAAGACTCTATCGAAAAATGTTGGCTAAATACGTAGATATATACTTGTTAGAAAATGACCCTATAATAATAACTAATGTAATGTGAGAAACAATAAAATTAAAAGATTGAGCGATTTACGTCAAACCGTACCGAGGGCACAAAAGAGTGAAATCGATCAGCAAATAGATAAAATGCTACAATATGGGATTATAGAACAAACCAAATCAACATGGTATTCACCAATTTCGGGAACTCCAATGAAAGTAACAAATGACTAGTAGCTATTGACTATAGGTTGTTAAATCAAGTCGTAGAGGATGATAGATTTTCATTACCCAATATAAAGGTGATTTTGGACTTGTCGTTAGGAGCAGTGTAATTCACGCACCCAGATCTATCGCAAGGATATTGCCAATTGGAGCGGAAACCCACAGGTAGAAAATGTACAGCATTTACTATAGGTAACAATCAGTTTCATACCAATGTTGCCAATGGGATTGAAAACTAATCCAAATTCATTTTCGCGTAAGGCATTTACATTTCATTGGGACAAACATTGTCAAAAGTAAGTTATTCGAAGCATTGCAAAAAGTACTCATGGAACTACCAATCTTGCTACATGCAGATTTTTCAACGACGAATCAGTTTATCTTAACGACAGAGACTTTCGGGTATGCAGTTGGATCCGTTCTTGCAAATACAGATAATAAACCAAACGCATATACCAGTACAGCAATTGAATAAAGCAGAAACAAGATATACATTTTTGATATGTATTTTTATATGCTAAAGAACACACATCGTCCATTAACATCAACAAAAACAACTAAAATTACGCTAACCACGTCAATAACAATAACCATAATATAGGCAAGATGTCAATGCGTAATAGTAATAGTAAAAATACAAAATAAAAGCAGAAAATTAAATATATGGGAAAATCTGGAAATATACAAAACTAAACTGAAAAACGGCAAAATCATAAACGAAAAAATAAACACATCCAGTGATCATATATTGAAACCATTAAAGACCATGCACATCAAAAGCGACAAAAATACCCCCCACAATTTCTAACGGCAATAGTAACAATTCTCCCGATGATACGAGTTATGTACGGCGAAACATTTACGTACGCAGAAATGCACCTGCACTGCACGTAAACAAACGGCGAACTAGCAAAATGTACATATAAATACTAATCTTAAGATAATTTTATATTATTACTTGCCGCGTTAACATTGTACACGTCAAGTTCGTACCAGATTCATTTTCGCAAGTTCTGTCCTAGATTCTTTGTGTAAAATCAACCGTCGAATAAAATAACAAGTAAATTGTAAAAGTAATAATCAAATATTGTAATCATTTTAAAATAAAGTTTGAAATAAAAAGAAAAAGTTAAAAACAAAAGTTTTTAAAAACACGTTTTTGAAAAGCCGAAACAAAATTTGCGGTAGACGCGAAACATATGTACAGAATGAAGTGAATAAATAATATTGAAACCGGTAAATACAATAGTGTGATAAGTCACTATGATGGCATCCTGGCAGGATCGCCATGTGATAAGTCACTATGATGGCATCCTGGCAGGATCGCCATGTGATAAGTCACTACATCGTGACTAGGAAGGTCACTACTTATCGTCGTTCATGTTAATGAAAGCCGTTGTAGAAAATGTTATGTTTATTGTTCTACCGTCGTAACATCGATCGTACACTATCTTAAAGACTATATGTCTACGAACTATAGTAATAGACTATATTAATTAGACTATCTCAATTAGAATGAGAACTAACTATTTATATTATTTCTAATGCTGATCTAAGTGATTTAAATGAGGTACATATACTTATGCGTATTGTTTACTGTCCCCGTTAATTGAATGCAATATGACCCAGTTATGACATTAGTAACGTGAACTAGTTTATATAGTTCTAATTACGTTACGCTAAATGGTGTCATATCACAATAGATTTTTTTAAAAACAATTGAATCAAATCACATCACTGCGAGTGTTTTATTCTAAATACGACCAAAGTCCTGACCAATAAACAAGTAAAAGAACATAGTTTATTACAATATTTATATTATCTCTCATTTATAACTGAATACAATACATTTTATACATTTATAATTAAAAGCATTCTCAAAAAATAAAAATATAAAGTCACTATATTATCACCGACCATTGAACAATTTCTTGCAGAGGATTAAATGTAGATCCTTTTTACCGAATGTTTATATTTCGAAATATATTTTCTATATAGCTTAAATGATAAAACTTTTCCGCAAATATGTCATAAAATAAAGCGCCCAATAGCATGTGAGCCCCATGCTTGGATCGGCATATAATTAAGCTCCCTAAATGAATTTTTATAAATTTCATATTCCAGGCAAGAAGTTATAAATTACCGTTACTCTTTTTAAGACACAATTTGGCTATACCAATTCTATTATAAACCAGATTTTTGTCAACATACGAAATGAAATTTCTACAGCTGTTTTTATAATTCAAGTCAAGTGAGTGACACCGACGGCAGGTAACGTGCTATTGAATTCTGTCTTAATTCTTTGTATTGCGGATTAGCGTAAATCGTTCATACCATAACTAGTTATTTTTGGCACAGATTTATCGCCTGCGCGTTGGGGTCATAAACTTGAATATTTGAATGTACTTTATTAGTTGCAGTATGCTGTAGTATTAGTTTCACTGTTATTTATATATAAGGTTGGGATCCCAAATTTTGAAATGTAGTTGTGATTTGTTTGAAATCGTCAATTCGTGTGTTAAATTAAATATTTACCTAGCACTTGTAGAGAGTAATTTATTTCTTTCCCGTCATTTTTTTGTGACTGGCGCCCAACAAAAAAGGTGCAGAGCAACTCAACGTGGGGGCCGAACAACTGGCAATTTAAGAGCACATTCCCTAGTTTGTCCTATCCCAATTACTCAATACAAGTGGCTGATTTTATTTTTATTCCCAGTCGCGTAGGTTAGAAATATATATTGTTTTTGGGGTTAGTTTAAAGATAATTGAACGTATTGGTGCCCTGGATGCTTACACACTGCGTACGTATGAAGTTAATTATGAATTGCGGTTTTGCGGTATCGAATCCAAATTAGATATATCGTATCGTAGAAAATGTTTGAGGAAATGTCTTGAGAGAGACTTAAGTCGTCCTGTTGTGTACGAATTAATTGGTTTTAATTTTGAATTGGAAAAGATTGAACTTACCCAATGTATTACTTCAATTAAGGAATTGATTAACGATAATGCATTTGCTTGTGGCGGTAGTATTTATAAAAGAATTTGCTCTAGATTACTTCATGTTAAGGGTCGTATTAGTCGCATACCTGTGTCAGATCCTAGTATTAGCACGGCAGAAATAACAAATTTTGTTAGTGATCGTAATGTCGAAGTGATGGCATTAGAGGTTGACTTTGACCATAGTAGTACAAAATATTGTTCCTCCTCGGACACCGGTAAATTTAAATGCTGTCACAAATACACCCACATCAGTTGCGCCCAAAGGGCTATTCCAGTTTTTAAGTGGGCCGTGTCTTTTGATGGTGATATTTCAAAAATTTCAGTTAATGGCTTTATCGAGCGAAATGAAGAACTACATTCAACGTGTAATACCAGTAACGAAGAGTTATTTCAATCGACAGTAGATCTCTTCACCGGAAATGCCTTGATATGGTATCGATCTATTAGACAGTCAGTAAACGACTGGGATTCTCTGGTGAAAGCCCTCCGGTGCGATTTTTTGCCATTCGGTTACGATAATGAACGTTGGTAAGAAATTAGGCACCGGACTCAAGGTTTGAATGAACGTGTATCTATTGCTGTTATGGAAAGTTTATTTGATAAACTGAATGAATCACCACCAAATCAATTGAAGCTTGATACTATTAAGAAAAATTTACTTTCAGTTTATCAATTCCATTTGCCTCTGATCGAGGTGACTGATGTTAAACATTTAGCTGATTTATGTCATAAATTAGAAAACGTTCATCTGATTAAAAAACAATTTCACCCACCACCTAAAAAATATGTATCAGTTTTAGAACCAGACTTCACGAATTTAGCATCTGGTAAGAAAGAAGCAAGTACGTAAAGTCATGTATCGGAATTAGTTTGTTGGAATTGTAAGGAAGCAGGCCATATTCAACGGAATTGCGCCAAACCTCTCAATGGGCGTTACTGGTTTGACTGTGGAAGACATAATCACATTCGTACGAACTGCCCTAGCTGTTCGTCAAAAAACTAGATAAGAGGAAATGTTCAGTGGGTCGACATTATCCCTCATACGCGCCAGACCTACACTCCCACGTTGCAAGAATGGAACGAATGGCTGTTTTATGTAAAGTCGTTCTTGAGAAAACCTTCGGTTCCTCCAAAAAATAACCATTGTGTCGAACAGAAATTTGATAACCTGCCATATATAAGTATAAATATTTTCGGTAAAACCGTTAGTGCTTTGCTTGATTCCGGGGGTAGTCGTTCCGTTTTGGGCGGCAAAGATATAAAATTGCTTAAATTATTTAACATAGACATAGAGAGTTGTAACCAAGGCAAGATCTCTACCGCGGATAGTAAATCGCAATTCGTGTTGGGCATGGTTAATTTACCGATTACCATTGAAGGTGAATTTAGATTGGTAAAGGTGTTGGTAGTTCCGTCAGTGTGTCTCTGATTTTGGGAAGTGACTTTTGCCGAGCTTTCAACCTGAAGTTGGATTTCAGTTCTAATTCATTTTATGTTGGCCATAAGTATTCAATTGGTGACTCGTTTGGGGATTCGTTAGACTTATCGATCAGTCGATCAATTTAATTCGTAGCTCTCAGATCTAGCATCAGATCAAATTACTGAGTTAGATTTAGTTGTCGCACAATATCAAACATTATCCTGGTGTTCGGGAACCAAATTGGGTCGAACTGACAAGAGTCGCCATATAATAGATACCGGCCAGACACTTCATATTAAACAACGTCATTATAATATGTCGCCGTATATGGTTCAGCATCTTATCAAGGAACTAGACAATATGTTGTTACTGGGAGTTATGCGACCTTCTTGTAGTCCTTGGTCTTCACCTGTATTATTGGTTAAAAAGTCTAATGGCCAGTTCATATTATGTTTCGATGGCCGCAAATTGAATGGAGTGACTAAGCGAGACGCGTATACCCTCACACTTACCCTCCCACATACTGAATAAATTGTCAGGCGCCCAATATCTTTCCAGCATCGACTTGAAGTCTGCATTCTGGCAAATACCTTTAGAAAACTAGTCATGTGAGAAAACGGTGTTTCTTGTGCCTGGTAGAAGATTGTTTGCATTTGTTGTTATGTCATTTGCTTTGAGTAACGCACCCCAGACACAGCAACTCGTAATGGATAGCGTATTGGGCTGAAACCTTATGCATTTGTGTATTTGGATGATGTTTTTATAGCAACACCAACATTTGAGAAACGTATCGAAGTTCTAACACAAATTTTACACCGGTTAAGATCTGCAAATATTACATTTTGACAAGTGTGAATTTTGTCTACCGAGTTTAAAATATTTGGGATTCGTGGTGGACAAGGGTGGGTTACGTACTGATCCCGATAAAGTTCATGCTATTCTGGAGTATCCGATAGGTAAAAATTTGGAATGAAAAATTTTATAATTTATAATTTATATTATAAGAGCGGGCTGTTATCAAAAGCGGGCTGTTAAGGATCTTTAACGGCCCTCTTTTCATAACAGCCCGCTTAGTGTTGCCAGGGCATTATCGATAGCTTAACGTTTTTGAAATGTGGCATGTTATTCGCTACGTAACGATCTAGTGCGACGAAAACAATATTACGTACGTATGTACATAGAATTTGGCAAATAGTCAGAATACAGTATAAAAACTCAGCTCAAATGAATGAAACCGGATTGGAACCGGGTGGCAGCGTCCGGCGCGTGTGAAAGCGTCAATTTAAATCAATGCACCACTACGAGCTCGGCCGCCGACTAGCCGGTCTCCGGCGACCTTGGTTGCAGTGGAGGCATTCGGCTGTTATCCGGGACCGAAATGTCGTAAACCGGGTAGTCGGCAAAATTACTACGTGTGAAAACTCTCATAAGATTCAATACACTTGCCACCGGACAGTCGGTACTGACTACCCGGGACCTGCAGTGTGTGGAAAGGCACTTAATGTTGTGCCGGATGCGCTTTCGCGATCCCCTCCGGTGTGCATTTTAAATATAAGGAATGATGATTGTAATTCCGATCCACGGTATAGGAGACTCTAACGTTCAGAAAAATCTTCCCCAGTTCTCGGATTGGAGTATCAATGAAGGAAAATTATACAAACATGTACCTGTAGTACACGAAGTGGAAACGAACACTCCCCAATGGAAATTGGTGGTGCCAAAGAATCTGCGGGAAGAGGTACTTAGAGATCATCATGATTCTCCAAATGCGGCTAATTTGGGTGTGTTGAAGATGCTATATCGCGTTAAAGAATTATATTATTGACCTAGCATGCGCAAATATATCAAGTACTATTTTAGATCTTGTGATGTTTGTTCTGCGCAAAAAGTGCTGAATACTTCAAGACCCGGTGTTATTGGAACACCGAAGCGAGTATCCTTTCCATTCCAGACAATATCTTGTAATATACTGGGCCCTTTTGCTCGCTCAACTAAGGGATTTTCGTATTTACTTGTTGTATCGGACTGGTTTTCAAAATTTGTTTTACTGCATGCCATGCGCCAAGCCCTGGCTGGTACTATAACAAAATATTTGGAAAATGACGTGTTCCTTATGTTTGGTGCTCCACAGATACTCATATGTGATAATGGTACTCAATTTTCTGCGACACTTTTTAAGGATTTAGCGCGTAAATATTCCGTTAAAATTTGGTATAATGCTCGTTATCATGCTACTAGCGAATCCTGTGGAACGAGTTAATAGAGTTTTGGGTGCAGTTATTCGAGCATATGTTAAGGATAATAATCATCGCAATTGGGATGCCCAAATTCCTCAAATTGGTTATGCTTTAAGAACGGTGGTGCATGAGTCTACTGGATGTAGTCCAGCATTTTTAAACTTCGGGCTATATGTTCCAATACGGGGGGATTCTTTTATGGAACGATTGCGGACATGCGGGAGTACGGAATGGTAGTAACCAATCGAGAAAGATATACAGAAGAACTTAATAAATTACCGCAAATATCCCGCGATGTGAAAATCCGATTAGACCAAGCTTATCGTAGAAAAACCCACAGTTATAATTTACGAAAAAGATCTGGGGAAACATTTAAGGGAGGAGATCGAGTTTGGAAGAGGAATTACGTTTTATCAATTGTCAATTTTACAGTCAAACTAGCTCCGAAGTATATACAGTGTAAGGTCAAGGATGTTGTTTCACCCCTAGTGGATTCAAATGGTGTCGACGTTGGGCGATGGCATGCCGTACCACAACGAGGTATAGGAATAGTGTCATGAGTTATTGAGATGTTATTAAATGTAACTCCCTGTGTTTCGTCCTTCGTGGAAAAGCTGTCTTCCGTGGCTTGTTTCGTCGCCTTGATGAGCCCCTAGGCGTGAAGCGTGTATCCCTGTATGTCCTTAATGTGTTGTATAAAAATTGCGGTCTCAGTTTTCCGTGGAAAGGGGGGAGTGTAACATGCATTTCGCGGGGCAGCTGTGTGTGGTCACTTACGGGCAGCCATGCGAGGGCGGGGGAAAGTCAGTCAAATGAGTGACACCTATGGCAGGTAACGTGCTATTAAATTCTGTCTTAATTCTTTGTATTGCGGATTAGCGTAAATCGTTCATACCATAACTAGTTATTTTAATTTTTGGCACAGATTTATCGCCTGCGCGTTGGGGTCATAAACTTGATTATTTGATTGTACTTTATTAGTTGTAGTATGCTATAGTATTAGTTTCAATGTTATTTAAATATAAGGTTGGGATCCCATATTTTGAAATGTAGTTGTGATTTGTTTGAAATCATCAATTCGTGTGTTAAATTAAATATTAACCAAGCACTTGTAGAAAGTAATTTATTTCTTTCCCGTCATTTTTTTGTGACTGGCGCCCAACAAAAAAGGTGCAGGGCAACTCCGTGCCATTAGTTTAAGAAAGCACATTAACATCACGTTACAATATATTGGAAACGATTTCAAAATAGGTTTAAGTTCAATTAGATATTTGTTTTGCCATCACATATGGTTGATGACATGATCAAGTTTAATTACTGATGAATGTTTGCCGTGTTATAAGGACGATAACGTAATTGTTTATTTTTAGCATTGTTTTCTCATTAGACGATAATAAATTTGAATAATAAAAAATTGTAATATTAGTTGCTAAAAAATTCCGTTTGTTGCTGGCGAAATTCAAAATCTATTTAATCAACAACGGGGATGGAGATGCCAATAAAACAAGTTTTTTATAGTTGCTTGTTCTCCAGCCCGTTGTTATTACTCTTTGGCTCTAGCACATTGCTATAGATCCTTGTTAACGCCTGATTGTTCTGCTTAATTTAACGTCGCGTGTGGGTTTATTGGAGCTTCCGATCGTACATCCCCATCTGTCGAATGTCATGAGATCGAGATAGCCATGCATTTGCATATTTTCTCCGCCAAATTTCTGAATTTGGCGCAACCCTTAAATTGTTATCTTGTATAATTTCGTTAACTTAATTTTTATATGAATCCCATTTAATAATAAAATAAAACTAAACCTTCTTTGACTTTAATCACCCTTATAGAAATTAATGTTTTCGGCAAATCTAATACACAATAATATACCATGAAAATCTTTCACAATATTTCGAGTATTTTCCGTGAAGATTTCAGCGTAATAATTTATACTTATTGTTTGGTGACCCAATTGAATTTATATTTTCCTTTATTTTGCACATTTTAATTCACAAAAAATATTTATATTTAAATGTTATATTTAAGATTTTTTAAAACTTAATTAACCTACACAAAATATTTACAAATATAATTTATCATTTTAAGGAAGACATTTTAAAATGTTTTTATTTGCTTACTGGTTCGGCCAATGATGCCGCAATATTAAAAGAATTTTCACAAATGTCATTTTCATATCAATAAAGTATACGACTACTCCTTACTATTTTGACAGTGTGTAGTTATCTAATGTCTATAATTAATCACATATTAAATTAGCGCACCCAATATTATTACACAAATGAGAGATTACTTCACTTTTTCAATATTTAAATAAAGGGGGCCGTTGGGTTCTAAATAGAATCTTGGTGAAATTGTGGCCATGGAAAGATCATCGCTTTGTGCCCAAGAAAATTTGTAGTCCTTTAATAGATTATATAAAATAAGTTTTGCTTGAAATATAGCAAATTCTTCCGCTGAAAATATTCTTATTAGTATTATTCTAATATATATTTATAATTACAATAACCTGGTGTTAGCTCATTGCTGCCGAACGGTACAAATACAGAATTTCGTAAGACACCATTGCCTTCAGAAAACCTGCCTGGATTAAATCGTTCTGGTTCGATGTACGTTTCTTCATCATGGTGAATACCCAGAGTTGATATAACTACATTTATGCCATTTTGTAATTCAACGACTGACGAAGGAATCACTATAGATTTTACGCACTTACGAATAATGATTGGACATGGTGGATATTTTCGCAATGTTTCTGAAAAAAAAAAATGTCAAATCATGCATTAGAATACGGATGGTGTTTGCCCTACGCAAAAATGCACTTAATGTTATTTTCATAACAGTAATGAAGTTAAGCAATTCATTTACTTGTGCGCAAGACCTATAGTATTCATGCACCGTATATTATGAGATATCTGAGTGACCACAAATAAATCAAGGACGGAAATTGCCAGAGAATCAAAGGAAAGAGTAGGTATGTGTGTATAAATCAATGCATTTCAAGTGTGAAAAACTGCATTGAAAATGCCATCATTCAAATAAACAAAAACGGACGCTTTCTATAAAAACGCCTGGTGTGACAGTAAACGCGCCGTACAGTGGTAATCAATAAACAGGTCAAATAGGAAAGTTGCATATATTACATTATTTTAATACTGAAGTAGATTTTATTCAAAAATGTTAGGACAAATAACATTTTTTTAAAATATATGCAACTTCCCTATTGCGTTACGTAATGACTTTATGTGTATACGAACTGTTACGCTCCGTTTTCGCGACGCGGACATGTTAGGTTCCGTCTTTTTGTCCGAGAGCGAGTGATGGGCGAGCTGTGAGATATTGTTTCGTGGAGTATCGAATGCTCGACCTCTTTTGTGAGTGACTTCGGGTAATTTCAGACGTATGTTGTAAAACATCAAGTTTTAAGGAACATGGGCGAGAAGCCTCCATTCTGTTCACGTTTAGTGGATATCTTGTACACAACACGATTTTGACGTCCTTTTTGTGAGAACAGGCCCCCATCTGGAATTTCAAGGATTTGCAAGGTTGGTCGCTTAAAGCGCGCATTTCTTTATCCTATCGTCCTGTCATCCGTGAATTTACGGTGTTTTATTTGTTCATTCTGGAAAATTCCTGCTCTGAATTGTATTGTATTCTTCAAGAATTTTTATGGGGGACCCCTTTTCCAATTCTAAAACGTCACTGCGTGGCAAGGGACTTTATCATATGGATGGATATTCTGGTTGGTGTCCAAATCGCATTGAGAAATCTGACAGCGATAGCCAACGATCACCGTAAATAACGCATGTTTGACACCGAAAAAAATTCTACAAATTCTACTGTCGACTTCCACGAGGAGGAAAAGCATATCATGTTCGTCGCGTTGATCGGCATGAAACGTTTGGTTCAAAATGAAACCTTTCAAATTGACGTTTGTGTATTAAATTAATAATTGTCGTCAAATCAGTGGTTATGCTTTAATTCAACATTTCGTTTTCAAATTCACGTTTAATAACAGTTTTCAAATTAATGCATGAGTTTTATATTTATAAAAATTTTCAAATAAATTTTTGTTAGTAGGGCCCATATTTTTTAAGAATTGTTTGGCATCGCAACATTGAGCTTCTTCTCGTATTCTTGTCAAGCACGGTTCATGTACGTACTTGTTTATTCTGCTACAATGCGCTAAATTCACTAATAATTTGTTTATCTTTTTATTCTTCCATGATTAGCCAAAATGTGGACTACGAGCGACGGTGAGTTTTATTTGTTAATTTTTATTTTTCTAAAAATTGTTTTCCTTGGCGTGCAGCGTTGCGGTGGAATCGGATTTGCCTGTCAGATTTATAGTTTAAATTATTTGTATAATTTTTGTATGAAGTTGTATTCGATTGCAAATTTAAATTATTGGGATATTTTTTTGTTTAAATATACGTTGGTGATTAGTCTAAAGCTAGAACGCATTTTATTTTCCAACTTGCTCGGATAGTTCGCACACTGTGAATATTTATCTAGGGCTGTATTAAGTTATATCGAAGGTTACTAATTGCAACCAGTCCCATTTTCCACTAGAACTAGCAGAGGCACTTCACCCAAATATCAGTGCAATAGCTTGGAACAAATCTCTTCACAAGTTCTTTGTAATAATTTGGGACAGCCCGATCTTCTGTTCCCTGTACCCCTTTGCCTTGTTTTGCTTTACTTGTAAGCGCCACGCATAAGCGGGGCAGAAGACGACCGATTGAAGTGCAATGCAGATACGGATAAAGAAGCTGCTGGAGCACCCGGTATTTTAATAATTATGTTTGCCTATCCGTGGTACTTGCTGTATAATTTGGTTTTCCGAATGTACGCCGGTGTATCGCAAGCGTCCTTCGCAGATAGGGGAGTTTGGTAACTTAGGCAAATACTTGCGCAAGTTGCCGCGCGGGGCTGTCTGAAAGGGAATACCATTATTATTAGGGGCCACTTATTAAGGGCGGGATAGTTTCATATCGATTTACATTTTCAATAATTCTACCTACATTTTACGCGTTCGACTTTATCATAAAATATTATCTTAAAAATTTACCAAATGTAATAATAAATTAATAAACATAAAATATGTATAAGTAGTGAATATAAAGTGTCATGTTTATATCAAATTATTGAGTAAAATAGAAAAATCAAAAGTGGTAACATAAAACTAAATTCAAAAATATACCAAACGTGATTAATAATAACGGGAAAAAATATGATGATAATATTGAATGTTCATTTACAAGTATTTGGAGTAAGATTAATGTAAATAGATGCTAAAATTAAGCGCTTAGATAAATTGTATTCTCTATGTAAAATTGTTGCGTTAGCAAAATCTAACGTATGATTATGTCGCCACACATGTGAACGTAACGAAGTAATTTTAGATTGTTTTTTTTTAATTGTATTAACACGTTATTCGCCAGAATTTTGTTTCATTAATAATTATCATAAAATGTTCATTAATACGATTCTGTACGCAGGAGTACATCAAACAATACTATTATAACAACCGAATAATTATAAACTTTTCTTTTCCACACATTGATGGTTTAACTGATCAATTAATAAATAATAACACTGATATTTTAATATAAATATGAAAGCTGTGGCTTCTTTATTTCGAATCTAATATACTAAGTGACATATAAACTGCAACACCTAGAAGGGGTAGGAATTTTTGGACCAAATTTGGCAGAAACATTGGACTAATCTAAGGTAACAATTGATTAAAATTTGATAAAGAAAACACTTCATCTTTTTGATTTTTCTTTAATAATGTGTTGGTCCGCCCCTATTCCTGATACACACATGACCCGCCTTGGTATTGATTCCAGCAGGTGATCAATGTCTTCTTGGGGTATGGCAGCAGCCTGTAATAACGTACTTCATGCCGTAGAGCTTCTATTGTCAATGGCGGGTTCGGTAGATTCCTCAATCTTCTACCCATCATGTCCCACACGTGCTCAATGGGCGACAAATCGGGAGATCTTGGCAGCCAGGGCAAAAGATTAACATTGGCCTCTTCAAAGAAGTCAAGAGAAACCCTTGCCACGTGAGGTCGTGCATTATCTTGCTGGAAAAGTGGGTCTTCCAGCCCTCGAAGATATGGAAGAACATGTGGTTCTACCACTTCGTCAATGTAGCGGCGGGCGGTCATACTGCCCCGAATGAAGAGCAAGGGTGACCTACTGCCGTAAGCAATAGCACCCCACACCATCAACCCCACAGTTTGGTGAAGATGCCTCGCAATCGAAAAATCAGGATTGCGCCTTTCTCCACGTCTTCGTCTAACAGTCATCCGACCATCATGCATTCCTAAACAAAATCGCGATTCTTCACTAACGTGCACCAGGCCAAAGTGAGGGGTAGCACAAGATGTGGGCGGTAAGACAGCAAGCCAAAGGTTCTTATTCGACGATAAACTGTTCGCAAGCCTATCGGACGACCTTGTTCACCTAACCATTGATCAGCTATTGATCTAGTTGTAGAGAATCGGTCTCTCAAGGCCATTAGTCTTAAGCGGCGATCTTGACATTCATTGGTTCGTCTTTGAGCCCCAGTGCCTCTTCTCCGACGTTCAACCCCATGTTCAGACCACGCTTGATAAACACGCATTATTGTTGAGTGGTGCCGTCCCAAACGGTTGCCGATTTCTCTAAATGAGGTTTTTCGTAAACCAACAATCCGACCTCGGTCAAAGTCACTCAACTGCTGGTAAACTTGAGGTATCCTTCCTCTAGGCATCACTAAACACTTGAAACACTTTAAACTAAAGAACGGGGTCAGAAAAAGTTGAACAAATTCAAAAAATGACTCGATAATTGCTTGTCTATCACCACATCCAAAAAATTACACAAACGTAAAAAATCCCATGATTACTTGATGATTGGATTTCAAATTTTAATCAACTATTTCCCTGGACTAGTCCACTATTCCTGCCAAATTTGGTCCAAAAATTCGCACCCCTTCTATGTGGTGCAGTTTATATGTCACTGAGTATATATAAAATTCAATGACTGTTGCTATGATATTGATTTAGTTATAATTTAATGCATTTTTATTCATTTTTCTAATTTTATTTAAGAGTGATAATTAGGCACACGTAAAAACATTTATTTTCTGTTGATGATTCCTGCCCGTTCGCGCCACTATTCCATAGATTGAGCTGAATGTTGAACGTGTTGGTTATTTTCGTTTTATCGTCGAGTTTGTAGCGTCAATAGGCTGCCATACACGAGCGGACTTTTCGGCGGATCTGGTCCGCAGCGGACTATATCCGCCAAAAAATCCGCTTGTTAATGGACGTTGCAGTGTTGGGTCAAAGTTCACCGTATGTAGCAGCGGACCCGATACTACGGACCTGATATCCTCCCCACTAACTAGCGGACCTAGTCCGGCAGTGAATTTAACCCGTCGGAATCTTAAAATTTCAATTTTACGTTAGTAGGCACGCCGACCCACCGAGTTCGTCGGATCAGATTCGTCGGATAAGTCCCACGGACCTGGTCCGGCGGATAAGCCCGCTCGTGTATGGCAGGCTAATAGTATCTGTGCATGCATGACAAATAAAAATATTAATTTCAAATGTTTGATTGTTGTTTTATCTGATAAGTACTATTATAAAGTCCAGAAGAAATTGTTATGTACGTTTCGTTAGCGGTCAATTTATCTTTTGATGAGTTCTGTAAAATTAATCTGCTCAGAAACAGAGGCATATGTTGGAGAAACGAAACAACACCTAAAAGGTGGAAAATAAAATCACCATTAAGTTTGTGTTTGCATAATTACAAATAAAGTGGCTCAGTGGCGCTTCGATAAATAATATTCGAGTTAAAAAAATCTTTATTTTGCTACGTGTTTTATACATGATACTTTACAACTCGGATATAGAGTGTAAATAACAAAGATTTCACGTTTTTCTTTTACAATTAAAATAACATTTCTTGATTGAGTTACAAAATATGAAGATGAATGACAAATGCTAGTTTCTATAATTTGTAATAAAATACTGTCACTTTTTGTCAATAGTTACGAAATTACCGTTTTATGTACCTGAGATCTAATGCCCGTAATACATTTCGCTATATTACATTGCAATCATTCCCATGTAATAATAGTCGCGCATGGTTGCTATATTACACTGCAATCATTCCCATGTAATAATAGTATTTAGTAAGCGCACTTAAATAATGCACTACTTGAAAAATGTAATGCCGTTCGATTGTATTTGAACAATAATGCTGTCATAATGACAAAACGATTATTTGGGTAACGATCGTATGAACAAAAAATGAACTACTAATAGGACGAGGATATATGATTTCAGTGATAATGTTTAATATAAATTCATTCATAAAGTAATAAATTATTTTCGAGTAAGCTATTAATGCAATTTACGAACACTTTAGATATCAGGTGTAATTTAAAAATATATTTATACATACCTTTTATCACTTGATCTAAGTACTTCATGTTAGTGAGTGAGTCATATTTCATCTTTCCGTTATTAGCTTCGCATAACAATTCAATTTCCTTTCTCAGTTTTTCCTGTACTGCATTGTTGCAACTAATTTCGTAGAAACAGAAGGGAAGTACTGAAATAAATACGATGCTCAGGCATTTAATATACTCAAATGCAAGTTCAGTTATTTCACTAATGCTATTCTCTTCCTTTATGTCTACAAGTTGTGCAATTTCATGAATAATAGAAGCATTTCGTCCGGATAAAACTTTTAAAATTTCTTTCTTGAGTAATGACAATTCGAATTGATTTGCATGATTTGTTTCGAAATAATTTAAAATATATTTCGAGTATAACGCAAATATTATTTTTAATCTTCCATGCGTGAAACGATCTTTAACACTTTGTAATATACTTTCGACATGTACCGACTCTTGGTTGAAAAAGCACTCCAACATGAAGTTTTTTTTAATTTGTTTTATAATAATGCTGAAGTTCACATTTGTACCAGCTTCTATAGAAATTTGTTCCGCGAATGACAGTGCTTTTTCAAAGGAAGTGTAGCACAGATTTTTCAAAATTTTTCTCTCTGCCGGTTTCGAAAGGAAAAATTCTTTGAAATTTCCATTTTCATTCGAAAGTATCAAATCGATTATACTCTTTTCTACCGGAATATATACGGGTTCGGTTAAGAGATAAAGTCCTCCGTGTCTCACTTTTTTCTGCTTTATTTCATCGTGAAGAGATTTGAATGCATTTGCCAAACAACATTTTTGAAATAATAATGTTTGTGCGTGGCCTAATGGGAAATTTGTTTCCAAAGTTGGAAGTCCATGTCTGCTCCAGTAGTTAAATGCCCATAATTTCATATATGCTACACCCGTAAGACCAGCCGCGGTTAGAACACCAAATATTGCAGTTAACATGCTGAAATACAATATTGTTTACTACATTTACCAAGAGGCAATAAATAAATATAGACAATATACTATGAATTTAATATAGACCTATATGCGAATGCACCAAATTAAGGCGTGTGAAGTGCCTCTGCGCTTTAAATATATATCTATTAAAAAAATCCGACGAATTTATGAAGTTTTGAATATTGAACTAAGCAATCACAAATTAATGATCGTTGTAACTATGTAGTTCATAATATGCATATGCATGAACCGGCAAAACGGTTTACGTATAATAATGGCCGGAAACTGAATTGGCTTTAAATAGAAACTAGTTTAAATGTAAACCAATGTGTCCTAACATAGGTTGTATTGAACGACGTAACACTGAATAAATCTTATAACTTACATTAAACAATCAGTTCTTAACAATAAAGATCATTAGTATGCGCCATTGCACTAAAACAGCGATAACGTTCACGAACAGTAAACAAATTGATGCATTTTATCGTTTATTTATAAATTTTATCTGATTAGTTCTATCGCAAAATTGTTTTATTGCAAAATACAAAATGCGAAACGTATAAAACATTTCAATTTTATCGATACATTTATGTCCACACAAATACGGGTGATTTATGTCAAATTGCGTTGAAAATATTATTGATAATACAACAAAAATCGTTTCTACGTATTGTATCAATTGTGAATACATCGAAGGGGGTAATGAAATGACATACATATTACACTTATAAATACTCATATACGAAATGAAGACATATTGTCATAATTTATATATAATATCGTGGCTAAATTATAGCCACATGATTTAGTTACATTAATTATCAGTTTTTGTCTTGCATTAGCGTTGAGCATGTATCTACAGGGTGTTAGAAAAAAGTGTCACAAACTTTCAGGGCTGATAGTATGGCGCAAAATATGCCGAAAAGTCTTAATTAATATGGGTCCGCAAATGGACGGTTTCGGAGATACGATCCAAAATACGCTTGTGTGGGCCGATGAAAATTCCCCATGCTATTATGGAATCCAGACACCAGGTACGTTTTTCATTGAACAGTTGGATGGGTATTTTGGGCGACAGGTTACTAGGCCCGGTTGTTTTACCAAACAGCGAATGACAGGCGCTGCTTATCTGAACTTTCTGCAGAACACGATGGGTAATTTTTTAAACGAGATTCCTTTTTACTAAAGGCAATAAATGTGGTGCTTCGGCGCATTTTTCGATTGCCGTTAGAGAGTATTTACACGGAACTGTTGGACGAAGAAGCACAGGAAGGGGTGGACCTGTATTATGACCTGAAAGATCGCCCTCTTGATTTCCTTCTTTAGGGTTATTTGGAAATGTTAGTGTACGCTACGCCTCTGAATGACCTCCCGGTGCAACGAGTATTTCAAGGATGCCACCGAATACGGGTCACTGTAGGTCTTTTCCTAAGAGTTAGAAAGTCCATGCCACCTAGATGTGCTGTAAGTCGAGTAAACACAAAATGTTTCGTATCTCCTAAACCGTCCATTTGCGGACCAATGTTCATTACGACTTTTCGGCATATTTGAGCCATACTGTCAGCCCTAAACACCTTTTTTAACACCCCGTATATGATTTTCATTCACAATCAAACCATATATCTCGTTACTTGGTTCCCGTGAAAGCAATTTCGTAACCTCCTTTCTACAGGTTAAATTATTTTCATTTCTTTCCTCTCTTTTATAAAACGTGATGAAATCAAATTTATTATGAATTGACTTGAATTGACTTGATTAGTGTAGGGAATTGTAGATTTAGTTTATAAGATACTGAGTGTTTAAAGATAATAATAATTTTGCATTTAAGTTAGGTTGTGATTTATCTACTGTACAGTAGTCAATCTTGTGGTCTTGTAGGTTTATGGTAAGACTACCATATCGCTCTATTCTTTGGTGTTTCTGTTTATATTCAATTTTTAACTGTTTCAAATGGATAATAATATGGGCTACCACATAGTAAAGGTCTGAACCATCCTTTATATTAAATGGGTATTTTATTCTATATTTCATGGCGTTTTAATATTTTTGTGATTTGCTCAAAAAATCGATAACTAGATGCTGTGCTAAAGGGTGTTTTTTTTTTTAATTTAGCGTCTAAGCTGGCCGCGACTGCAAACGAACCATCATTATTAATTTCACATCTTAACCTACGTCTAACCGGTCTAACCTCACTTTTAATTGTCAAAAGTTGTTATTTAAGTGACGTTTGAGTGTATGTACAATATTGTGGTTCGTTCGCAGTTAAACATTTATAGTCAACTTCGACGCCAAATTAAAAAAAAAAAACACTCGTTACAATCGTCTGCTTTATAAACCCCATATGAAATATTTTAACATTAGTTGCTGTTAATGTTATTTTACAAACTATATTGTCGATCATAGCATACATAACCGATGTACCGTCGTATTTCGTAGGTAAAGAATTCGACGATTAATGGTAAAAATTCTGAAATCCTGGGTAACTGGCAGAGATGTGTTAATTAACAGTTTAATTGTTCATTGTTCAGAATTTGCGCTTCGCCTCGTACGTAAATACTATAATTCAAAAATATTGCTTTGAAATATTTATACATAAATAGGCATAATTGTCTTCTGGTGGCTCCTTTCTTCTCCCTCTCTCATCCTGTCCTTGCATCTACAACAAATTTTGCATTTCATGCATTATTCCTTCCTATTTTCTCTTCTTTAACTTTCCCAAGAGCTCCACTCCCTCCCCTTTCCCTCCAAGCATTCTTCTCCAGTCCCGGCTCAGCTTCTTGTCCTCGTTACTTCACACCATTTCCTTGCATCTCTCCCACCAGAGTTTCCATTCATTTGCTCCTCTTCCAGATGCTTCGCACCTCTTGTACTCCTCTCCCATTCAATACTTGTTTTTTATCTCCTCGTTTCCACATCTGAATCTAGCCATTGGTCTTTCCTCTTCGGGTGTTTTTCTTCCTCCCAGATATTCCGGCCTACCTTACATTGTACTTCGTTCTCCCTATCTTTCATTCCCTCTCCTGGGCTTCCGTCCTGCCACACGATGTTGTCCGGTGTTAATTTTCTCAATTGTAATGTTCTTTTTAATTGCCCTATGTGTTCCCTCTCTACTGTTTTTATTTCATTGAGACCCCACACTTCGCACCATACACCATTATGTCCCGAACACATACATTCCATATCCTCAATGTCTCCTCGAAGTTGCCTTTCTTTATCCCCCATAAACTGGCATTGAGCCATTGCATAGCTCTCTGCACTCTCTTACTAATGTGCCTTATGTGTGCCTCACTACAGTTGCTTTCAGTAAGTATGCCCACTCCCTCACCTGCTCTATTATCTCTCGTCTCCACCTCACCAGCACTTCTTTTCTACTTCCTCCTCCTTTCCTAAATATTATTGTCTTCGTCTTTCGCACGTCCTTTTGCAATTCTATTTTATCAAGGAATCCTTCCAATCTCTTTGCCATCGCCTATAATTCTACCTCCGACTCCACAACGTCGTCCGCAAAGGCCAACAACCAGATCTTCCCACTGCCCAACTTCACCCTCCATCTTGCCCTTTCTTTAACATTTCCTCCAGCTATACAGCGGGCACTCTTGACTCAATCCTCTTGCTGTCCAAAATTTCCCCGTCAGTTTCTCTCCTACACTCACCTTACATCATCTCTCATAAATTTGTCTTTTTCTTTCCACCACTCCTTTTGATATACCTTACCTCCCTTGTTATACAATTCGATAGTTGAAAATTAACGTTGTGCAAAACTTCTGTATTAGTTTCATCTTTGTTTTACGAAAATATAACAGGTGTAATTTAACCGAACTAGAGTGGCTGAGTATGAACTGCAGGAGACAATTACGATGCGGCGCAAAATTAACGAGAACTTCTCAATAACTCATTTATTTTTCAATATTTGTCACCTTTAATTCTGCAGCAGGGATAGCTAACACTCAAGATTTCTTCTTACATAATTGCACAGTTGTTTTTTTTGCGATACTATTTTATTGAATTATTAAATACGCCCAGGCGTATTATTTGTGAATTAGTGTCATGAGACAGTATTTATTTTTGAGCCGTATCCTCTGTATATTAGTTTAAATTATAATTCACTCTGTTTCAGACTTAAGCCCGCCTTGAAGTACCCAAATGTCAGGCTTTTGCACGGATCAAGATTTCGATAAAGTACACTTTGGTTTTTCGTAGTGTTCACCTCGGCTTTTCGGAGGATTATTAAACCCGAGGTGTCCCATTCTCTTCAAAGAACATTGTTGACTACAACAATGATATAGGTCTCTTATAACTGGTCAAAAGCAGCGGAATTTGCATCTTCTAACTTCCCACGTCGACCGTCTCGTGCTTTCTGACAATGGCGAGAGGCCTTACTATTAACTCCGGATCCAAAGCAATCATCCTGTTATGCAAGTACAATATATTTGTCAGTCCCCGTCTGCCTTTATGGGGGACATGTATATTCTAGGAACAGAGGAGTTCGAGTGCAGATAAGTTGACCTGTCGAGAGTTTTCAAGTAATCGGCATTCCATTTTACGGCGTCGCGTGAGTATGCAATAATCGGTGTCGTTAGTGTGTTTGTGGCCTATATTTTGTTTTTACCGCTCAGAGGTAAGTCCCATATTTTAGATATGAGCTTTTTGTAACTATATATAAGCGTGTTCTTAAATTTCTTGGCTTTCTGAGATCTTCTTTTGCTCACGTTAACTTAACGTGATACTATATGCAGCTGATTGTATGGAGGTGTGCCGCACGAATACAAAGGAAGATGTATTAAGTGGAAGGAGAGAAGCAATTTCGTGACACAAAATAGAAAGGGGCTAAGTATTTTGTAAGTAATTTGATAAGCAATTACACGGGTTGATTCGATTCGTCACCCTGATCGTACAACCATATATTCATTTTTTCATGTTTTCATTACGTGATGGACGTTGTTTTATGGCTTTCAGGAAGGTGACCTCAATGGCCCTGGCAATATGCTCGTAAAGAGGAGACGTGAATATTTTATATAACGTGTTCAAATAGGTAATCGGACGGCAATAGGTTGCATCAACTGGGTATCCCTTTTTAATAAATGAAAATTGTCTTTCCTTCTTACAACTATTATCATATGAAGTTCCCGAACGCTGGCGATAATTATATTAATATTTAGTTTCCGAAATATCTTTTACAAATATATCGCAATAATTATTCCTGTTG
Organism: Geotrupes spiniger; assembly: GCA_959613385.1. Lineage (NCBI taxonomy): Eukaryota > Metazoa > Arthropoda > Insecta > Coleoptera > Geotrupidae > Geotrupes > Geotrupes spiniger. Next base: position 48,691,456 of record OY390732.1, read on the forward strand.
AAAGTTATTCGCTATTTAAAGCTGCCCGTTGAGAGAATTATTTGAAAATTTCGGATTGCCTGTTAAGGAAATTTAGCTAATGCAGGCACGTTTCAAATCTGTTGTTTAACCTTCCAATGGTCGCGACCCTGTCTCAGAGACCGGGCGGTTCTGAGACAGACTGATCTTTTGAATGGTACTGCCCTTTCATGTATATTACAATCGAGTGGAAAGTAAGGTCTCAGTCTGTGCTGCGCATTGTTGGTGGTGTGATACAATTTTGGCGAGCGACACGGTGCGTGAGACCAATTGCGAGGGCTGCTGAAGGTTTTTTTAATTGAAAAATATTTGTGTATAAAAGTAAGAATGTCGTATTTCAATATATATTTATCATCAATTTATCGCAATACATTCAAAAGTAAAAGAATGGGCAGTTACGAAAAAGAATTGGAATGGCTATAAAAGTTGCACGAAGAATTTTCAAACATAACTGACGAGGAAGTAAGAGTATCACGATGAAGATGAAAAACACCAGATGAAGTCGATTTTGTGGAAGAGCGAGAAGACAAGCTTTTGCATCATCAAGTCGACTCGCGCAGACCAGGTGCTGTGAGTCACGTCTCGGACCATATCGTGTATTTGAATATATTTTACGATTTAAATTTTATAAATGTAGTAAAGCATAATATATCGAGTTTATATTTACAATTTCATTGATCCTAATATTTAAACATGATGTACATAACTTAATTATACGACATATACGACTTATTTGTTCAATTATTACATGGAGTTATTATTCGGAGCAACATCACGAGGCCGAATCTCTCTACGCGGTATATATACACAAACGATGGTCGAATCTTACACCTTACTGGTGCAGTGAACATTAATTAACACAGGTCCATGAAGACTAACTGGTGGATCGCTAGACAATATTGTTTCTGGGTTATTACCCTTCGTCAGTAGCGATTACCAAGAACCTTAGTTGTTGAAATACCTTTACATGTAGTGGCCATCAAAACTTCTTGGCGCGAGCCAATCACTCCTAACGAACCACTGACAACAGAACACTGACGAGACTGAGGTGTAAGATTCGACCATCTTTCGTGTAAATTTTACATTTTGCTGTCAGATTTGACAAGACACATTTGCAATTTAAATTGTTTTTGAACGTAATTGCAGCAATCCTTTTATATGTTGACACTGGACGTTTGACAGTCGTCTCTTGTATAGTCTCCGCAAGGTGTTAGACAAGGTATCGTCTCGTCAGTGTTCTGTTGTCAGTGGTTCGTTAGGAGTGATTGGCTCGCGCCAAGAAGTTTTGATGGCCACTACATGTAAAGGTATTTCAACAACTAAGGTTCTTGGTAATCGCTATTGACGAAGGGTAATAACCCAGAAACAATATTGTCTAGCGATCCACCAGTTAGTCTTCATGGACCTGTGTTAATTAATGTTCACTGCACCATTAAGGTGTAAGATTCGACCATCTTTTGTCTATATATATATATATATATATACATATATACCGCGTAGAGAGATTCGGCCTCGTGATGTTGCTCCGAATAATAACTCCATGTAATAATTGAACAAATAAGTCGTATATGTCGTATAATTAAGTTATGTACATCATGTTTAAATATTAGGATCAATGAAATTGTAAATATAAACTCGATATAATATGCTTTACTACATTTATATAATTTAAATCGTAAAATATATTCAAATACACGATATGGTCCGAGACGTGACTCACAGCACCTGGTCCGCGCGAGTCGACTTGATGATGCAAAAGCTTGTCTTCTCGCTCTTCCACAAAATCGACTTCATCTGGTGTTTGTCATCTTCCTCGTGATACTCTTACTTCCTCGTCAGTTATGTTTAAAAATTCTTCGTGCAACTTTTATAGCCATTCCAATTCTTTTTCGTAACTGCCCATTCTTTTACTTTTGAATGTATTGCGATAAATTGATGATAAATATATATTGAAATACGACATTCTTACTTTTATACACAAATATTTTTCAATTAAAAAAACCTGCAGCAGCCCTCGCAATTGGTCCCACGCACCGTGTCGCTCGCCAATATTGTATCACACCACCAACAATGCGTAGCACAGACTGAGACCTTACTTTCCACTCGATTGTAATATACATGAAAGGGCAGTACCATTCAAAAGATCAGTCTGTCTCAGAACCGCCCGGTCTCTGAGACAGGGTCGCGACCATTGGAAGGTTAAACAACAGATTTGAAACGTGCCTGCATTAGCTAAATATCCTTAACAGGCAATCCGAAATTTTCAAATAATTCTCTCAACGGGCAGCTTTAAATAGCGGACAACTTTCAACAGGAATAATTATTGCGATATATTTGTAAAAGATATAAAGATACAATCAGCTACATATAGTATCACGTTAAGTTAGCGTGAGCAAAAGAAGATCTCAAAAAGCCAAGAAATTTAAGAACACGTTTATATATAGTTACAAAACGCCCATATCTAAAATATGGGACTTACCTGTGAGCGGTAAAAACAAAATATAGGCCACAAACACACTAACGACACCGATTATTGCATACTCACGCGACGCCGTAAAATGGAATGCCGATTACTTGAAAACTCTCGACAGGTCAACTTATCTGCACTCGAACTCCTCTGTTCCTAGAATATACATGTCCCGCCATAAAGGCAGACGGGGACTGACAAATATATTGTACTTGCATAACAGAATGATTGCTTTGGATCCGGAGTTAATAGTAAGGCCTCTCGCCATTGTCAGAAAGCACGAGACGGTCGACGTGGGAAGTTAGAAGATACAAATTCTGCTGATTTTGACCAGTTATAATAAGACCTATATCATTATTGTAGTCAAAAATGTTCTTTGAAGAGAATGGGACACCTCGGGTTTAATAATCCTCCGAAAAGCCGAAGTGAACACTACGAAAAACCAAAGTGTACTTTATCGAAATCTTGATCCGTGCAAAAGCCTGACATTTGGGTACTTCAAGGCGGGTTTAAGTCTGAAACAGAGTGAATTATAATTTAAACTAATATACAGAGGATACGGCTCAAAAATAAATGCTGTCGCATGACACTAATTCACAAATAATACGCCTGGGCGTATTTAATAATTCAATAAAATAGTATCGCAAAAAAACAACTGTGCAATTATGTAAGAAGAAATCTTGAGTGTTAGCTATCCCTGCTGCAGAATTAAAGGTGACAAATGTTGAAAAATAAATGAGTTATTGAGAAGTTCTCGTTAATTTTGCGCCGCATCGTAATTGTCTCCTGCGGTTCATACTCAACCACTCTAGTTCGTTTAAATTACACCTGTTATATTTTCGTAAAACAAAGATGAAACTAATACAGAAGTTTTGCACAACGTTAATTTTCAACTATCGAATTGTATAACAAGGGGGGTAAGGTATATCAAAAGGAGTGGTGGAAATAAAAAGACAAATTTATGAGAGATGATGTAAGGTGAGTGTAGGAGAGAAACTGACGGGGAAATTTTGGACAGCAAGAGGATTGAGTCAAGGGTGCCCGCTGCATAGCTGGAGGAAATGTTAAAGAAAGGGCAAGATGGAGGGTGAAGTTGGGCAGTGGGAAGATCTGGTTGTTGGTCTTTGCGGACGACGTTGTGGAGTCGGAGGTAGAATTATAGGCGATGGCAAAGAGATTGGAAGGATTCCTTGATAAAATAGAATTGCAAAAGGACGTGCGAAAGACGAAGACAATAATATTTAGGAAAGGAGGAGGAAGTAGAAAAGAAATGCTGGTGAGGTGGAGACGAGAGATAATAGAGCAGGTGAGGGAGTGGGCATACTTACTGAAAGCAACTGTAGTGAGGCACACATAAGGCACATTAGTAAGAGAGTGCAGAGAGCTATGCAATGGCTCAAGGCCAGATTATGGGGGATAAAGAAAGGCAACTTCGAAGAGACATTGAGGATATGGAATGTATGTGTTCGGGACATAATGATGTATGGTGCGAAGTGTGGGGTCTCAATGAAATAAAAACAGTAGAGAGGGAACACATAGGGCAATTAAAAAGAACATTACAATTGAGAAAATTAACACCGGACAACATCGTGTGGCAGGACGGAAGCCCAGGAGAGGGAATGAAAGATAGGGAGAACGAAGTACAATGGAAGGTAGGCCGGAATATCTGGGAGGAAGAAAAACACCCGAAGAGGAAAGACCAATGGCTAGATTCAGATGTGGAAACAAGGAGATAAAAAACAAGTATTGAATGGGAGAGGAGTACAAGACGTGCGAAGCATCTGGAAGAGGAGCAAATGAATGGAAACTCTGGTGGGAGAGATGCAAGGAAATGGTGTGAAGTAACGAGGAGACAACATAGTTAAGATCCATGAAATTTTAAATCTTAATAATTATCCTAAGAAATTTATCAACAAGATCATGTATACCACTAGACGTAGAGATAATGAAATTAATAATGACAAGCCAACTATAACTTTTTATTCATTCCCATATATTACGGCTTTATCCGAAAAAATAAACCGCATCTTAAATAATAATATGGACAAGTTAACGTTTTATAAAACCAAAACAGTTGGGTCCTTATATTCAAAGTTAAAAACAAAAACACCCCCACTTTTAGAATACAACTTGGTGTACAAGCTACAATGTAATGATTGCGACCTGTCATATATCGGCCAAACCAAGCAATATCTCAAACGAAGGATACAAAGTAGTCGACAAGATTGTAATAATATTAATAAAAAAGAAAAACAATCTGAAATAACTGTCCTATGTTCACATGCTTTTAAATATCAACATAGTTTTAATTTCTCCAACCCTGCAATATTGGACAGAGAGCGTAATTTATCTAAAAGATTGATCATGATAAGGTGTTTCGGAAACATCTTATTGCAAAAAAAGGTGTCGCAATAAACTTTAATATTGCTAAAAGTGTTTTATTCAACGACTGCTCATGATACAAGATAAGTACCATTTTAAGTGATTTACAGTCGAGAATTTATACAATATATATATATATATATATATATATATATATATATATATATATATATATATATATATATATATATATATATATCAAAAATGTAAAATTTACACGAAAGATGGTCTAATCTTACACCTCAATGGTGCACTGAACATTAATTAAAACAGGTCCATGAAGACTAACTGGTGGATCGCTAGACAATATTGTTTCTGGGTTATTACCCTTCGTCAGTAGCAATTACCAAGAACCTTAGTTGTTGAAATACCTTTACATGTAGTGGCCATCAAAACTTCTTGGCGCGAGCCAATCACTCCTAACGAACCACTGACAACAGAACACTGACGAGACGATACCTTGTCTAACACCTTGCGGAGACTAAACAAGAGACGACTGTCAAACGTCCAGTGTCAACATATAAAAGGATTGCTGCAATTAAGTTCAAAAACAATTCAAATCAAAAATGTGTCTTGTCAAATCTGACAGCAAAATGTAAAATTTACACGAAAGATGGTCTAATCTTACACCTCAATGGTGCACTGAACATTAATTAAAACAGGTCCATGAAGACTAACTGGTGGATCGCTAGACAATATTGTTTCTGGGTTATTACCCTTCGTCAGTAGCGATTACCAAGAACCTTAGTTGTTGAAATACCTTTACATGTAGTGGCCATCAAAACTTCTTGGCGCGAGCCAATCACCCCTAACGAACCACTGACAACAGAACACTGACGAGACGATACCTTGTCTAACACCTTGCGGAGACTAAACAAGAGACGACTGTCAAACGTCCAGTGTCAACATATAAAAGGATTGCTGCAATTAAGTTCAAAAACAATTCAAATCAAAAATGTGCCTTGTCAAATCTGACAGCAAAATGTAAAATTTACACGAAAGATGGTCTAATCTTACACCTCAATGGTGTACATTTTGCTGTCAGATTTGACAAGACACATTTTTGATTTGAATTGTTTTTGAACTTAATTGCAGCAATCCTTTTATATGTTGACACTGGACGTTTGACAGTCGTCTCTTGTTTAGTCTCCGCAAGGTGTTAGACAAGGTATCGTCTCGTCAGTGTTCTGTTGTCAGTGGTTCGTTAGGAGTGATTGGCTCGCGCCAAGAAGTTTTGATGGCCACTACATGTAAAGGTATTTCAACAACTAAGGTTCTTGGTAATCGCTACTGACGAAGGGTAATAACCCAGAAACAATATTGTCTGCGATCCACCAGTTAGTCTTCATGGACCTGTATTAATTAATGTTCACTACACCATTGAGGTGTAAGATTAGACCATCTTTCGTGTATATATATATATATATATATATATACATATATATATATTGATATATTATATCATAACAAAACAAACATCAAATTTGTTTTTTTGGGGGATTCCGGCAATTAAACGACGAAGTATCGTATGTTCTTTATTTATTTATGAACCAATATTTCGCACCCTATACGGATGCTTCATCAGGATTACTAAATAGAATTTAATTAATGAAAGTTATGTTGTTGCAATAATAATAATACTTACAAAAAATTGAACCTAAAGTTGAACAACCACCAAACAGTATAAACAAGCAGGATAAACATTAAAATTAATTAATTGATAGTATAAAACTTCAACGAAGACAACGGAGCACGTGTACACATTTTACATTATTCACGATTGACACACACATCAAGGTGAAACTTGGCATGAAAAAGATATTTTTATATTTATTACCAACCAAAAAAGTAAAAAATCCAGAGAATTTATAGAAATGGTGGAAATTAAAAAAAACCCTAATTCCATGAACTTTAAGTCGGACACGGATAATATAAATGTCATTTATTCATTTTTACTGACCATCAACAAATAAGATTTTGGCCGGTTTAATAAAAATAATGACACATCTATTAGTATCGGTTCCTCAATTATCAATTTTTGCGTACGATTGCTTTTATTCAAATTATGTTGACTTAAATATTTGTTCGTTAGTGTATAATTGTCAAAATTGAGTTTTTGGTTGGTAATAAATATAAAAATATCTTTTTCATGCCAAGTTTCACCTTTGCTTCTGGCCATAACATAAACTATAACGAAACCAAGAGCTTAGTGTTCAACAACCACCTTCAACAAAGAACTTTAATGGAAATGTGTTACGTTGTCAACTCACCACAGGTAATGAATTTTAAAAAAGACAAAGATAGTTTGAGCATAGGACACCTCACAAAATTTTCAGACCTAAATGTAAATTAATTTCTTTTTTGATTTTGTCCTTTGTACCTTAGTTTTTGGATAGGAGGCGAATCTGATGACGACCATTTGCTTTTGCCTTATTCCCTCAATTAACCTATTTTTGACTCCTGACTCCCTGAACATTTCTCTTACTCTCTTATCCTTTGTGATAGGTATGTTACAGATGTTTTGTTTTTAACGTTAATTTTGACTTTTCATATTTTATATCTTAAACTTTTCAACTTGTTCAATGCTAGTGGAATTTTGTTACCTTAAGACTCGCACGTATCCATAAGGTTCATTTTTGCAGTGTTTTAACGTCTGTTTTTTTGTGCGCATAAAATTCATATACGTTTGCACTTAATGCGTTACAGTTTTTGTACGCCTCTCGTTCGAAATGTGAATATTTGGTTTTAAAATTGTTTCAAATTGTGCTTTTCCTGTAAATGTAGCAGTATGAGTGGTAAATTTATCACTTTCTTTCAATCAATATCAATTTTTACTTAGCATTGCATACCTTCTAGTGTGATATGACACCATTTAGCGTAACGTAATTAGAACAATATAAACTAGTTCACGTTACTAATGTCGTAAGTGGGTCATATTTTGCATTCAATTAACGGGGACAGTAAACAATAAGCATAACTATGTGTACCTCATTTAAACCACTTAGATCAGCATTAGAAATAATATAAATAGTTAATTCTCATTCTAATTAAGATGGTCTATTACTACAGTTCTTAGACATATAGTCTTTTAAGATAGTGTACGATCGATGTTACGACGTTAGAACAATACATATCACATTTTCTACAACGGCTTTCATGAACGGCGATAATTAGTGACCCTCCTAGTCACGAGATAGTGACTTATCACATGGCGATCCTACCAGGATAACCAGATGGATCTTCGCCTGTAACATCTCATGGTAGTGAGAAAAAAGTAAGTAAACATGGGGTACAACCAATCAAAAGAAGAAAAGGAAATTATCATCGCTCAGGCAGGAAATGGTGGAGGCACTACGATCTTCGACGGCACTCTCACAATGGCACAAGTAGGATTGGCACTGGCTATCATAGGGATAGTAGCAGCAATCTACATCATCCGTAGGAGCATCGATAAGAGGATCCAGAACTGCTGCCTATTACAGCATAACGTCACACGATCCATGGAGGAAATGGAAGGCTTCAAGACTCTTGAAGCTCAATTACACGTATTTAAGTGCAATCGTTTAAAAGACAATAAAGAACGGCGAAAAGACGCGACAGTTACTAGTAAAAACTTAGAAAAATTAGATAATAATTAAAAATCGCTTTTCGGGTCGTATTTGATATCCTACGAAATTTTACATTGCTTACTAATTCATTAATTACTGTTACAATAAAATCTGCCAGTTTATTATGCACCAATTATTTATTTATACTCTTAAATTTTCAAAAATTATAATCGAGAGCACAGTACACATACACATAATAATTCCGTAAACATGTGTCTCGTACCCTAGAAAACGACAACGAACTACATCAAACAAGGCAACAATCTACATTGTATCCTTCCATGGGGTCGTCTTGTGTAATCGACGAAATTTTTCATTGACACAGATTAATATTTCCTTTGCAAGCTGTCTTGGAGAATTAGCGAAATTTACAACGCTTTCTACATTGTTATGAATTAATTAATTGCATTTAGAGTTAATGAAAATTTATTAATGAAATCATTCTAGATCAAATTTAGTTCAACAGATTATGAGACCGATGTCACCTGAGACCATCATTGACGTTATCTACAAGAAACATCTCTACAGAATGATGTATATACCAAATTGTAATCAATGATCACAATGATCACAGGCAATACGACAATCTGTAATTTATCCTTTCTTTGGGTCATCTTGTGGAGCAAACGAAATTTTATAACGCTTGCCAAACTGTTATGAATTAATTACACACATTTGACAATTTTTGACAATCAATGAAATTTTACATCGCTAGCTAATTTCGTCTTTAACAACCAACTAAATTTTACATTTACAATTATTTTCTAACCAGAGATCGGTGACTAATTCGTGTAAAGAACAACAAATTTCACACCTCAGCATTTCTCTAAAAAATATGCATGCCCTGAAAAATCTACTAATTGTGTGAATGGGAGTTAGTTATCATTGTGTGCAGTTCTCATAATTTGTCATATGCACCGCCTTGCGACTGATATCGTTAGCACTGTTTAGAGCTTTTTCAAAAGTGTTTTCGTGTTGTATTTGGCAACCAATGAAATTTTACATCGCTTACTAATTTGTTTTTAATTAAATACTTGTCAAGTCGTCAAACTTAAAACAGTAGTGTTTTAACAGTACAGTGTTTTAAGATATTAAAAATAAGATCGCGGGATAAGGTGAAAGGCGAAAAATTACCAAGTGAAATTAAGCCGGTTATAGTTTCGAAGAAGAAGAAGAAGCCCTCATCCTTGAAATTCATAGTATTCTCAGTGACAGACTGCAGATCGAAATGGGTGAAACATTCAATCTTCGAACTGCAGGCAGTCTACTGCCTTGTATGGACAGTAATGAGGATACGACGAAACCGTTATTGGATTCGATAGAATTATATGCAGAAATGTTAAACGCGGACGAACAGAAATAACTCATCAAGTATGTATTAAAAACGCGAATTTCGGAAAATGCAAAGATTAGATTACGAAAAGATTATGAGTCGGTTAACTTGCTCATTCGGGAAAACTTCATTACGAAAAAATCAGCAACAGTCTTGTCAAACCAGCTTCACCAGTTGAGGCAAAACGGTAAATCGGTGGACGAATTTGGGAGAGAAATCGAACAAATCTTAGCCAATTTGACGCTTGCGCAATCGGGTAATAATGATAATCTTAAGGATACTTTGCAAACCGTAAACGAAAAAAATCGCTATAAACTCATTTTGTAATGGTGTCAAGAATACGGAACTGCGTACAATTCTTAAATCGCGAAACTATACGACACTGAAAGATGCCATCAGCGTTGCAAAAGATGAAGAATTAAGTAATACAGCGACAATGTTTCATTATAACAATCGCGGAAACGCATATAACAGAATAAAATTTAAGCACGTACAAATACGATGCAAAAAATCACTTTTAGAGATTCGGAAATAGAAATTTCAGTAAAAGAGGACATTTCCGACATTACGCAAATAATGCAGAAACAAATAGCAAATACGGCAAATCAAATTTTCCTAGCCGTTGTAGAAAATGTGATGTTTATTGTTCTACCGTCGTAACATCGATCGTACACTATCTTAAAAGAACTATCTTAAAAGACTATATGTCTACGAACTATAGTAATAGACTTACGGATGTTAATCTTAAGTTAAATCTAATTAAATGTCAATTCTTAAAGAAAGAAATTCTATATTTAGGACATGTAATTTCATCAAAGATCCAAATCCAAACAAAATTGATTCAATAATAAACTATCCAATACCAAAAAGTATGGATGAAACAAAACGACTTGTAGCTTTTTCAAGTTACTATCGAAAATTCTTACCAAATTTTGCTCAAATAGCCACACCATTGAACAAACTAACACGCATATCAACTACGTTTGAATAGGACGAAAATTGTCAAACATCATTCACAACTTTACAACAAGCTCTGATACAACCACCATTTCTACAATATCCTGACTTTTCACCAAACAATCAGTTTATCTTGACAACAGACGCTTCGGGCTATGCAATTGGAGCTGTATTCGCAAATGGGAACAACAAGCCAATAGCATATGCCAGTAGAGAACTGAATCAAGCTGAAACGGGATATGATACCATACACAAAAAAACTATTAGCAATTGTGTGGAGTGTTAAACATTTTAGACTCTACTTATACGGTAGAAAGTTTCAAATTTATATAGACCATATGCCATTGATTTACTTGTTTGGCATGTATAATTCATCGCCAAGATTAACCAAATTTCGGTTAGCACTTGAGGAATTTTTATTTCTCTATTCATTACATAAAAGGAAAAAACAATGCAGCTGCACATGCACTTTCGAGGATACAGATCGAGTCTGAAAATTTAAAAAAGATGACGAATAATATTTACGTCACTACAAGAGCAAGGCAAAAACTTCACGTTGACTTAGAATTCGAGGACCATTCAAATAACAAAAATCATGAGAGGATTGATCACCCAGGAATGGTTGAGATATTGAAGCGACCGAAGGATTCAACAGAATTCAAAGAATTACAAGAGTCATCAAAAGTGAAAAGTCAATTAATAAAAAAGGGTAATATAGTGTTTGACAAAAAGTCAAATATAATATATATATATAACGCAACGCAACCTATCTGCTGAAGCCCTAGACGCACAGTGGAGGATCTTGCGAAAAATGTGTGAGGACTATGAGATCCCACATTTAATTATATTAAAGTGCACAGAAAATGAAAACGTAATAACCCTATTAGCCAAATCAGGCAAAAAGCTCAAAGACTTGAACCTAAAAATAAGTATCATAAACCATGCAAATCGAATAACATGCAAAGAAACCAGACAATTAATTATTAACGATTATTACATGTTACCAACTGGGAGATATGCAGGTGTGAACAGAATGTATGCAAATATCAGACGGCTATATATCTGGGAGAATATGAAAGACGACATAAACAAATTCATTTCAAGGTGTGATGACTGTCAGCAATATAAGCATTCCAAAGCTCATGTCGAACCACTTACAGTCACAACCACAGCCACATCAGCATTTGAAAAAGTTTTTTTAGATTTAGTTGGACCTTTAAATCAGGACAACGAGGGCAATAAGTACATTCTAACGATACAGTGTGAACAAAATTTGTTGAAGCATATCCACTAAAGAATAAAGAATCAGAAACGGTAGCTAAGGCTTTTGTAAATAAATTCATTTTAAGATTCGGAATTCCACAAACAATTGTGACCGACCAGGGATTAGAAGTCTTGGCACAAGTATTTGAAGAATCAGCTAAAATTTTGGGGATAAAGCAGTTAAGTTCTACAGCTTACCATCACGAAACATTGGGTGCTTTGGAAAACACGCATAAGACTCTAGGGGCGTATTTAAGAATTCAAATAGCTAAATACAAAGACACTTGGACACTTGGAGTTCTGTAGATTTTCTTTCAACAACAATGTACACACTTCAACAAAATACACACCGTACGAACTTGTTTTCGGGCAACAAGGAAGTTTGCCAAGAAATGTTCTAAATGACAGCAAACCAATTTATAATTTTGAAAACTATTATAACGAGTTAAAATTTCGCTTAAAATCAGCATGGAAAGATGCACAAGATAACTTAATCATTACCAAAACCAAAAGGAAGAGGCATTAGATATAAATTCGAAACATTTTAAATTTAAATTTAATGATAATGTATTATAAAGGGTAGAAACGAACAACAAACTACAGGCAATATTGACGGACCTTACAAAGTAATTAGTGAGGAAACACCAAACGTTATCATAAAAATAATGAACAAATTAGTAAAGGTACATAAGAGACGTATAAGAAGGTATATAAGTGATAAGTTTTATACATATAAAGTGAAAACGCAGTTACTTAGTTACTTAGAATAAATATGGATAGGACATATATATATATATATATATATATATATATGCGGGTGTATGCCCAAGAATCTTCCCTTCATATATATATATATATATATATATATATATATATATATATATATGTTGTTAGAGATTAGTTTTTTTTTGTTTTATACTTTTGCCAAATTTATTTTATATTTTGTTGAAAAATATATATTTATGTATATTTTTTGGGTATTAGATGGCGTTATTTTTAAAAAAATCAAGAGTGATAATGCACAATTTTTATTTGGTCATTATCAATTTTAACGTTTCGACAATTTTATCATGTCTTCATCAGTAAAATCTGTAAAATTAAAGTAAAATGTTACATAGTGGTACTTAAATTTATACTATATTAAAATTATCGTTGATAAAATGCATATAATGGTTTTAATGTAAAAGTGAAATAATTGTTATAAAACCAAAAATTATCTTTGCATTCAAAATAATCAAACACACGATCAGAATATCCTATATATAAATGTCTAAAAATCCTATATTAATCAACGGCAAGAAGTTTATAAAATACATTTTCTTTTTATTAATTTTTTCCCCTTTATTCACAGCTATAATCCGACAATAAGTTCGCATAGTTTTGTATAATGTATTTAAAATTATGTCCTAAAACCAGATTTATTGTATGCGTGCCATGTGGTCGTGTTTATAAATAAAAGAATCTTAAATCTACTTACATGTGCATTGCATGAGGTGCGACGATGAACTGAACATGAGCTATGGATTTTTTTTCCCCTTTTTATATAATTTTTATCCTCCTTTGTGGTGTATTTAACAAAACATAATGGCATATATATACATATACACATACACACACATATACATACATACATACACACACATACAGCGAATATATATATATATATATATATATATATATATATATATATATATATATATATACATACACACATACATATATACATACATACACACACACACACTCATACAATATACATATATACACGTAATCATTGATTACAATCTTAATGTTAAAACATCATTTCAAATTATACAATATATATTATGATATTTATGATATTTAATCACCTATAATTTTAGTCAAAATGTGTACAATATCAATAAATGTTGTTTCAGTATACAAGATTTATTTTTTTATTTTTATTTATTATTGGTTAAAATGCTAAAGACGAAACTTAAAGTATTCTTATTTATTTCAATATCGCATGACATAATTACTAACTACCATCACATTTTCTTAATTATGTTATAATTTAATCTATTTTGTTATATTATTTGGTGGTATATTTGTGCTAGGTTTTTAATGTCGGTTTTATCATTTACAGCATTTGGTTCTTTTTTGATTTGGATCATTTCATGAAATGTTCTTACTTGTTGTTTGTTTTCTTTTTTTAAGATAGTTGTATTATTGTAATTAAACATATCTAGATACAAAAGTTTCTCTTTCGTGAAAAGAAATACAAATAAAATAATTCAAAGCTTTATTTATTAAATATGAATACAAGTAGTACGAACAAAACTCAGTTTGACAATTACGAAACTACACCATTAACATTGAGACTCGATATAAGTAAAACAATTATTTGCTCAGGGATTTATACAGAACGATACACAAATAAATCATTCTAAAATACCAGTGAGTTCAAGGCAAGTAACAATAAACAGTTAAACAGGACAATTCGTAGTATACTGTTATCAACAAATAAATTGAAAATCACTTACTAATGTCTACTTCTGGAGTTTCGATTTTTATTGTCGCAGGCGAAGTCTCGATGTTGAGGACAAAATGAATTCAATGCCGATGTCGCTCGACTTATTTAAACCCTACACTATTTCACATTATTTTTTTAAATTTAATCTAAATTTTTCCACAAGTCTTAAGTACCAATTAGGTATTGGTTGTTTGAAGGTACAGAAGTTGCCATGTACTTCTATAAACGGCGATTGGTCGTAATTCTCGTTACCAGGGCGAAATTCCCGCATTTTTGTCGACTCGCTCGGCCCACGTGTTGTGAGTCATCTCTCGCTGTCGCGCCCGCCGCTCTCTCGGAATGCGGCTATATCGCGTATTTGAACATATTTTACGATTTAAATTATATAAGTGTGGTAAAACCAATTATATCGAACTTCAATTACAATTACATCTATGCTCCTTATATTTAAACATATTCTAAGGGCCAGTTGTTCAACCTTGGTTTAAACCAAATTTTAGTTTGAACCCGGTTGGCTTAAGTGTGAGTTTTATAAAGCGCACTTGTTTGACAGTTTAAGTGCGAGTTTAACTTTAAAAAATGGGAGCCCAAATGGAAAATTATAACGATTTGACGGATGATGAAGGCTTCTTGGAGTTAATAGAGCATATTTTGATTCCCAGAGCTCCCAGACAACACCAACAACGTCCTAATCATTTTGAAGTTTGGAATGAAAGGCAATTTATTGCAAGATTTCGTTTATCCAAAGTTGTTGTCTTTAATAACTGACGAAATTACACCTAAGATACGAAATAATTCCGAAAGGTAGGTTTTTTGATAGTGACCTAATAGTTGCCAGCGCTTTATGGAAATTTATTCTACTACTGTTGTAGGAATCACGCTGTGACTCCTTCAGAAATGGTGCTAGTTACGTTGAGGTTTTTGGCAACGGGCAGTTTTCTACAAGTAGTAGGAAATTTCATTGGTATTGACAAATCAACAGCAAGTCGTATTGTAAATAAAGTAACGAGGGCACTAGCAAGACTACGACCCCAATTCATTAACATGCCGTCAACACCAGATGAAATTTCACACATAAAGCAGCGATTTTACACAATTGCCAGATTTCATAATTGCATTGGGGCGCTGGACTGCACTCGTGTTAAAATACATAATCCAGGTGGAGAACAAGCTGAACTATTTCGTAACCGAAAGTAATATTTTTGTTATAACGTGCAAGCAGTGTGTGATGCTTCACTGAAACTTGTAGACATTGTTTGTAGGTGGCCAGGTTCAGCTCATGATTCCAATATTTTTGCAAACTCTAGAATTAAGGCGAGCTTAGAAAACTTTGATTTTGGAGATAATAGTGTTATAGTCGGTGACAGTGGCTATGGTATAAGACCATATTTGATAACACCGTTAAGACATCCGGCAACCCAAGCAGAAAATATCTTTAACGAAGGTCAAATCAGAACGCGAAATCCAATTGAAAGATGAAGGGGTATTAAAACGTCGTTTTCCAATACTTGCTCTAGGTATTAGATTAAACAAACAAAAAGTGGAAGCTGTTGTATTACCATCTGCGGTGCTACATAATATTGCAATCGAAATGGGAGAAATCATGGAATTTGAATATGACGAAGAAGTGGAAACAGAAATGCAATTAGCTCTAGATATTAACCCCAACATTCTCGAAGACAATATAGATGTAAATCAAAATAATGTTGTTCGTCATAGATTAATACTAAACTTTTTCGAACACCTATTATAAAATATCTAAATGAATTTAATGGAAAAACCGTTGATTTATAGTTGGTACATTTAAATTTTATCCATTTCCCGTTTGTGTATTTTCACGCATCTGCCTCAATATATTCTGCTGCAACTCTTCTGCATGTTTCATTTCCAGGGCATGCTTTTCTTTTTTATGAGCCATGGTTAAATCATGCTCCCGTATGAAGCACTCCTCTTGGGTTCTCACATACAGCTGTTTTTTGCTGCCCACGGCCCTAGTTTGGACTTCAAATCGCCCGTTCGACAATAACCTGTAAAAATATTTAATAAACACAAAATTACCAATTCTATCTCCTTTGTCAGTAAAGCCAGTGTTTAGGGCCTTATGTTTCGCGTTCTTTAACATTTGAGGCGTGTATTTAGCCCAATTAGTATCTGAAAATGTATCAATTGATTATTCACTATTACAAAATAATTGTCAGTGGCTCACCAATACTACCTGAAACTAATGTAGCCCCGTCATTAGTTTTGGTGTCAGAGGTGATAAATGATGTTGGGAGTTGTAGTCTGTTCGTTGATTCTGGTGTCAGACACTTCGATAAAACTAGCGTTGGGAGTTTTAAAGATAATGTCGTTCTCGACTGCAGCGTCAGTATTATTAATCGCATCTAAATAATTACAAACAAAATAAACAGTCATAGAAAATTTCTAATTGTGGTATACACAACCATTTATGATATCTGAATCAAATTCAGAATTGAATCCGTCCACTTGAGATGAAATAATGCCGGAAACAATATCATCTGTTCCTGAAGGAATCTCCGACGGTGAGCTTGGTCCACCACCAGTCTTATAAAATGTCTTCCTGTTAGCTGCACGTTTCTGTTTTAACACTTTCTTATAATTTTCATATTTCTTCCGCAAGGAAACAGCATCCCGGAACTGCTGGATGTTCCCGACACTATTAAATTCCTTGCAGATTCTGTTCCACGCTGCTGCTTTTATTTTATTGGTGTCGGTATCGCTTCTTTTACATTCTACTTCATTACCATATTTTGCTACTAATTGTAGCAAAAATTTTTCTTCAATTTTTGTAAAGTTGGGACAACGTTTTACTTTTGTATTGCGCACTGCCTCCATTTTCTATATTATGAATAACCCGTAACTATAAATACATTGTTATGAAGAATATCATCAATATGTACTTACCAATACGAACTTATTACTGTACACACATGTATAATTCAATGGACGAAGCTAATGAATAGATGATCGTTAAATGGCAATTGAGATTGTTTTCAAAATAGTGATAAGTATGAAACGAACAAATTTCCAGTGCTGCCAACAGTGCCCAAAGGATATAAATTTAGTTTAGTTAAGCGGAAACTGTTCCACGAATGTACAACGTAACCTATATTTGAACTTGGTTTACTTTATAAACCTGGTTTTCTAAACCTCGAGTTTAAGCCCATTATTTAAGCCGTAAATAATCTAAACTAACTTAATTATACGACAAACAACCTTATTTGTTCAATTATTTACATGGAATTATAATTCGGAATAATATTACGATGCTGAATTGCTCTACGCGGTTCAATCTAAATATACTATTTCGGTATCGGCATTATATTTCGTTCCTGTTAGATACTTACAATATTCGAGGTTATGTTTTTAAAATGCACATTACTAATATAACTATTCCAGCGGAATTACAAAGTCATAACATTCACACCAATAAATCTATTTACACAAAGGATAAGATTAATGGTGATGAACTTTGTTTCCCCCACATTATTACCACACTAATTTAAAATTTTACCACATAATTTTATTTTCGTTATTTTGATTCATATTCTAACTATGTTGCTAAGGTTTTTAATATCTGATTTTTATTTATGGAATTTTATTCTTGTGTATTTAATACGTCTCCAAAAAAAACACGTTTAATGTAATTATCTTCAACGTTTAAAATCTTAACATTAAAAAAATTCCAAAATCATTCACCTGACAAGTAAATATATCTTAAGGTACTTTTTATTGATTGTGAAGTTTGGCCTATGTAAAATTTCTCACAAGTCTGACATTCAAATTGCTATACCGCATTGCAACATAATATTGGAGGTATTTTGTTATATTCTCCTGAACATTTTTATGATTTTACTAAATTGTTGATTGTGTGTTATTTATATTAATTAAACAACTCCAAAAAAACAGTACTAATTTGCTAATTTATGCGACTTTGTAATATTAATAACAAAGATAACAATTATTCGCATTTAATTTGAATCAGCGTGTATATAGGTATCTTGAAATCATCAAGTACGAATGCCGTAGTCCAACCCTTGCCGAATCATATTTCTCTGTGTGAGGAAGAAAGCCGAATTCTTCATCTTACCACGGTGATATATCTTCACCATTCTTGTATCATTAGTTGTATATCGGTAATGTGAAAAAAAAATCAATATTTGTGTAGAAACAAAAAGTGTGTAATCTCATTAAATGCATTTTTGATTATCTAGAACTTCTGAAATCGTTACTAGCGGCGGTACTAATAACTTAATATTGAACGAAAATGGACGCAAGAAAGTTGTCTTAGATTCGTCTAACAGGTGGATATTTTAGCGACAGTCGGTGTATTTATATAATATTTTTTCGCTGTTACTTGCAGATAATCTCAAAGCTTGCATGGTAAATATTAAAATTCTTGTTTGTGCTTTCATATCTTGTTTGATGTAACTTCAAAATGTACACATATTAAATACGCAAGGGATGAAATATCGTAAAATCATAAACGACCAAAATTGACCCAATCACAGTATAGAATTTATTCACACTGTTCATAATCATCAATATGTGAAAATGGAAACTTCACATTAAATAGCATACGATTTACAAATGTGTAGTTCATGATTCTTGTGATGGAACTATTCAGTCAATTATTTCTTGTGTGGCGTATATGTGGCGTGTACCACTGCTCCTTTAGATTAATGCGGCATTTGCAGCAAATTACCACAAGTCAATATGTTACGAGCCAATAAAGTAATGCATCAGTTTATCTACAAAATTTTACGATATGCATTTTTAATATTAAATGGTTGGTATTTTATTTATTTCAGTGTACTTCCCGGAAAGGGGAAGTCGCTTTTCACACGATAGAATTTAATTAATTCAAAGGTAAATGCGCCTTTATATCTCATGTTTTGAAGTACTTCAGACATCAAAACACCCTTATTCGTATATTTTTCAGTATCCTTCATTATCTACATTCACTCTTACTGCTATTCGAAATTGACTTAAACGGATTTATCTTTACGGCTTTTGGCAACACAACGAATCCCCTTGATAAATTAGAATTCGCTTAAATTAATAAATGTGACAGGCTTACATTGTATTCCTTTCAGTATTCGGATGGATATTTTCCCAATTTATCCATTTGTTAAAGTTTGAACCGAATTCCTAATTATTCATGGTTGGCTGATGGTAATCAATCTTTAAACAATGGAAAATTTAATGGATACAGTTTCTGAAATTATTGATTGATTAAGCGAGTGCGTATTTATTCTAAATGAGAAATATACAAACATTTATTAAATTGCTAAAGCTGGCTTACAATTATAGAAAACGTAATGGTTTATTTTCATTTTATTGTTTGTTTCCCGAACTGATTTTAATGCAAATTTTTGTATACAAAATTCAAATTTTCAGTGTCATATCTTACTACTATTTTCAATTAATATCTTATTCCTACGAAGCAAGTAGGCATACAACAAAAAATTCGTTTTTACAAACAGAATTCTTTTTTGGATATATGAAATATTTATAAAATGTAATATATTTATTTTTACGATTATATTATATAATAATGTTTATTAACAAATATTCCTTCGGAGTCTTGAAGTACGGCCCTGTTTAATACCGTCAGTTCGCTGAAAAATGTAGAGTATTTCTACTACTAGAGTATTTATTACTCCTGCATTTTCTCCGGATAAATTTCTTATACAATTATCGTAATTATTGTACAAACTGCAACAGCAAGCCTCTTCATAAATGACGAATTCTTCTAATCTTACATTGCCAGGTTAAATACAATGCTCGAATGCACTTTATCTGCTTAATACCAATTAACACTCGTAATAATTTCTCCTAACTTTTATAATCTAGGTTGTTAAAATAAAATATTCTGTAATTAACATAATAAAATTACCTGAAATGATTATTCTCATTAGCATCGATTAACTATTCTAATTGTCCATAATTAATGAAATATGTAATTTATTTGAGTTCCTAATGGTCTATATACAATATATTATTTATTTATATAATGGAATCGGGCGTACCTTTGATTTTATTTCCTTGCCCTAGCCTTGTTACTCACTTTTCTTGGACGATTATTTTAATAATTGGTACTGCCTTCAAAGCATGTTTTTAAATTTTATACATTTTTGAAAATTGTCTCTTTGCCGTCACCGTATGTTTATCCCCTAGACATGTTGTCATTTCGCGCTGTTGCCGACTTGTGGTGAACAACTCCTGCGTGAAAAGTAAATTAACATTATTGTTTAAATTAAAATTTTAAATGATTAACTAAACTATTTAGAATAAGTTTCCTTACAAATTACGAAATTACGAATTTCTGCAAACTTAAATCGAAGATCATCCACATTATTAACCGAGTGTGAACACACCGGATTCTTTATAGATAGCCACAAAAAGAAAACGTACGAAGTTAAATCACCGAACGCGGAGGCCAACCAATGTATACGGGGCCAACATCAAGCAACCGACCGCCACATCGTCGCACCAGTCAGCCCTCTAGTCTACCCTCTTATGCCTACATTAAGTCTTAGAAGGTAAAGAAGTGGTAAGCATTTAATTTATCGAGACAGCAAAACAACAAAAATGATGTAAACTCAAAAAATGTTTTTACCAGTAGATTTGCTTGCGTCGAAAGGGCATTGGTACTGTCAATACTGGAAGTTGGTTGACAATGTACGAAGTGCAATATTTGTTATGGATTCTATATCGGTTAAGTCCGCAACATGTCGCTCTGTGCAGGGGAAGCATCAATCTTTCCGGCGTCGAGTTTTTCAGAGTTCGGTGGTTATATAGGCGGTGAATTTTGGGAATTATTGTGCCTTTAGCGAAATCATTCTTTAACGCTCAGGGTACTAACTATCAAAATGTAACGTTCCGTACGAACATGGGCTAGCCTCACCCGGCAACTTTGATTAGATGTATCTTGGGTTAAAATTAGTGCATTTCGATATTTTTTTTTTTAGTTTAATTTCCTTACAATTAAGGACGTGTATCGCAGTATGTGCAGTATTTTTTCATACATTAAAGTTATAAATAAATATTCGATAGCTTTTCAGAAAAATCCGAAGAAAAAACTAAATTTTTTCAATTGCTCGTATTTTAATGAAAAATTAAGGTACATACATTTTCTAAGTATCATTGAAATGCTGACGATTTGAACCAAAATTGCTATCGTTCGATTGGTTCGGTGCAAAAAGAGTATTTTTTCCGTTGCTTGAACTTATGCATTTTTCATTGAATCGAAGAATACTGAATTAATAAATTTTTCAATAAATGTCGATGAAAACATATTTATCGATCTGGAAAATGGTTATAAATCATTAGTATGTACACACAAAATGCAACAACAACATTAATTTCTTAACATTTATTTATTAACTATTTGTCAAAATGACTACAAGTACAAAGACATGGATGCAAAGTAATTTTTTTCATGCGTTCAATGTCAATATCGTTAAGTTACATGACCACAAAAATGAAAACCTTATATTTTAGAGAAAAACAATGACAATTTATCAGACGCATTGGCAGCATTAGCTACATGTTCTGTGCGCATGGGCTTGTCGCAACTCAGGCATTTATAAAATGTTTTTCGGTCGAGTGAAGTTGGGCATAAATTACAGCGCTTCTGTTTCGACATTTTGTTGTTCGCAAATTCGAGATTAATGGTCAATCGAGTGACGAAGAGTTGGTGTGGCCAATCGTCTGACCGAGAGGGGCTTTATGAGCTGCAAGGACAGTTCGAAAATAAATTGCATTATCACATTCAGGTTGTACAAAATGTAAGAATTTGCGTTCGCCTGATCTAACATTCCGTAAAACATCCTCAAAAGCCACCTCAATGACTTACAAGCAGTTGAATACTGATGACATTTCTGATCAAAACTGTTCGTTCCACCCTTAGTTTCATTGTAAAAGAGTATTATTTCCGATTTGCCGGATACTTTGTCAATTTTGATAGCTATATGCAAGAAAGATAAGACAAGAACAATTTTGTTCTTTTTTGGGTTGTAAGAGACCAAACTTTTTTGTCACAATATGCAAATTAAATATTTGCTTCGCCTTTTTTGAAAGTCTTGAAAGATCTTTTTTATTTTTTACCGTTCCTACTACTGTCAGATTGTAATCATTTTTCATTTTGCTCAAAAGAGGGAAAGAAGTGAACCAATTGTCACAAGTGATGTTTCGCGCGGTATTATGAATAGACACACTGAGTTTTCTAACATAGTATGTTGGAATTGCCTCTCCTTCATCCCTACCACTTACATTTCCACAATATCGCATTTTTCATGTAATGCGTCTTACAAGGACACCATTTTTAGACCATATTTATCTGGCTTCCATGGGATATACATTTTGACAATACAGCGACCCCGGAACAAAAGTAATTGTTCATCGATGGTTACCTTTGACCTTGATTCGTAATTATTCATGCAACTTTCTATAAACAGATCCCAAATTTCTCTGAGGTGGGTGAGACGATTAGTCGCTTTTCTTTCATTTCTCGTACATTTGTCATCAAAACGTAGACAATTTAAAGTAAATGTAAAACGGTTTCAATGTATCGTAGCTTTGAATAAAGGCATGCTGTGAATGCTCCACCAGTTGATACTTTTGCTTTTGCTTATTTTGTGTACCACATCGTAATACAACAATCCCAAAATAGCTCTTAATTCTATAATTTATGAACGGAAAAGTTGAGCGTTACTCCTTTTTCTTTCAACTCATCAATCTCTCTGTTTATTTGATCATTTGCGTGCGCGACAATTATTTCCAAAATATTGTCAGTAAATAAAAAGTTCCATGCCTCAACTGGGGTTGTGGCATTTACAGCATCACCTTTAGTAGCGGGTTCGTAAATCGTGCGCGATCGCCTAGTACCTCGCTGCTCTGGCGCAGAAAGGCACCACTTGGGTCCGTTTTTAGAACGCAGGTGAGCTGGTCGGCCATGACTGCGTGGAGCAAGGCCAGGTGTTGCGTCTGCTGTAGCTTCCCCCTCTTTCTCCGAATCTTCCAAGTCTCTGTCTTCGATGTCAGATTCCGAAGCATGGGAACTACCGGATTCTGTATTATCAGTATCATCGGTATCGCTGGCGTCAGTTGCAGCGATATCATTATCCCTGTCGTGGTAGAGCTCTTCAAGGGCAATAGCACTCCGAGCTTTTCTACGTGTCATCATCTTAACAAAAAAGTTAGGGATTTAATTACAACTTGAGGCAATAAATAATATTGCACTCAAAATAGTTCCATTACGTTGAATATCGCTAATATACTCCAGTTATCCAATTATCCAGTACGTATAAGTTGACAGAAGACGCGGCGTAGTCAAACCCAACCAAACTTTGATATTATGCGTCACGCATTGCATAACTTTTTCAAAAACTTTCGAAAACTATGCCTAGCAACTGCGTACATCCAATGAAAACGATCAGCTTGTTTTTGATAAATTGCGGATTTTGCGACGTTCAGTACGAACTGGGTGAAAAATACCCGACCTCAATTTTCGTTTCGCTGTAACACAAACACTGAACGTCGAATAACGCCGCTAACTGAGACTTAGACATATGGTACCCCAAACATCCCCCCCGTGGTAGGGGGCGCTGACATTGGTCCCCTACATATGGCGCCACTTTCAAAATTCGCTTGGGTTACGCTAACCCAGTTAGTAGCCTGAGGCTTTTATTCATTTCTGTTGTATATATATATATATATTGAAAATGTGTCTTGTCAAATATGACAGAAAAATGTAAAATTTACACGAAAGATGGTCTAATCTTACACCTCAATGGTGTAGTGAACATTAATTAAAACAGGTCCATGAAGACTAACTGGTGGATCGCTAGACAATATTGTTTCTGGGTTATTAACCTTCGTCAGTAGCGATTACCAAGAACCTTAGTTGTTGAAATACCTTTACATGTAGTGGCCATCAAAACTTCTTGGCGCGAGCCAATCACTCCTAATGAACCACTGACAACAGAACACTGACAAGACGATACCTTGTCTAACACCTCGCGGCGAGGAAACAAGACGACTGTCAAATGTCCAGTGTCAACATATAAAAGGATTGCTGCAATTAAGTTCAAAAACAATTCAAATTGAAAATGTGTCTTGTCAAATATGACAGAAAAATGTAAAATTTACACGAAAGATGGTCTAATCTTACACCTCAATGGTGTAGTGAACATTAATTAAAACAGGTCCATGAAGACTAACTGGTGGATCGCTAGACAATATTGTTTCTGGGTTATTACCCTTCGTCAGTAGCGATTACCAAGAACCTTAGTTGTTGAAATACCTTTACATGTAGTGGCCATCAAAACTTCTTGTCTAGCGATCCACCAGTTAGTCTTCATGGACCTGTTTTAATTAATGTTCACTACACCATTGAGGTGTAAGATTAGACCATCTTTCGTGTAAATTTTACATTTTTCTGTCATATTTGACAAGACGCATTTTCAATTTGAATTGTTTTTGAACTTAATTGCAGCAATCCTTTTATATGTTGACACTGGACATTTGACAGTCGTCTTGTTTACTCGCCGCGAGGTGTTAGACAAGGTATCGTCTTGTCAGTGTTCTGTTGTCAGTGGTTCATTAGGAGTGATTGGCTCGCGCCAAGAAGTTTTGATGGCCACTACATGTAAAGGTATTTCAACAACTAAGGTTCTTGGTAATCGCTACTGACGAAGGGTAATAACCCAGAAACAATATTGTCTAGCGATCCACCAGTTAGTCTTCATGGACCTGTTTTAATTAATGTTCACTACACCATTGAGGTGTAAGATTAGACCATCTTTCGTGTATATATATATATATATATATATATATATATATATATATACAGGGTGTCCCAACGATCTGACAAAGTTCCCTTACGGCGTTATGTTTGCGAATTCGAAAAAAGTAAGTATCTACATGTTTAAACGGTCTCTAGGTTCATATTCTAAAAATATTTTGAGCCGACATGGGCGGTTCGTCAGCGGGGGGGCGACATAAATTTTACTTTGTTTAAATGGAACACCCTGTATATTTTAACATTTTTGAATTCTATGAAGAATTGTGAATACATCCATGTACAACTTGTTTGTCAAAACTCAACAGAACTGGTGATTTTCAATTTTTTTAGTGAAATTTCAAATATGCAGACTATGCTTCAAAAAATCATCTAACTGAGAGGATAGTTGGTGGGAGGGTAATTTTTTATCCGTGGACTAAGGGATCATCAATGTGAGTATTAATGCACCCAAGGATCCCCTTTTGTATACAGGCTGTTGTCAGTGTATTTTCAATCTCGCGCAACTTTAAGAGGCAAAATATCATTTTTTTCAAATGACACCTACTATTAAATTTACCAACACTCCATTCAAAATCAAATTCTGCGTCGACTGATACTACATATCCCTATACCTATCACTTCAGGTTTTCGAGTAATTTCAGTAAAATACTTTATTTGGTCTCAAAATCAATCGCATTACAATTTTCGTAATATTTAACATAGTAGTCTAGTATCACTTCAGTAAATTGGATAACACAAAACTACAAATTGCATCGAACAATTAAAGTCATTTAAAAAGTCACATCAGATTAATTAATTTAAAGCAACAAGGGCTTCTTAGCTAAGGCGGCCCACTTCATCAGAGCCCACTTACCATCGAGTGAGCTGATTGTTGCTAAAAATAATGAAATGTACTCTATACAAGCAAAACCAACTTTAATTCTGACAAATGACAAGTAATAATTAAACGTAAAAAACGATAAAATAATATTTATATACAAAAAACAAAGTTTATTTTACAAAAGGTGTTCAAATATGTTTCCATTTTGTTGAACACAAATATCTAGTCGATGTCTAAAACTAGTTCTGACACGTTGTAAGACTTCAGGAGTAATATTATTAAAACATTCTTGAATCCTAACTTTCATATTTTTTCTTGTGGTAGGAGCCTCAAGGTAGACTTGAGATTTTATAAAACCCCAGAGAAAATAGTGGCACGGGGTTAGATCAGGTGATCGGGCAGGCCACAACACTGGACCACCTCTCCCAATCCATCTGTTTGGCATCCAACGATCTAAATATCGTCTTACCCTTCTATGGAAATGAGGTGGAGCTCCGTCCTGTTGGAACCACATATCCCGCAACGTTTGCAAATCCACATCTTCCATTAAAGTATGCAGTACATTTCGCAAAAACCGGTAATAATCGGTACCAGTAGGATGGTTTTCAAAAAAATAGGGACCGATTACATAGTTACCCAATAATCCGCCCCAAACATTAAGAGACCACTGGTGTTGGTAATCAACTTGTCTCACCCAATGAGGGTTTTCGGTGGCATAATAATGGACATTATGCCTGTTTACCACACCATTGCTGCGAAACGTTGCCTCATCCGTAAAAAGAATATTATTCATAAATGCCGGATCTTCCTCGATACGTTCCATCATTAAATTGGCAAAATTAATTCGATTATCGAAGTCGTTCCCGTTTAATGTTTGATGCAATTCTAGATGGTATGGGTGGAATTTGTGGTTTTGAATTATCCGATGTACTGAAGATCTGCTTAGATTCAAACTTGAACTGATTGTCCGCACACTTCCATGTGGGTTCTCTTGGAGTTCCAATAAAACGTCATTGTTCTCGTTAATAATAGCACGATTAGTCACCCTCCTACTCTAGTATGCCACGTTCCCGGTGCGTTCGAAGCAATCAACTAGCTTCTGCAGACATCTAACATTTGGTTGTCTTAAGTCAGGGTACTTCGGCCTATAGAGCCTCATTGCTAAAAGGCAATTCTTGTCTGCTTCACCCACTGTGTAAATCATATTTACCATTTCTTCCTTTGAAAAATTCATCATTCAAAAACAAGCTTGGGACAATAACTTAACTAATAATTAACTAAGGCGTCTATTAAATTTATTGATAAAGACTGTCACTGTCATAAGAACGTTAAAGTGACACTAGGCTACTATGTTTAATATTACGAAAATTGTAATGCGATTGATTCTGTGACCAAATAAAGTATTTTACTGAAATTACTCGAAAACCTGAAGTGATAGGTATAGGAATATGTAGCATCAGTCGACGCAGAATTTGATTTTGAATCGAGTGTTAGCAAATTTGATAGTAGGTGTCATTTGAAAAAAATGATATTTTGCCCCTTAAAATTGCGCGAGATTGAAAATACACTGACAACACCCTGTATACAAAAGGGGATCCTTGGGTGCATTAATACTCACATTGATGATCCCTTAGTCCACGGATAAAAAATTACCCTCGCACCAACTATCCTCTCAGTTAGATGATTTTTTGAAGCATAGTCTGCATATCTAAAATTTCACTAAAAAAATTGAAAATCACCAGTTCTGTTGAGTTTTGACAAACAAGTTGTACATGGATGTATTCACAATTCTTCATAGAATTCCAAAATGTTAAAATATACAGGGTGTTCCATTTAAACAAAGTAAAATTTATGTCGCCCCCCGCTGACGAACCGCCCATGTCGGCTCAAAATATTTTTAGAATATGAACCTAGAGACCGTCTAAACATGTAGATACTTAAAACATAACGCCGTAAGGGAACTTTGTCAGATCGTTGGGACATCCTGTATATATATATATATATATATATATATATATATATATATATATATCAAAAATGTATCTTGTCTAATCTGACCGCAAAATGAAATGTTGGTAATCGCTACTGACGAAGGGTAATAACCCAGAAACAATATTGTCTAGCGATCCACCAGTTAGTCTTCATGGACCTGTTTTAATTAATGTTCACTACACCATTTAGGTGTAAGATTAGACCATCTTTCGTATATATATATTAAAAATGTGTCTTGTCAAATCTGACAGCAAAATGTAAAATTTACACTAAAGATGGTCTAATCTTACACCTCAATGGTGCAGTGAACATTAATTAAAACAGGTCCATGAAGACTAACTGGTGAATCGCTAGACAATAATGTGTCTGGGTTAGTACCCTTCATCAGTAGCGATTACCAAGAACCTTCGTTGTTGAAATACTTTTACATGTAGTGGCCATCTTTCATGTAAATTTTACATTTTGCTGTCAGATTTGACAATACACATTTTTAATTTGAATTGTTTTTGAACTTAATTGCAGCAATCCTTTTATATGTTGGCACTCGACGTTTGACAGTCGTCTCTTGTTTACTCGCCGCAAGGTGTTAGACAAGGTATCGTCTTGTCAGTGTTCTGTTGTCAGTGGTTCGTTAGGTGATTGGCTCGCGCCAAGAAGTTTTGATGGCCACTACATGTAAAGGTATTTCAACAACTAAGGTTCTTGGTAATCGCTACTGACGAAGGGTAATAACCCAGAAACAATATTGTCTAGCGATCCACCAGTTAGTCTTCATGGACCTGTTTTAATTAATGTTCACTACACCATTGAGGTGTAAGATTAGACCATCTTTCATGTATATATATATATATATATATTTATATATATATATATATAATTGTATTGTTCCTTTTTATTTTATTTATATTTGGGATTCAAATGAAAGTCTTGTATTGTTGGTTGCTTTCCGGTGGGTTCTTATATGTGAGCACCTTACGAGATCTCTTTTCTCAGGGAATGCCGTGGGTGGTAAAAGGGTGTAGGTACTTTAGAGTGTCGTTAAAAACTTATTTATAAACGATAACACAATATTTATTAGATTCTAAGTGATTCAAAATTTTAACACATTGGGTGCGCAACAGTTAGGCAACTTCTTATACTATGTGTGTAACGCGTCATGGAAGGTCAGATTTCGGTGGTTATTATTCTCGCGAACCCTTCGATGGCGGTTGTGATTGATCTCTAGAGTTTTTATTTAAAACTAGGGGAATATACTGTGGTATGGGAGTAGGTGCTGGATAACAGATAATTATATATGTTTGAAGTATGAGAGTGCAATCTTATAATCTAATCTAACCTTTATTTCTAATCGCCTAGTGGGTGACGCATACAAAATGGCGGTCGATGGCGTGGGTTTCACCGGGATTTTAAAAACAGGATTCCGGACCTTTTTGGGGCTGGGAGCCGTCAGGACATCAAATAGGATCGTTGATATGGGAGCAGGAATAGGATTAGGGCATCGGCTTCTTCAATTAACTGGTAATTAAAAACATTAATAATATATCAAACGGTGTAATCATTGAACCAAATACTTCAGTCAAATCAACATTTCAATTTGGCTAATTAATTATAAATATATGTATAGCAACAGTAATGAACGTCTAATTGCCGTTGATATAAATTGTTAAGAACATGTACATTCGAATGCAAAAAAAGTAGACACGAAATTTTCGCCTGCTTGAACAAACTTGCTTGATATTAGCAATGTCATGTAAACGTCAGTATTATCATTTCAGTGACATTTTAATGAACTGGTGTGCCGTAAACGTAGGTACCCCCAACTAGAGTCCCGAACAATCATTACTGAATAAATAAATCAAATATCACGTGGATTAAGAAAACTTACTGAGAAAATTAAATAATATAATTATTAATATAATAATTAATATCATCCGTTTGACGGCGCATACCTTGGCGTGAATAAGACACATTTATGTTAAAAATACATTGTTTTCCATAATATATTTTTTTGGTAGTTTCGGACACATAACTCTGCTAAACTTAACATTTTACCGATGTGAATCAAGCTTTTCAACTGTCAATCGAAATTTTAATTCGTAAAAACCAAATTTACAGATGCCTTTAAGATAATTGAAAAAACTTGAGGAGAGAATATTCCTAATTCTTGACAAACTTCATGTCCCCAAAAACAGTTTTATTGACAATTCCAAGTCACATTACATTGGTTTGATCAAGTCAGATTTACCCTAAATAAATTATTGTGACTAAAAGGAACTTTTCGGCGGTTGTTAAGAAAAAATATCCCTAAAAGTTACAAATCATTACTTAACTTTAAACGCACATGTCAACCGCATAAGCAAGTCAATTGTCATAACCTTGAACAGCGCAAGTCATATTTACCCTAAATAAATTATTGTTTCTCACAATATTTTTTGAAAGTTTTGTACGTTCACCGATTGTACAATCACTGGACATATAATTGGTAGAAAACTGTAAAAATTGCGGGAAAGTAATTCTTTATTTTATGTAATTCTGTATTGTTTATGTTTATCAACATGCATTTCTACAGCAATTAAGGGCGTTGTCGTTGTAAAATGTTTATACAATTTTGTTAAAGGCGTTTTTAAATTTTCTTTTCACGAATGAAAATGGTCAACTTGACAATTTAAGATTTTGATTGACCGTTGAGAAACTTGATTCATATTGACAATTTTAGGTGTACCAGTTATTTCTCGCCACCGATTGTACATTTTACAATGCTTCATCATCACTAGAGGAATCTGTCTGATACATAAATAAACGAATAAATGGCATAATAAGTTCAACAAAACTTTTTGTTGACATATAGTTAAGAATATTTTCTTGTTGGCAATTGTAAATATTGGACTAATAAATTATAAGTAAAGACGGTTTTATAACATATACAAAAATAGATTTTCAAACGACTAACGATAAATATTGCAGTCATGTAATTTGTGTGTACAACACTAGACAAAATAAATATAATTATAAAATACAAAAATTGCTAAACAAGGTAAACCACGAGGAAACAAAAGATAAAAAAATCGGCGCTTATGTATACATAATCACATAATTTAAAAAATGAAAGTTTAACGCTTTTCACAGTGGCACAATTTAGCAGTGTATATGCAATTATAATGTCATTATGTTACTGTCAATGACTAAAATTGTTAACTTAGCACATTTTAAAATTTAGTTCAGTTTGTAGTTTCTAATTGAAACGTTGAAAAATCATTGAAAAATCCGGAACACTTAGTTCAATAAAGTGACTATCTATTTCAGAAATGTGTGCTCCGATTAAGCTGAAATTTTGCATTCACATGGTGGGAACATTGGACAATAAGTTATGACAAAATGCCTATCATCTTGAAACAAAACACTCTAGCTCGGGAACGCGTGTACCTGTCAAGTTGACATTTTGCACATACAAAACTGACACAATTAGTAGCATCGTTGGAAAAACGAACAGCAAACGGACTACCATTTCACAAAAACTTAGTTACCTAGTTAAAATATAATATCTATCATCTAAATTTTAAATTATTCTGTAATTTTTGACATGACATATGTTGCTAATTTTTTGTTTCTTAACCTCAGGGTTCCTTTTTACATAAAATTTTCGGCGGTTACAGATTTGTCAACTGTGATTACCGCGATCTAGTGTAGCACACAACCAAAATAAAACGAATGCGTATTTGAAAGAAATTTTTATTCTTGTTTTCTTACAAAATGGGGGTTTTAAATAATATTTGTTTCTTGCGTGTTGACCGCTTATTCTATTGTCCACGAGATGGTGCTCGTTTCCTGTTGATGTTGGCACTGCCTCTTCGATACGGTGAATCGCTGCACTTGCACTACTAAATAAATGGCCGTTTCTCCTGCAAAATACTATTTTCGCGCTCCGTAATGCGTGAAATATAATGCTCTTGTCCCAACGGTAAATTATATTAAATTGTTGTTATCTATCGAGGAAACTCCAGCAATATCTCCTCCACGACGGGTTTATTTAATGAATTTATTGCTATCCAGGATGCTACAGCAATACTTTCCTAGCGACGTGTTTTTTTTAAATTTAATTTATTTCTAACCAGAAAGCTACAACGATACTTTCCTATCAGCGAAACATGAAACCCAAATATTATAACTAAATCTTAATGAAACGAAAATAAACTTACCACTCAAAAATACACGCATAAATTCCAAAATATTAATAAACGAAAATTAAACTCCACTTACCACTTTTCTTCAACTTCAACCTGGAGATTTTCGTCGGATGTTACCTGGACCTCGATCTGCTACTGAAATCTGGCTGGACTCGCCGAATAGACCGTTTTCGCCCCGTACAATCATATTTAAAATGGTCTCCCTTTTTCAAATTCTCCGCTTCAAAATCTCCCGCTCCAAGCGTGCCGAACGTTGGAAATCATATGTTACGCTCGTCTGGTGTCTCTCGTCTATGTCGTTAATACAATATCAACATAACCTATCGGTATTTAATTTTAGTAGGTTGTTTTGTTCGGGAATGGCGCCGCATCGATTGCATGTCGCCCTAGGAATTCGACTTCCATCGGTCAGGATTGCCGTGTAATGCTGTTCGGAGATGGTTGTTCGGTGGCCCCGTCGTCTGTCCTGGGGTTACGATTACTGGAATGTTTCCTGACTCGACTATATTCCGTGCGTCTAGCGACAAGCTGCACGTTCATTCAGAGTCGTCGTGATCTTCTCAAGGTAATGTGCACCGACACCCGCTGTTAGTTCTGGGATCGTCGGACTGGTTACGGTTTCCAGGAATTTCCCCGGCGTTGAGAAGCACGCCCATACTGTTGGAACCTTCAACGAACAACTCGTTCAGCCTGGCCTGAATGTACGCCGACGTCCTCGGCGACGTAAGCTGCACTTCCCCCAATTGACTTCGTGCCGCTACCTATGCCTAGCCAGAAGTGTTTACAGACATGCACTATATCCATTTTTATTTTGTATTTACATTTCTGGTCCCGTAAGTAAATATTTATGTTTAGCTTTTAGTAATTTTATTTCCGAAATACGATGTCGTATTACTACGCGAATTTGTATTTAAAATATTTATTCGTCCCTTGTTATCATAGCCGCTTTAATAATATATATATATATATATATATATATATAACCTTTATTGGCATTAATTTCCCTATTACAATACTGTTATTTTTGACATTTGACATATTTCCTTCAGTTTTTCTTCTTTCCCCACCTTCTCTTGCCGCCTTCCATTTCCCTCGTCTCCTCCCTCCTGGCCATTCTTCTTCTCCCCTTTGACTGCCTTATCTGAAACATTTTTGTTTGTTCGTTTTGTTTTATGCCTTTACCCTTTCGCTCCTTTTCCTGCCGTCTTCTTTCTTCCTCTTTAGCCTCCCAAGTATCTCCAGTCCCTTCCCCTTCTCCCCCAACACTCTTCCCCAATCCCTGCCCGCCGTCTCTTCCTCCCTACTCCATCCCATTTTTTCACACTCCTCCCACCAATGTCTCCATTCGTCCCTTTGTTCTCCGCATACCTCGCATCTCATGTAATCTCCCCCCATCCAATATTTATTCGCCTTTTCCTCGTTGCCACACCTAAACCTCGCTATCATCTTTTCCTCTTCCGCCGAGTTTCCTCCTCTCAGGTACTTCGGACTCCTTCCATGTACTTGTATTCGTTTGTACTTAGTATTGTACCTTGAATGCTCTATCTTCTTACTTCTTTCCTGTGTTTCTACTTGTTTCCACCTCTCCTCTAATTCTTTTTCCACCTTTTTTCCCTCCGCTCTTCTCCTTTCCACTTCTCTCGTCGACATCCCCGCTTTCTCGTACATCTTTATTCTTCCTTCTTCCCATTTCGATAGCCCCCTTCCCTTGCTTTCCCTCTTCTCCAAATCCTCCACTACCTTTTTCGCCAAACTACCCTCTCCTCTCCCTTTCACCATCGCCTCGTATTTCGCCACTCTCTTATTCGTTTCTATTCTCAACCTCTCTCTCCCTGTCTCTTGCCTCACTATATAGTTCGGCGTCGATTTTTCCAAATATAACACCCTTTTGATCTGCCTTATGTATGTGCTTTCTATTAATTCATGTTCTTTCGTCCCCCATATTTCGGCCCCATACAGCATAATACTTTTTACACACACGTCCCAAATCCTCATTTTGTCCTCAAATTTCCCTTCCCCTTTCCCCCAAAGGCACCCCCGCAAACCTTCGTCTGCCTTCCTCGCCTTTTTGCACATATGCCTCATGTGTCCTTCCTCACTGTTGCTGTCTCTAATCACGTACCCTAGGTACACCCATTCTCTCACCTGTTCAATATCTTCTCCTTTCCATTTCATTTTTACCTCCCTTACCTCCCTTTCCCGAACACCATCAACTTCGTCTTTTTTGTGTTTAATTCTAATCCTCTCCTCTCCAGGAAACCTTCTAGCCTTCTTATCACCTCCTTTATTCCTTTCTCCGTATCTGCCAATATGACCACGTCATCTGCAAATGCCAGAGACCATATTCTTTCCCTACCCAATTTCCCTCCCCCCCCCGTCTTGTCGGTTTTTGAATACTTCCTCGAGCCTTGCTATGTATATATTGAAGAGCAACGGACTCAGTGGGCACCCCTGCCTTGAACCTCTCGTTGTTCTAAATCCCTCGGTCGTCCCTTTACTTCCTCTTACTCTACACCATGTCTCCTCCATAAATTTGTCTTAGTCTTTCCACGATTCTTTCCGCTATCCCCGCTTCTTCTAATGCCTTCATCAGTACTAGCCTACCCACTCTATCAAACGCAGCCTTTATATCTACAAACATTGCGTATACTTTTCCGCCTGTTACCGCCGTCTCCCTCTCTATTATGTAATTTAGTACGTATACGTTGTCTCTGGTACCCCTTCCCGCCCTGGACACCGCTTGTCCTTCCGGTAGTATCCCTTTATTCTCTACTTCTGTTGCTGCCCTTGCCCCAATCAGTCCCGCGTATATCTTATACACGATATTCAGCAACGAGATCCCTCTGTAATTTTCTACCCTTTCTCTGTCCGCCTTTTTCCAAATTGGAACAATTATTGCTTGCCTCCACCTGTCTGGCATTCCCCTCCTACCCATCCATATGTCATTCAACCGTTTTAGTACTTCCTTCCACAGCTCCTCCGGTGCGTTTATCCATCCCTCTGCATCTATCTCGTCCTCCCCCGCTGCCTTCCCCCTTTTCAATTTACCCTTTATCTTCATTAGTTCATCCCATGTAAATTCCTCCGTCTCGTCCGTGTTCTCCGTCCCTCTCTCCCTCCTCCTACCTGCTCCCGCTAATCCCTCTTCCCCTCCTAACAAGTGCATAAAGTACCTTTTCCATTCTTTGGTCCCAATGTTTTCATCAATCTGTTTTCCCTTCTTCCCCTTCTTTCTTAGGTATTCCCACACTTCCTTTTCCCCTTTAAGCCCTTTTACCTCCTCCGACAAACCGGAATATAAGGATCAACGAGTAACTCCGAACGTCAGTTCTTCTAAGTCAGCGAGATCTAGAAGAGCTTCCTGAAGATGACAGATTGGACTCTGCCGAAACGTCGAAGCGACCCTTCGGTGAACATTTCTACAACGCGGTTCACAACCCGAGAACCAAGAAGCACAGATTTCAGCTAGATTTCAGCTAGAACTTACGCACCAACAATATATATATACATATATATATATATATATATATATATATATATATATATATATATAATGGTTTTAATTTTAATTAAACTGCATTGTTAAATAAAGCACATAAAACTAAACACACATCTTGCCGTGAAAAGAAAACACAAATAAAATAATTCAAAGCTTTATTTAGTTAAATAAAATTAATGCAAGTAATAGTAACAAAACTCTGTTTGACAATTACAAAACTACACCATATAACTACTCGATATAACGAATACAATTATTTACTCAGGGATTTATGCAGAACGATACACAAATAAATAGTTGTAAAATAACAGTGGGTGCAAGGCAAATACAATAAACAAACCAAACATGACAATTCGTAGTGTACTGTTATAAACAAATAAATTGAAAATCACTTACTGATGTCTACTTCTGGAGTTTCGATTATTATTTTCGCAGGCGAAATCTTCGTTCTCGATGTCGAGAATAGAATGAACATGCCGATGCCTATCGGCTTATGTAAACCTTACGCTATTTCACATTATTATTTTTAATTTAATCTAAATTTTTCCACAAGTCTTAAATTCCAATTAGCTATTGGTTGTTTAAACGTAGAGAAGATGCCATGCCGTTCTACAAACGGTGATTGGTCGTAAATTTTTTGCCAGGGCTACAGGGCCACAGCTCTCTCAGGATATGAATAAATCGTGTATTTGAACATATTTTACGATTTAAATTATATAAATATAGTAAAACCTATTATATCGCGTTTCATTTTACAATTACGTCTATTCTCCTTATATTTAAACGTATGCTAAATAATCTTAAATAACTTAATTATATGACAAACATACTTATTTGTTCAATCATTTACATGGAATTAAAATTTGGAGTAACATTACGACGCTGAATTTCTCTACGCGGTTCGATCTAAATATTCTATTTTAGTTTCGGCAGCGTATTGCGTGGCTGTTAAATATGTTATTTTAATTAACGCCTTTGTTGTTTATGACCATACAATACACTTTCTTTTTAAAAGCAATTTTATTTTACTCACTACAATATATACGTTTATTGCTACTTGTTATAAAAACACATAATATAATATTAAAATGATTTATAGTTTGATTAATTATGTTTTGTTGATTGATTTATTTTAAATTCTGTTTATAACAAATTGTGGTTAGCGCGATGCTCGGACCCATGTTATTATTCGTACAATACGGATAATTGCAGAAAGCGTAAGCTTCTATTATTGTTCTGTCCGTGCATTGCGTTATACCTAAACAAATTTATGACAAGCAAGATGATGTCATGTTGGTGTCCTGGTATTTTGACGACATTACTTATATTCGAGTAATAATAATAATACTTCACTTTAATAATTTTTATTGTTGTTTTTAGTTAGGGTAGCTGCGATGAGGTATTTTATTAACTCACTTATGCGGGAAAGCAATTATGTGGCAACCTGATTATTGTTTTAAAATCATTCCAATTTTTTTGTCCTTTTGTTATCCACCCAGGTGCAAAATGTTTGGTCTCATTTACGAATTAAATTTAATGTAATGCTATGAAAAACGTTATAACGACCAATTGTGCACATCGAAAGATCCAGACCAAGAAAACAGTTGACAGTAACGTCGCTAAAATAAAATGGAGATATATTGTGTTGATTTTATGATTAAAATAATAGAACTTTTTTTATAATATTTTATTAATTTGCTAATTTACTACTTTGCGTCACCATTTATTACAAATATTGCATCGAGCATATTTGAGAGTTCTTTGAAATGATTTTTGAATATTCATATTTCGAAAACTTGAAAATTAAATGCTTAACAAAACGAGAACTAAAATTAGTGCAGCTAATCGTCTTGATCTACTAAGCTTGAAACGTAAATAAGCTAAATTTTTCAATTTCACAGGATTTTTGGTTGAAAAATTCGCAACGTTTCCAAATAATTACCCCATAGCGCAATGCACAATTTAAAATTAATCGAATAATTTGAGAATGTAAAAGGAGATATATCCATCTATGTGCTAAACGCTAATGAAATCGTTTAATGGAGCAGGTGCATGCGTGAGCGCAGAATCCTTAAACATCTCGACATACGTGCGTCGTCCTCTGGCATCGCGACGCCTCGACAGCAAACACAATTCAGTTTACGCGCCGATTTTGCCCATACAGGAGCATCGGATGCTGGTTAGCACGCGATACGAGTTAGCGCGCACCACATAAAACGTCAACAAAATACTTAATCGTATATATATATACTTAATTGTACGCAGCTGAACTTGGACTATCCATATTGAGAATTCATTACAAACTTTGACTGATTGTTATAATTTGGTGTGCGATTACATTTCTTAAATATTCAATGAATGGCAACTCTACAGACGATAGTTAATTTCATTTGTGTTTTTGTGTATCACATGAGTGAGTGAGTTGTTGCTGGAAGATACATCAAATAAGGTACTGGTTAATGGCATTATTTCTTAATTGTTGTTTTAAGAACTTGCTAGGTCCGTTTTCTTTTCGCTTTACGAACACTTAGAGCTGGTTAAACATGCATGATCAAATGTTCCTAGCTACTATATAAGTTTTAAAGCCGACTTTACATGTTGATAACGTGTATACGGCGAATAATAAAATAAACACGTTTTCATACTATCAATGTTAAAATGAATGTGTGACACCAACACTGATAAAACCTGAATATTATTACTAGGAAGCCAATATTAATTCTGATTCTAGTTCCTTATAAATATATGTTATGACCATATAGCACACTTATCATCGTAGCATAGTTTCTTGTTATTCAAGTTGAAAAACTGATTTTTACAGTATTTTCATTCGCCCGATAATAATTTACAACATTTAATTTATTACAGTTTAATAGCGTTATCTGTTGAAATTAACAATTTGCATCTCGATCATGCAAATACAAAAACAAACAGCAAGCGCAAAGCTAAGGAAGAAAACATATTAATATTTCAGCATAAAATTAAAATGTTCAAATTCAATATAACGATCAGAATATATGCAATATTAAAATATTATACGATATGTGGTGGCTGAGCAATAGCTGCTGCCTATACATAATCGATCAACATTCTCATAGATATTTTTGGCAACCTATATCTCGGAATAAATGTAGATATTTCAGAATATCAATGTATCTACCTGGATTTCATAATTAATGTTAAATATATTCTTTCGCGCTGTCAGTAGCTTTAGGGAAATTGGGTTGGCGTCAGAAAGTAGCAAGTATGACAGCGTACAGGGCACAGGAAATATTTGTAATTCAAGAACGAGCAAACTGAACATTCCACCGTTTGCAGGCCTCCTTGTGCAAAAAAATATTATCTGAATCTTGCTAAAACACACCCCTCGGCGGGAATTGGTTATCCACATCTTGTTTAAGCATTAAAGTGATAAACGAGTATTACTTTGCATTTTTATTACTTTTAATTCTTCTATTTCAATTTTCTGGAATTCTACGATATAAGGCGGTTTATAACCAGGAGTATATTATCGAAGGCATAAAAACAACTGAGCGTTTCAATAAATTTCCCCCAGGCCCGGGTACCTGACAGGTACGGACATAAAACGCAAATATTGCTTTCGCCACTACCTCGGTGGCCATTGAGTATAAAAATACGATTCAGATATTTATTCAATGAATTTTACTAATTAGGGTACGTATTTATTAGTTTGCATTTAAAACTATTTCTTTAGTTTAATCAATTCACATACCATTCAGATGCCATGTAAATTTACAACAAAGTTCACGGAAATATTTAAAATTTATGAACACTTGCTCGTATTTTTTGCGAAAAAATAGAACTATTTTAAACGATATAAATATAACTAATAACGATACAGTAACCCGGCGCAAGATACTGCTTATATTACCCGTCTCCGTACTAAGTAGCCTCCATTAATTTTAAATGTAGCAATTCTTCAGCACGCGTTGATAAGCATCAACATAAAATTGCATAATTATTTGCATTTAAATTTTTTTTTCTGGTACAAAAAAAAATTAATTTCTCAAACAATAAACATTTAAATAGATATATTATATTGAATATAAGATAAGATTTTTTTATTGCCTGAAAATCACAACGTTTCATACAGTAAGGTAATTTTCTTGCCATGAGAGGCGAAATTTCTAATTGTTGTATACGGCAATCTTCTGTATGCAGGGTATTAGTTTCATTTTTCTTTATAAACTTGTTAACACTATGTTAAAACCTCATTAGAATAGTGGCAAAATATTTATCCCTAAGACATGTTAAGAAAATTATTTTTACACAATATGAAAACACAATAAATGTCGTTAACGTGTATGCCAAATAATGCACGAGAAATCAATATGTGTGAGTGCGGCAATGGAAATTGTTTTAACAATTAAGTTTTCAACAATAAGTTATTGTAATAACAAAATAACAGCTGTTAATTTTTTAACTGGTGGATGTAGTAATAGAATTATTTCATATATTATTGGTGATGGTAAAACATATCACACAACCTATCTTGCCACACCCATATAACGCAATTACAAATGGAAATTACAGCTTCAATAGCTGTAAAAAATATTACTTGTAATATTTACGTTCACCACGACATAACAACGTAGCTTGGTACTACACCGGTAAGAGCCCCACGACTGAACAGACATAAGTATGTAATTATTTATAGCTTCTGTGGTTGTAAAAAATTAAAATTACCTAATTTACATTAGTTGCCATTAAAGGGAAACATCTTCATTTGTTTTTAAAAAATTGCCCAAAAAGGGCCCTCGTAAGTATCGTTTGAGTATGCATGCATTTACGTGCAGGTTGTGTACAATTATTGTTATATTTACGTCAGTGACGACATAAGGAAGAAATCAATTTTTGTCAAGACCATAAACTACCCGCTATTAATTTCCGTCAAATATGCAGCGAAGGCCAAATCACAAATAAAATAGGCAAAACGTATTCTAGCAGAAAGTTCTAGAAAAGAATAGAAACTGAATAAACGCAAAGAAAACGCACACAAATAAAGACAACGAAAGCCAATTACATAAAAACACCAAAATAACGGTCAACGAAATATGAAATAACAATCGACTATAAAATTTGTTTTTTTTAAGAAGATGAGGTTAAAAAAATCGTATCTAAAACAAATTATACGAACCACACAACACGAGAAAATCGAAAGAATATTGATATAAGCAGCGTCATGCAATTTACAACAAAGGCGTGATTTTTAAAATAACAACTATTATTATTTACTGCGTCACAGTGCTTGTTAATGTTTGTATAGAGTTTATTGAACTTTTATTATTTTGTTGAGTTATTCCCACAGTTTGGTAATGAAAACTAATGTGTGCGTGTATGATTAGGCGACGTAACTTTATAAGCCTCAGACGTATCGACTATATTTATTGCTACAGGTCTGTATTTGCACTTTAACCCAACTCAATATTTCGTTGTGTTAGGTTAGGTCGGGTTGGATAAGCGACAGCTCATGCGCCAGCATGTAATTAATTTATAGCTTCTGAGGGTTGTACAACATTATTACCAGATTTACATTAGTTTTGATAAAAAGAAGCAACAATTTTATAACGGCTTTGTGCAAAGACTACTATAAATTAAAATTGTCTGCACGCATACATATATAGTTTTTGCGTAACAGACGTAAAAAACAATTTGGCTTCTTTCATAATAACAAAAAAAATCTGGCAATAAACTCCACAAACTTTAAATTAATTATATATTTCCACATGTTCTTTTGCTGAGTTCTTATACGGGGAATTTATCAAAAATGGACTAGGCAAAATCAAGCTTCTTGGTGATGTCGCAAACGTAAATATGACAATAAATAATTTTGTAAAACACCGGGAAACTCAATAAATTTGAATCTTCCGTACGCATGCCTATATGGCATATGGGGTAGTTTCTCCGCGAATGAACATCAAATTTCTTCCTGACATCACAGCTACTGAAAATTGAGTAATAATAAAGCTGTACAACCCTATGTACGAAATGGAAATCAAGTTTCTTCTTTATGTCGTCCTGAATAAAAATATGACAATAAATATTTCGGTACGAACTTCTGAAACTGTAAATATATTAACGTTTGGATTTGGGCGGACGTGGCAGTTGCGCTGGTTTATTTGAGAAGGGGTTGATTAAACAACTGACAATCGTTACTATCATCAGTAATATTTTGTAGTAACTTTGTTGTAACTTATAACAAATAAACGTATTATTTTGTAGCAACTTCTATATCTTATTGTTGCAAAATTAATTGTCAATAAACTTTTGCCATTGCCTCACTCTATAGTACTATACAGCATATGTCTATGGTACAACAGCATATGTCGGTTAATTTCGTTGAACAAAAATCGTGACTGGGTGTACAAAATTGTGTAAAATTAATGCCCGTATGTTTGTTTCTTGAAAACAACATAGTGGGAGGGGGCTCGTGTTACACACGTGAGAAATCTCTATTGTAATGACTTAATTAATATAAATTCAATATTAATTTAAATCATCAATTAAAAAAATATCAAGCAAACAGTGATATTCAAGTTAATACAAATTTGACATTTAATATTATTATTATCACATCGGTTGTTTAAAAGATATTTACAAAATTGTAGTCGTGTAGTCGTAATTCGTAATCAATGAGCTTTCTAATACGTAACATATCCGGCATAACAGCATTTTGGAATGCCTTTATCTGGCATATAATATGTAATATGTAATATGAAAATATTTGCAAATCTTGTGCAAACAATTCCAAACGCAAACGAGTTACGGCCGTGAAATTCCTATCGCGATCATAGTTATTAGTGAGGGCAAAGTCTTCAAATTCGTTGCCAGATTAATTTTTTGCAGCTGATAATGTTTATAGTACTGTTACGTACACTTATATAAGAAAATTAAGATATAAATATAAAATTTGTTAGTGTAATAATATTAATAATAGTGCCCGAATAATATTAAATAATTGAAAAGCATGCAACAGTAAAGATTAAACATATTTACTTGTGAAATCATATATTGGAATTTTCTCTAGTACGATTTTGCCTTTCTCCAGGGACAAACGTAAATGAAAATGTCTCCAGCTGTAACATTTTTTAGTGATGATGTTTCGTCATTTTGCAAGGTACCTAACTGAATATATTTTATAATTTGTGTCTAATTAATAACTGCTATATAGCAGGTTTATATAAAAACAATTCATGCAATAAGATATAACCATTGATACGTTGTATAAATATTTTGCTGGATTGCATTCATCTCAACACAGTCGGTATTTATTAAGAGAAATTCAAACCAAAAAACTTATTTTCACATTCACAAACACAATTTTGAACATAACGCTCTTATAGATATCGACCTTTAATCATATATCTGAATTAACTGAGATTATGTGTTAAGCTATCGTATTTGAAACGCTTAGGCAACAGGGGAATGATGTTAGTGATAACCCTCACTAAACGGAAACACTCGATGCCTAATTAACTTCTAGCTAGTATGAGGAAAGTTTAGAGCAACAATATAATAATTTTTGTATATCTCGTATGAATGCCACTAATACAAGTTCAACCAATTGTAAATGTTTAAACTATATATTAATTCAAAAACGATGTTCACAGGTTTTCAATCTCGCCTATTCTACTTCATAACTAATTACTATATATTATTGTATTTATAATTATTAAATTTGAACTAAAGAGAGCAAACATTAATGTTTTCTATCTAAAACTTCATGCAATTCAGCTTATTATAATTGTATAACTTTACTGTAAGGAACATTGGCGATTTGTTGACAAAAAAAGTTTTTTTCCTAGTCAACGCCATATAACAGAATTTCAAATTATGGTGTATGTGAATAAAATAAAAGGGAAAAAATAAACCTAAAATTAATAAAAAATTTATAGGGCGGAGAAGTCTCCCCAAAACACATTATCTATTACTGGTTACTTTATAATAAGTGCCGTGAAAACCTTAAAAGGATAACAATTAAATATTAATGCAATAATATTAAAGGCAAGATTGAAAGAATGTTTTAAGATTTAGCAGAAATAAATAATAAAGACAATGGAAAATGGGAATAAGCAAAATTAGATTACAGCAGTGAAATGAATGTACAACAAATAGCAGTAGGAAACGAAGAATTTTGTTCAAACCTGTCGAATTACATTCTAAAAGAATACACAAACTACCTAAGAATTATAGCAGTATACCACGAAGCGTAGAAAATACACTGAGAAGAGATATTCTAGATAAAGCAGATTGCTTTAGCGAACATTCGATGAATTACCAGATGGATCCAGAAGAAGCAAGAGCACCCTAGACATAATATTGGT
Source organism: Geotrupes spiniger (assembly GCA_959613385.1). Classification (NCBI taxonomy): domain Eukaryota; kingdom Metazoa; phylum Arthropoda; class Insecta; order Coleoptera; family Geotrupidae; genus Geotrupes; species Geotrupes spiniger. Next base: position 48,735,649 of record OY390732.1, read on the forward strand.
AATGAGTTAGGATAAAATTACTTAAACCGGGAAATACATGCCCGCTGTACTGTGCTGCAAAAGTTAAAGTATCTTGACAAAGACTTGGAGAGATATTTGTTTAAAAAACATGGTGTAATTATTATAATTGAAATAAAAAACTCTGCAAAGGTAACAAAAATAAAGATGATGAATTAACAGAATTTTCTACAAGAACAAGAACAAAACTAGGCATTCCCTGCTCTCAATTCCAACGAACGATGTAATAAAATGATAGTGGATAATTGGACGCAACAATAGACCTTGCGAGAATTACCATTTGCAGATGAAACGATTTTAGTAGGATTTGGAAGAAAACACCAACCAGGAATCAAATAGAAATAAAAAGAAAATGCTAGAGGGAATAGGAAAGCAGGAAGAATTTATGCTCAGAGATATAAGAAAAGGTAGTGTAGTTATTTACTAACAGAAATATATTCATTGTACCTATGTACAGCATTTGAAAATTTATGAAATGACAGATTGTCAATCAAGTGAACGATTTAATGTATTTTAAGCAGATTTATTAATCAGCATGATTCACTCTACCAGTGATTTGTACACATGTGTTTTTAAAGGGTATTATTCCGACACTAATGTGCCTGTAAGAACTATTGGAAATTTGGTTTCATAGATGCCATGGCATTATTAAACTTGTTTGTTTTATATCTTAATTATTATTGCCGGTGTGAAATCATTCACATATAGTTTCTATAACACATACCCGGAAAATCATGTCCAATCTTATGATTGGCATTTTCCCCTCGAATTTCAACCACACAGTACCAATGTTCGAATAAAGAATAAATCGTCAACGATTAGGTAACCGTAATTCTCTTCCTCTTAGCTGGAAATATTTTTCATTTTATACTAATGCATTTAAACATCTACATTATTTACTTCAGGACATATTTTACCCAGCACAGCACCCACTAGGCGTTGTACATTATATTTTGCATATTTTGCTGCAAGTTCGTGCCTTTCAACGTCGCTCAGCATAATATTTCACGTCTAAATTCATTCTGTAGAAGACGCACATAGTAAGTTATAAAGAATGTAAGGTTTTTCTTGATAGTCAATATATCCTATATGATGGTTAAGAGCTTCTGTTTCAGAAAAACAGTGCCATATGAAATAAAAAATAGAGAACCACTACGGATTCATCGATTCATTCTGGGTCGCTAAATTAATTATTTAATTCATATTTCTGTGCATCAAATACTAAAGAAAAATATGTAACACGTAACAAGTATCATCATATTATCTACATATGTTATGAATTTTTACGGTAATAAATTTGTAATGTTTTTAGACCTTCTAGCTACAGCAGATAAAATTTTGACTTTTGTGTAATTTTCTACGTATTTTTAAGTTAATTATGCAGAATTATGTGGATCAAACTCACTACGGCTACGATATCCAACACAATTTAGTATTCATCTAAAGACATGCTTAGTACGAATAGTTTTTAATAGAACAATCAGTTGATTGTTGTATTAAGCATGCTGATATACAATATTAGGTCCAACTTCCACTTCCGCTGACTTCACCAGCAGCCACTGCACTTTTATAATATGTTAAAGTGACTACGGGTAAGATACGTACGATTCCTAGTACACAAATATCGGCACAACTTTCAAACCACACAGGAAGATAGAAACGATGCCACGGAACCCAAAAAGGACAATTCCATTAGAAGCATAAAGAGTATACGAAATACCATATGGAAACTACAAGAAGAAATACATTAATCAACCAATTCAAGATAGAGATCAGTATCGACGTTAACAATATAAGAGCAATAGCTAGAATACAACGAATGCACCAGCAGAATAATCAAGAAGCAATCGAAATAGAGAAACAGAAAGAAACTCTTAATAGGCGAGATCACGCCCAACGTTCAAGGCAACAAGGAGACCAGTATTGAAACAATGCAGCCAGCATAATCAGTATACAGAGGAGAGCACCACAGGAACCGACACAGCTCATCGCCCAGCCAGAATACCAAGGTCGATTAAGGAGGAGCCCAAGTAAGGTGCAACCGAGCGCAACCAACCCCAACGATACAAGTAACTCCAAACATCAGTTCTTCTACGGAACTGATAACAAGAAGAACTACCTGAGATGACAGATGGGACTCCGACTGCGGAAACGTCGAAGTGATACTTCGGGGAACACTTCTATAAAACGGTTAGAGAACTAACTCTCCGACGTACCGATGGAACATTGTTGTTCTTGGTGTCAGGATTTCAACTATCTGAGTTGAAGTGATAATACTGACACCAAAAACAACTAGATGTTATTCGGCGGTATTGTTTATCAAATTTTCGATTATGTCCGATGACTTTATGCATTCATGCTGTTTCTATAAATTGTGATTAAATATAATCGCTAGCGCTTAAATTAAATGAAACCGCAATTATTTACGTTATCGGGATACATTCCTGTTATGCCTTTATCATAATCTTTCTGTCCTTTACACCCATCTCTTTGCTTTTTCCACGTCCTACGATTTTGACATTTCGTGCCGTTGCCAAATTGTGCCCAATAAAATTACTGTGTTAATAAATGTGTATCCTTAAAAAAGTAAATTTGTGCCGATATCTGGAAGTTGGTTTTCCAGGCATTTGTGGGGACGGAGAGCCAACTATTTTTTGTAAAATTCAAAATATTCAATGATTGCAAATTTTCTCATATTTTTTGTGTCAGAGAAGGGTTGTTTCTAAATCTTGAATATCATTTGTTGTTTATATATTTCCTGGGAGCTTGGGAATATGTCTTTTCTAAACACGTGATTTTCTTGGGACATGTCCTTCGTTCGTTCTATTAAAAAATGCATGAACTCGAATATTCAGCGATGTTTATATTATGTTTGATGTTGGTGGAACTTTTCAACATGGAATTACTCGAAAGCGTTGATGATGTAATTGTCTTTGCTAATGCTCGTCGCGCCATTTCATAAATTCTAACGACGTTTCATAAATATCTACCAACTTTTATGGTAACAAAGATGTACTGCGTTTGGTGCAGTCGTTTCCTGTGATGTAGTAGACGGTCTTTCTGTATCCGAATCCATAATTGTCGCAAACTATGCAAGAAAACGAGAATTATTGAGTTAGACGCTTAAAAGAACATCATAAAGAAATTGTTAATAAAGCACACACAAAGATATATATATGTTGGTTCGTAGATTCTCGCGGGTAAAATCTGTTTTCTGGTTCAATAATACGACAATAAGTTCATCATTTTGTGCCTATAGTTAATTAAATATATAATATTCTCTCTTTATGATAGTGCGTTAAAAACTGCAAAATTAAGACATATATTATAAATTATCATAATTGTAATTAAATTACAGAAGGTCCTTTGCAATCGTGGAGCAGTTAATTACATCTGAAATTAGTCAACATGGTAAATTGTTCAAACGTGCTGTCGTTAGACTCGGTACTATGATATATTGAGACCAAATTTAAATACGGTAGCTTTGATATACGTCTATTGAATAGCCATACTTATGTACATTTGCAAGTGGTATTAGATGACAAATATGTGCAAATGAAGTATTAAGTAAACATTTGTTGAACCTCATTGACAAAATGGTCTGTTAGTTAACGTTCCCATTAAACACCAAAGAGGACAGGTGTGGGTGCATACGTAGAACGGTATATCTAGTGCGTTTATATCAGGCATAATGTGACTGTGTTAAATTTAAATAAATATTGGAAACTTATACTATTTCTACACAAGTCTATGAAATTAATTGAACGACATCTTCAAAAATTTGAAACAATGGCACTGTCCTGTCCGAAATCTAATCGACATGTTTCCTATGTAATAAAATACTAAAAATTACAATTCGAATATATAGTACCTAAGTGTAAATTTGCTTACTCCTAAGAGGGAAAGATGAGTCATCCTATTAGTGCTTTCGTAAAATATCTTTGATGACGTTGTTGCAAAATGTTGCAAAAGTCACGTTGATTGTTTGCGATATGTTTCGAAGTTCATACATTTTTAGCATTCTGTTTTCCAGTAACTTGCAATTAAGACAAATGTCTGTTTAGAGCCGTCTGTCTCACCCCCTTGCATTTTTATATTCTTATTTATTTATTATTTATTAGATATTTTTTAATTTATTATTTTTTTGTACTTATATTTTTATTTATATATAATTTTTATATTTAGTTTTTTATTTTGTATTTTATGACGTATTGTTTCTAACAGTTCTTGTTATCACCGGAAACTTTATAAATAAATGTCACAAAATTGAACGAAATGCTCCTGCATAGTAACAGAATCATGATGTCAGTCGACATGAGGACAATAATATATCATATATATCATATATTCTAACCAATAACTTATGTTTTGCTAGTTAGAGTATTAATTATTCTTTTACATTTATACTGTTTATATCACATGTCGCTACCTAATCACACGTTTTTACTTTTCGTCTTTCCTGTTCTATTCCAAATAATTCCTGTCTTTTCTATTTGCCTTGTCCATGTCCAGGTTTCGATGCCCCATTTTTTTTTAGACATACCCTACCGTCCTACTTCCCCATTTATTTTCTCCCATTTATTTCGATTTTGACCTAATTTCCTATTTTCATCTCTTTCCTCGTTAACCCATCGTTAATATACACCCTCATTTCTTGTCGATATCTCAATTTCACTTTGTTCTTCAGTATTGTCAATTTGTCACCTTCATTTTCTAACTCTATCGCGTTTACTTCTTCTCCTGTTTTAGTGACTGTGTCTTCGGCACAGTATTTATTTCTATGATTTGTTTTGAGAATTCATTCATGTCCTCCTTTAGATCAATTCTACCACTTGTGCCCATCCTCACTCCATATATTATCACATTATTTTTCCTACTGTATTTTTCAATCCTCTCATTAAAAGATAATGAAATAGTTAATGCCCCAACTATGTCATTATCTTTTTAAATCGCCATGTTTTCCTTCTTCAGGATTTCATTTTCTGTCTTAATTTTCTTTATTTCGTCATTAAAAGTTCTTTGCTGTTCTCATTTTAAATTTATTTCATTCTTAACTTTTTTTAGTTCTCCATGTATTTTTGATACATCCTTAATTAGCACTTGCGCATCATTACCATAATTTTATCAAACTTAACTTCCTACCCTATTTGTTGCTTCTTGCAGATTCTGTAATCTTTAAAACTTACTTGTCATCTCCTTTCACGCTTTTAATGTTCTCTCACGTTCGTCTGTGGAATACTCATCCCCTTTCTGCCTCCATTATCACCGCCTCTCCACTAACTTACAAATGCAAAGCGTTCAACGAGGCAATTGGATGTGCGTTTTGATGCTTTTATGCTTCTGGAAACAAGCTCAGCGGAATCTCGATAATTTATTAGGCACAAATAGATCTGCTGTTAGACTGATTAGAACGCCTATCGACACGGAGAATGTCGTTAAAATTCAAGTCTCAGGTTGAGTAAGAGAAACTATTGCAGAGATCAGATTCATACGTATTCCAGTACTACGAAAGCGCAAATCAACTGTACGGGATGTATAGCTTCTGAGAACGAATGAAACATTAGTTAGTAATCAGGCGATGCAAAAAGACTCCATCGAGTAACAATTCATTTAGAAAATCTGCGAAAGTACTCCTATTTTCAATTCGTCATCGGTAAGTATGACTTAAGATCTTTAGAGAAGATCGACAATAGCAATTATAATACTGACGCTCTGTGACTAGTCGCGATTCACTGTATGCGGCGATAACTTCGCATCGAGCAGCCGTAGCGGTCAGACGTGCGAAATGGAGAGCGCTAAACGTGTAAGAGTGGGGAGGGAGCGTAGTGCTAGTGTGGCAACCGAGCGCGCCGCACCACAGGTTATCGCGGCTAATGTTGTGTTGTCGCAACCAAGTGTTGTTACTAGTGAAATTAGTTACGAGGAATCAGTGATTAAAAGCGGATCCAAACTACTGACAATGGTGATGGAAATCGTGACACCGAAATCGGAGACGCTGAAAGTCGAGGACAGGAAGCGAGTTCGGGAAGCGGTGGCGGAGCTGTACGGATTGTTGGCGGAACAGAACGGAGTACTTAAGGAACTCCGTAATCAAGGTAAGCAGCATGTTTGCTTACAAAATTTAAGTGGCCCGAGTGGCAATAGTAATACTAGTATTGTCGTTGGGAAACCGCATGCGCAATTGTCGTATGCGGACAGATTAAAAAACGGCACAAAAGTTAGGCAGGGAAATGCAGTGACGGTTCGTGTAGAACCTGCTGCGAAACAAACGGAGGAAGTTACTCGAAAACAGTTAAAAGATAGCGTAGACATAGTTGCAAAAAAGATTGCTGTAAAAAATATAAAAAGCGGTAAAAATGGTGTGGTATTTGTAGAATGCGCATCTAAATTAGACGCGGAGAAATTTAAAGTAACTGTCGCCGAAAAAATGAAAGAAAAGGCAAAGGCCACTGAAATTAAAAAAGTAAACCCGACAGTGGTAATATACGGCATTGATAAGGAGCTGGAAAAAGAAAAAATTGTAGAGTGTTTATATAGGCAGAACGAGCACATCGAAAAAAATTATGTGAGCACGGAGGAATTGTCAAAAGACATAAATATATTTAGGTATTTTTCGGGTAAAAATAACCAGAATAGCAAACATGCTGTAGCGGCGATTAGCGCCAAATTAAGAAATCTAATAGTAGGCAGGTCAATTAATTTAATGTGGAGCCATTGCAACGTGGAGGACTACAATTCCATATTGTATTGCTTCAAGTGTTTAGGGGTAGGTCACAAGGCTAAAGACTGCAAAAAAGAGCAGATCTGTGGGAAATGTGGAGGCGCTCACGATAAAAAAGAGTGCAAATCGCGCGAAACTAAGTGCGTTATTTGCGAACGTAGAAAGGTACCGGGTGCCAGTATAAAACACGAAGTTTACTCAAAAGGTTGCATGTCGCTAAAACGAATTCAAAATTCCGAGGGAAAACGCGTAAACTACAATGCCTAATAATCAAGTAGATTTACCAGCGACGAATACAATTAAATGCGCGCAAATTAATTTAGGCAGAGGCAGGAAAGCGACATTAAATTTAGTGGAAAAAATAGTTAGGGAAAATATTAAAGTAATTTTCATACAGGAACCTTATGTTATGAATAACAAAGTTTGTGGTTTTCCAAATAGGTTTAAAATATTTTATTCGGACAAACCACCCATTAGAGCGGCATTAGTAATTGCCGACGACAGTTTACAGGGAATTTTGTTAGCCGACAAGAGCTGCGGTTACTTAGTAACGGTAGAGATTAGGGCAAAGGGTACGAGTTTTATTGCGCTATCAGAATACATTCCGCCCGAAGAAAGGCACCATGGCGAGTTTGACGAGCACTTAAATAGAATTAGCGAAGTTGTTTCGGACTTAATCCGAGACACGAACGTTAAACTAATTATGGGCTCCGACGGCAATTCCAAAAGCCCGCTGTGGGGCAGCCCCGTAGAGGACAGGCGCGGTCGCGAGTTCGAAAATTTTATTAGCGATAAAGAACTTATCGTTTTAAATAATAACACAGAACCGACATTTGTAGGGCATCGGGGAAACAGTTTTATAGATTTTACGTTAGCAAACGGCGGAATGTACCCTTATGTTAGTGATTGGCGGCTGGCCGACGACGAGTCGCTATCGGATCATAAATTCATTTGTTTTAATATAAATCGCGAGGTTAGGGATGATCCGATAGACGAATTTCGCGGATATTGCGCAACCAGAGCAAACTGGGGCAAATTCGACGATATATTTAGGAATAGATTAGTAACGATAGATCCTCGAATTCAATCTATCGCAGACGGGGGGGAAGTAGAAAATTTAGCAGCCGAAGTAAACGCGGCTATAATCGACGCATGCGACGGATCAATGCCACGTAGGAAAATATTTAAAAACTCTGTACCTTGGTGGACGCCCGAACTTACGACGCTCAGAAAAGAGACGAATAAGTCGCGGCGCAAATTTCAAAAATGTAGAGTAGACGCTGAAAGAGAGGCGCTACAACGCGAATACCGCGGAAAATTCAACGAGTATAAAACCGCCATTCAGGACACAAGGCAAAAAAAGTGGAAAGAATTCTGCACGCGATCTGGAGGGAAAGATCCGTGGGGTTTAGCGTACCGCGTAATTAGGCGCAAACGCGCTAACGCGGGCGGGGAAATAACGATAAAGCGCGCGGACGGTTCTTATACGCGGAACGCCGCGGAAACCGCCGAATTATTTTTAGAAACGTTTTTTCCGGGCGACGATGATAGGGATGACGACGATGCGCACGCGAACGCCAGGATAACGGCGAGGGTAGAAACGGACGCGGAGGACGATCGCGATTTCGGAGAACGCGAAATCCGATCGGCCTTTGCTTCCATGAACCCGCGCAAGGCACCTGGCAATGACGGAATCACAGCGGATATCGCGATCCGCGCGTACGATGCGTCACCGGGCACATTCAATAGGTTATTTAACAAATGCCTTCAGTTAGGGACTTTTCCGGCCTGTTGGAAACAGCAATCTGTTAAGATCATCCCCAAAGCGGGCAAAACAGACATGGCAGATGTAAAAAGTTACAGGCCAATCAGTTTGCTTTCCGTCGTAGGAAAAGCGCTAGATAGCTTGGTAATAAACAGGATAGAGTACCATATGTACTCCAATACACTGTTGCACGACGAACAGTTCGGGTTTAGAAAGGGTAAATCCACAATAGACGCGATCGAAGCGGTTGTAGGATATATTAAAAGCGCTAAAGAAGCGCGTGATTACTGTGCGGTAATCATGTTAGATATAAAGGGAGCGTTCGACCACGCGTGGTGGCCGCAAATAATCGGCCAACTAAAGCGCAAAAACTGCCCGCGCAACTTAGTAAAAATCACGGAATCATATTTCTCTAATAGGTTAGCTATAATAGAAAAACCGGGCACCAGAATAGTTAGGAACGTGGAACGTGGATGTCCACAGGGATCCAGATCCGGCCCGGGATATTGGAATATAGCGTTCGACGACATATTCGACGTGCCATTGCCGGTCGGATCCCAAATAATAGCTTTCGCGGACGACACAACTTTGTTATTGAGGGCGGGTCAGTACAAAACGTTAAAATCACGGGCAAACGAAGCGCTAGCGAATATTCGCGATTGGGGTGCCCGAAAAAAGTTAACTTTTAACGCGGCAAAAACGGAAGCGCTTTTCTTCGGAAAAACACCGGGGCAAGAAAAGCCCCCTTTTAAAATGGGAGAAACATTCATTCACTGCTCGTCAGAGGTGAAGTACCTAGGGGTAATTTTAGACGACAAGCTAAATTTCAAAGCGCACGTCGATTACGCGACAGGGAAAGCGAGGGAAATAACAAATAAGATAGGCGCGGCGGCAAAATTAACTTGGGGATTGAGCGGTAAAGCGGCGGGAACAATATACAGGGGAGCCATCGAACCGTGCATGCTTTACGCAGCACCGATATGGGCATGCGCGTGTAGAGTCAGGGAAAAGAGAAAATTAATCGGCGTACAAAGATTATCGGCAGTTAGGGCCGCGAGAGCGTATGCTACGACGTCCGGCGAAGCGGCGGCGGTCCTTTCGGGGCTGCTGCCGGCGGACTTACGCTTGCGCGAATTAAGTAGGCGTCGAGAAATCCTTAACCTGGGAGGGCAAGACTTTTTAGGGGCTACGGGAATAGACGCCAACGCCGATGAGATGGAGGGCGTAGCGCCCTTCCACTCAGACGTTCACCCCGCAGAAAGGGGATCGGTCGTTTACGCAAACGACGATTTGCAAGGCAACGAGGAGGGCTTGCGAATTTATACCGACGGGTCAAAATCGGTTAACGGGACCGGTGCGGCTTTCGTCGTCTACGCCGGTACGGACGAAATTCACAGCCGTAAATATAAATTAGGGAAAAGATGCGATAATTATCAGGCCGAATTACTCGCGATTAACGAAGCCGCGAAATTCGTTAGAGAAATGAGCGTGGACCGCGCCACAATCTTTTCGGATAGCTTGTCTGCTTTACAGGCATTAAAAAATATGAGAAAACCCACGGACTTGCTTAGGGAAACGTGGGACTTGATAAAGGAAAGAAATATATCGCTCCGATGGACCAGGGCCCACGTGGGCACGCTGGGAAATGAAAGAGCCGACGAATTGGCAAAGGATGCTTCGACGGACGTAGACCTGGCGGTTGCGTACGATAGAATATCGGCGAACGCCGTCAGGAACGGAATCTCGACGGTCTCCATCAGAGACTGGCAGACGAGATGGAACGAAGCATCTACTGGTCGATGGACCCGAAAGTTTATTAAAAATGTAACAAGCGTAAGGACGCTAGACTTAAGTCTTAATTATCAGGCGGCACAATTGGTTACCGGTCACGGCAATTTTGGGGCTTATCTCCACAAAATCGGGCGCAGAGACGCGCCATGGTGCAGATGCGGAGCGGACGACACCGCAGATCACGTCCTATTCAGCTGTCCGGACACGGCCGAATGGAGAAGGAGGGCAGACGCGAGGTTCGCGATCAAGGGACTCAAGTGGCCCCGGAACGAACAGGAGATCGAGGAGGAAGAAACCGCCGACTGGTGGAAACTCTTCGACAAAACCGCGCGGGAATTGGACAGGCTAAAACACGATTAGCCTGTTAAAAAGTGAAGTGAATTAGATTGCGCAAAACCTTGTATAGAAACAAAGACAATAACGTGCGAATAGGGTGAAGTAGGTGCTTGGGCTGTCCCGATTGCCGGACCACCCGGTAAAATGAGGAGGGGTGGCCGGCTGAATCGGAATCCAACTGGAGCGGTGACGAGGGGTCCGCACGGGCCCTTCGGATAACCTGTCACTGCCCTTCCATGTCCCTGACCCAGAGCCTGATCCAAGCACCAACGAAGTACCCAGGGCCGGAACGACGTTTTGCGGGGCCGGGGCGCGTTCGGGCGGGTACCGCCACGCCGTTCAGCGAGCTGGCGGTGCCCGTTCGGGCGCGAGTCCGTTTCCGCCGAACTTAGTACTGGCCTAAAACGTCGAATCATGCTGCGGAATAATCGCCGTGATCGACGGGGTCGAGGAGGTAGGTCTCGACCAAGGGAAGGGAGGTCCCACCGGGGCGGGATACGGTCGTAATGTCCATTTTCAGCGTTTTCCTTTTCAGAAACTAACAATTTTATTACTAACATAGTGTTAGATAAGACGGAAACTGCTGGTGTCGCTCTGTTTCAGAACGGCACTCGACCAGGTTCAGGGAAATCTTACCGGCAAGGAACCGTCCGGCAAAGAAGGGATCGGCAACGATCCCGACCTAGGTGGACGGAACGGAGCGGGGCAAGACCAACTCGGAGTTACTTATTGTACGCGGAATCATGCATGCTTCAGTTAGTTCGGTTCATGCATGTTAGAATTAGGCAACTTATACAACCCGTTCGGGCCAGGTTTTCCACGTTTCCCTGGTCTGTAGAGCAAATGCTGGGCGGAATCGGAGCACAAGACGGTCGTGGCCGCAAAAATTAGTTTTATTAACAACTGCCGAGTACCCGTCATCCGTCTGAGCACTCGCGGGCGTCAGAGGGCCGATCGCGGGGACTCGGCAAGAGCTAGGTTAGTTAAGTTAGATAGGATTTTTCAGGATTTTTTTTTACAGGATTAAAACTACTAACAGTTAGATTGTAATGCATGGCTAGGGAACCCGGCGCAGTACCTTTGAGTGGAACGCCGGGAACAGACAGGACAGTAATTGTAAAATTTTATTGTAATGTCTATAGTTTCTAAGAAATATACGTGTATGCGGCGATAGTTGGTGGTGGTGGTGGTTTGAAGACTACCTTGAGAACGCTACATACCAAAGTTTTATGACGGCATCACGATTGGCAGTAAAACCAAAATTGTTATCGCTTGCAATGGTGACATAAAGAAATAATGGAAACACAAGTACGACCTTGTTACGTTTCGTTTTTGCGGTGCATCCGCTGACGATGCTATAGATCCCTAAATTCCTACAACAGCGTTGGCCCTGATATTTAGGCAACTCTTAGTACGCATTACTTTTATTAGGTTCGATATAGGCCTCAAAAGAGTACCGACAGGCGACCGCAAGACGACTGTTTCCACATCTACCAGGGGAACGTGGTCATATCGTGTTTGGTGTGAATATCCACAATTATATAACAAAAAACGATAACACCACATTTTTTGTGGGTGCTCTTTGTTCAACTATATGGTGTTTTCTGGCGCAACTAGTTGTAAGTTAAAATATGGGGGCATAGTGGCCGTCATTCTAGTTTATGTTGGTGGATATTCAGCTCACATAACAGGTCTGTCGTCCTTGTGTGAATGAAAGCAGTACCTTCAGGGATTTCATCAAAACAAGGTAACGAGCCGGTATTTTCGTTATTTATACATCTGTTTTATATATCATCCGTTAGACTATTGTATTTTACTTTTATGCTCTGAATTGCGCTGTGTTTTTTTCTTTCACATACGACTCCACTCTAGTGGCCATGACGTCAGCTAGTGATTTTATTGGGATCGAAAATAAATTTGGCGCCCCTTCCTAACCGAGAATTCACAGGGAATCCCAACCAGTCCAACATGTAAATCTTAATTGCTTGCGAACGCATTCTAATTCGGTCGTGAAGACAAACAAATAGGGCAAATAAAAATCTTGTTCTTCGCGTTGATAGGCCATAAACGTTTGGTTTCAAATGAATGTTTCCGTATTCAGTTATTCATTGTCCAAGGTAGTGTATGGTGTCGCAACCTTCAGTTGCGTCTTCCATTGTAATCACGTCATTAACTGTATAATAGATTAATGTGTCTGTGTGTTTGTGTGTGTGCCTGCGTGCGTGCGCTCTCCAGCATCCAAACGATTATAGATAGACCTATGAAACTTAAACTTAAGACTTGTGTGTATAGATGAACAGAAAACGCTCTATTTTGAACGCAATCGCTCAACCAGAAGTGATGGTTTACTCTTATCAACGGTTTCCTCATCTCGAAAACGGTAATGTTATCGAAAAAATATTCATACGAAAGTTAACCATATTGATATTCTAAACAACTTTCATTTGAAAAGATTTTTCGAAAAATGTATTATACCTACGATTAAGTATAAGAAGGTTCAGTGCGGACCACTGCAGATTTTTACTTTCTTATATTTTATGTATAAGTAGGTATAGGAATCATGAAAACTCGAGAGTTTAACAGATATACGCATTTTGAGGTCCCCTACATCGATTCTGATTATTTTTGTGTGTGCCTGTCTGTGTGTCTTTGCGCGCTCTATCGCCCAAACGTTAAAAGCTAGAGCTTTATACTTATGATTTTTATACAGCAAGGAGGAAAACGTCCTATTTTGTGAAGTGATGGTTTACTCTTATCACCTTTTTCCATATCTCGAAAACGGTACACGTTACGGAAAAAACTATTCTTACATAAATTATAGATATTGATATTTTAAACAACTTTCAATTGAAAAGTTTGCTCGAAAAACGTAGTATAACTGAGTGTAAGAAAGTTCAGTGCGGACCAATGGAGATGTTTACTTTCTTATATTTTATGTATAAGTATAGGAACCATGAACATTTTCGAACTCAAGATTTCAACGGATATACACGTTTTGAGGTCCCCAGAATCGTTTCTGACTATTTTCGGAATGAGGTCTGTATGTGTCTGTGTGTGTGTCACACCTTTCACCTTTTTCTATATCTCGAGAACGGTACGAGTTATGGGAAAAATCATTCTATTAAAAGTTGCAGATATTGAATTCTAAACACCTTTCAACACATTTTGCATATCTCGAATACGGTACATGTTATTGAAAAAAATATTCTTACAAATGTTATTGATATTGATATTTTGAACAACTTTCATTTGAAAAGTTTTTTCGAAACAGGTAGTATAACTAATTATAAGAAAGTTCGGTGCGGACCACCGCAGATTTTTACTTTCTTATACTTTATGTATAAGTAAGTATAGGAATCATGAACATTTTCGAACTCGAGATTTTAACGGATATACGCGTTTTGAAGTCCCCTGAATCAATTGTGACCATTTTTGGAATGACGCCTATGTGTCTGTGTGTGCGCGATCTACCGTCCAAACGGTTAAAGCTAGAGCTATGAAACTTTAAACTTAAGATTTGTATATAGCTAGAAAGAAAACGTCCTATTTTGAACGCAATAGCTCAACCGAAAGTGATCGTTTACTCTTATCACCATTTTCATTATCTCGAAAACGGTACGAGCTATCAAAAAATGTATTATACAGGTTAAAGACATTGAAATTATAAACAACTTTCATTTGAAAAGTTTTTTCGAAAAACGTAGTATAACTAAGTATAAGAGTTTCGTGCGGACCACCGCGGATTTTTTCTATTGACATTGCGTCGCTAACACTATAAAAGTGTATTTGCGTGCTCTAGGCCCAAACTCTTCAACTTCAATTTATGAGATTTTAAACGTAAGATTTGTATACAGCATAGAGGAAAACCTGCTATTTTGAAAGCAATACATCAACCGGGAGTGATGGTTTACTCTTATCACATTTTTCCATATCTTGAAAACGATACATGTTATCGAAAAAGTGATTCTTACAGAAGTTAAAGATATTGATATTTTATATAATTTTAATTTGAAACGTTTTTTCAAAAAATGTAGCATAACTAAGTATAAGAACCTCAGTACGGACCACTGCAGATTTTTTCTATTTGAAAACCTTTTTCTAAAACGGAGCATAAGGAAGTATAAGAAAGTTCGGTGCGGACCACCGCAGATTTTTTTTTGGAATGACGTATGTGTGTCTATGTGCCTGTGTGTGTGTCTGTGGGTCTGGCTGTCGGCGTGTTTTGAGAAACCGAATTAAAAAAAAACAACTTGAATTCATCTAGTATATTATTTTTGCACATAATTTGTGACCTATTCACATAATGTTACATACGCATGCATTTTATTTGCATGCGTTTGCTACAGTACGTGCACTGCACATATTCCGTGTGTGAAAATTGTGTGAAATTTAAGTCGTTTTTATGTTGATTTGTTGTTGTTATTTTTATTGACGATGATTAAAATATTGAGTTAGGCAGGACTAATTAATTGATATTAATAATGGTAAAGGATTGCAGCAGAAGTATTGTCAATTCAATGACATCCTCGCTGCAAGGCAACAGCTGGGCATGGCAGTGCTCTACCCATTTATTGTCAGAACCCCAGTCAGAAGCCCAAGCAACGCACACATACATTGTGTAGTAATAATGTCACCACATGACAATATAAATATTATTTTTAAAATACGATCAATACGATAATTGGCTTAATAATTTACCAACTTGTTATAGGCAAAATTCAGATTGTTAGTGTCTGTTTTGCAATTTGTGCCTTGTATTTATGAATTCGTATCATTTTCTGGTCTATTTTTATATATTCCTATATTAAGGATTTTTATATTATTTAAATAAAAAATATGTTTTTCTTTGATTGCATGTTTTGATAAGGCTGTCATATCACCCTTATCTCTTGTAGAATATTTATGTGATTGTAATCTGCTCTTCGAATATTATGGTGTTTGTGCAATGTATACGTCTGGACAATCTAGGTACGACATTTTGTAAACTGTATCTATTTGTGAAGGTTGTTTTTTAGTTACATGAATTATTTTTTTGTTATTTTGTTTCGTATAACGTGTGCGACTTTAATGTTGTATATTTTAAATAATTGTTTGTGTACTGTTTGTAGTGGTAATTCGTTTCTTAATTTTATTGTAGAAATTTTCTGGACATTTATTTTCTTAATATGGATTTAATTTTTTCTCTATGATTTATGTGATATGAGTATGGCGCGATCTACAAAATCCTTTTTTATACGCTACAAGTATATTAAAGTTGAAATTTGTGCATCTTTTTTGAGTTGGTAGGTTTCGTGTACTAGTTTGTATAGGTCTTGCCATGGTGATGATGATTCAAATTTCACCGGCATGTATTTATTTTGCATGTAATTGTACTATCAACATATCTTTTATAAAATGGTAGTACAACATAAGTTGGCGATGTAGGCTAAAATGGGGGAGCCCCGGGCTAGACCTAATACCTGTGAGTAGATTGTTTGGTTACATGTAAAATATGTAGGTGTTTAGGCAAACTTCAAATTCATCAATGAAGTCTTTTTTATTTAATAGAGTGTCCTTTTTTATTATAACATATAACCTCAGCAATTGTATCACTACATAATATTTTTCTTGCTCGATTGCAGTCAGCATGTCATTAAGAACATGCATAGGGCAGTGTTTTGTTCTGAGAATCTGTTTACCAACACCACATTGTGTATTTGGAGGTTTTCCGGCTATACTTAGTTCGCTTCTAGAATAATAAACTTGCTTTATTGCTAATTCAAATTTATGAAATATTTTTGAATAACTATATTTTCCATATGATCTAATATCCATATAATCTATATAGATAGAACAGGAATAATATTTTGTACGAATAATATTGTGATATTTAGGATTCGTATCTGTTTTCAACAATGATGGTTATTATCTATCTGGTCCTCAGTTACGGTTCAACGTTACAAATCGATCTCTGACTATACTACTAATTATAGACATTTTTCGCAAGAATTTTAGGGTTTTAGATTTACCTGATATTGATAAAAGTGTTGAATATGAACAAGAAATATCTACATACAGCGAGGATCAAAATGACTTGTAAGAACCAGTGGGGAAAAATTGCATCATGACAGCAAGGAATAACAAATTAGCTCAGCGGAAGCATTCATGGATCACCTTCAAATTAAAAACGAAAAGATAGCACAACATTACTGCATATACTTAGCCCTTAATGTAACAATCTGCTATTAATTATTATTATATCACATTGACACCTCGATTCTAGATTTCAAATATGACTTCATAGTCAAACTCCTCAAGTGCGGAAAATGCGAGAAGAAGAATCACAATTAATCACAATTTCAGAATCTAAATTCATAGAAACTTTTAATTGCAAATAATTTAAATTTAAAGAATTTTTTCGTGCATTTATCATGGAAAAGAACTTTAAGGGAGATAGTTATCAATTATTTTTACATTAGTGTATTAAAAATGAAACTGATATCTACCTTATGTTCCGAAATTAAACAAGTTCGTTCGTAAGTCTTGCAAAGGTGAAGTAAACGATCCCTCATACTACTGCTGGGATTAAATCTACATTTGCGTTTTCTTTCTCTTTTGATGGGTATTAATGCAAAACAAATATTGATTTTTTCCGTAATTCCCAGAAGGATGTGACTCTGCAATCCAAAGTACAGCTAATTTATAACATTATGTGAATGCCGTTCATCTACAAATAATTACCGTTCGGGGTTTTTATTTTCTCGTCGAATAAATTGCGTGCCGCTAAAATGTTCTGTCTGAAATTACTCTTAGGGCTGTGGCGCACGTACGAATCTTTTGCCAGTCGACTAATAAACCGGTGCACATTATCTTAATGAAATTTCCTCGAATACTAACGAAAAACACCTGTTGGTTTAGAGGAAAGTCAAGTACTTACTCGGTAGTAAGGATGGTAGCAAACTAGCTAATTCATTGATCGTACAAGAGCACTTATTTCACTTGTGGTGGAGTTGATACAACACTTTCCTTGTTACTATGGCTGTTGAATTCCGGATAGAGTTGTTGTTTCGACAAGTTTGATGAAACTACAGTGTGTCCGAAAAAGAATTACATGTAGTTACTTGTGAAATTTTCTTGCATGTAAATTTTCATGTTCCGCTATATTATTATTTGTGTTGCATTATCCATAGCTGTCGTTCATTAATTATCAACTTTCAGCTGTCATTAAAGTGTAAACTAATTTAGTTCAAATTGTTTATTTGTTAATATAACATGTAAAATGTACGCTTTGAAAATGTTTTTATTATAGAGGCATATTTTCGATCAGGACAGACCTCTCCTTAACCAAACGGCATCAACAAAGGTTATTGAGGTTATGCTATTTTCCCTCTACTAGCTAGCGTTGCGTAAGTGCGGCAAATTTTAATTTACATGGTGATTTCAAAGCATACTAGATGTAATTAATTTTTGGACACCCGTTATTAAACAGTTGATGTCTTGCACACGATATCGGCGACAGGTACTATGTTCATTTTAAAGCATATTCCTACTGTTTACTATTAAATACTGTTTGTGTGAGAGGACTAACCGTTTTCTGTTTTCAAATAATCAATCCTAGGCTCGTACTGTTAAAATATATGCAGTATATAAATTGTATGAAAATAACACCAGCCACGAATAAATATCATTTGTAATAATTTGGCTAATCTGCAATTTTCGGGTAATCGTAATTCCGCATTATTGAATATTGTAGTATGTGCGGTAGATGGATTTTAGGCAAAATACTTCTCATGATATTGATTCCTAAAATTTTCTACGATTACGCAAACATTTTCGAAGAATAACACAAACGGACAAAAGACGAACTATTCAATAATTTCTTGTTTTGGGTACTTTTTATTACTTCCGAACTGTGAATTCCTCGGTTTGCTTTCGTGCACCTCCAGTGTTTAACATACAAAGAGTTGATTTTCGGAGAGAATAAATATTTATCATATTGATACTTTCCATTATGTATATCCGTCTACGAATAACGTATTCGATTTCGCTTATTTAACAATTTGTTTCTAATTTTGAAAATTAGGAATGAAAAGTATGAAACCAGAAAATGGTGATTAATGGCGAAAAGTGGAGATGGAAAAAGGAAACACACCGTATGATAAAAACTAACAACGATGCGAAATAAGGATACGAACATGGCTATGATCGTGAAAATGCGAAACCACCACAAGAAAAAGCGCAGGTAAATCGAAGCAAAAATAACACAAAAAGAAGAACAGGGAAAAGCGAGAACATGAAGGGTTAATGAAAGAAACAAGATAATGCAGAGTCGCAACATGGTGAGAGTCACATACGAAGAAGGACCGATTAAAATATTAATCTAAGAAATGGATCAAGAAGATCAAAGTGCAGGAAACGAAGAAACAGCAAGAAAATAAGATAATGGAAATTGAAAATTACACAATTTTGAACAGTTGAGGAACAGGTATAAGATTAGCAGCAAGTTTTCTAGTAGGGGAAACTTTAAAGAGTTCTCTTATTAAATTCGTACTGGTGTCCGGGTGATTATGTGGTATGAAAATCAAAGGGGACAATAGAAATGCAAGCTTGATAAACATGCATGTGCCTGGGACGGTGAAGAAAAAGAAGTTTAGTATGAGGCAGTGGAAAAGGAGCTTCAAAAAACGCCAATGTACGATGTCAAGAGAAAGCTGAGAGATTATAAAACAAAAGTCGGCAAGAAAAAATATGCGTACCAAGTACGGTTTTAAATGTCCATGAGGTTTTCAATCCTAATTTTCTAAGCATTGCAAATTAAGTTCGCGCGTTATCCGTTAAACCCTGCTGTTTCCCTTTAGAGTAAATTTCTTTCGTTAAAAATTCCTTGATTATTTTCCTGGTGTTACTATATTATTCTTATATTGGTTCCGCGCATAAGAAATGACTAGATTTTGTCAACGTTGAATTATTTACTACGATGCGCACGTATTAGTCCAATTCGCGCTAGACGTTTATTTAACGAATTATCTGTTCTAAATAGTTGCACGCACGTTGATGATGGTCGCCGATTTTATACATGGATGAATGTGATAGCTTCTTTTACCAAATGCGTTGCTTGGCTCCCTTTTTCTGTAAGTACGTTCGTTAATAATTTTTTGTTTCGCTTGCGATGTTCGTCGTTCGGCGCAGGGCATTACAGACAGTGCTCGCTATTTAGTGGTGACACGTATGAGAGGAAACAGCGCCAAAAAATGTCTTTACAAAAATGAAGGTATGAATATGAAAAATAGCGACAAGAGGTAATAAAAAATTGATACCAGAAAACAGTATTCAAAGAGTTGGCAGTAGGATATCAGAAAAAGGAAATTGAACAAGAATGGAGTCAGATGGAACTATTACTTAGGAATGCAAAGCAAGAAGTAGTGCAACAAGAAAAAAAATGAAAACAAGAAAATGTACGTTGGGAAATGTAGCAAGCTAAAAGAAAAAAGAAGAAAAGCAAGAGAAAAAATCATAATAAATAATACAACAACAAACAGAGAAAATTACAAATAAAGAGGAAAAATGCAAAAAATATATGTAGGAAAAAATAGATGTTACTACGGATATAAAATAAAGAACATGGAAGAAAAATTAAAAAATAAAAGAATAATAAATGTTTACGAAGAAGTTAGAAAATCAAAAGAATGTTACTATAGGAAACAAATATATTGCAAAGATAAAGAAGGTAATTTAATAAGACATGGGAAGGTAACACAGAGGTGGAGAAATTTTTTCGATGTGCTCCTGAACAAGAACTTGAAGGAAGTTCAGCGAATAGAAGAACTAGGGAATGAAATGTAGATGTAGTGGAAATAGATCCACCAACAGCGAAAGAACTTAAAGATGTAATACAAAATGTTTAAAATCATAAAATTGCCAGAGAAAACAACATAGTCGCAAAATTAATTAAATATGGATGCGATAATCTGCATAAAAGATAATGATTGTTCCATTATATGAAAAAGGAGACGGAACTGTATGCGACAGTTACAGGAGAATTGCTCTGTAAGTATATAAAATATTAACACACCGTATACGGAATAAATTGGCAACATAAAAAAGCAAATGAGGAATATCAATGCGGGTTCAGGAGGGACACGTCGGAGACAGATCAAATATTTTCCTTAAGGGGTCACGCCTGTGCGAAATTTTCGGGAAAATCGATTTTTGGTTTTGATGGATCCTCAAAGTATAACATTTCAAGAATATTTCCTGAAAACTTCAAGTTGATTCGTTCGAAATTGGGAAAGTTATAGAGTTTGCAAGTTGAGCGCTCAGAAGAATGACAGTCTGATCGGGAGAAGGAATCCACAGATCGTTAGAGCTAGCCGTGGAAGAATCCTTGGGTGATGCTTTGCACTGAACTAATCAACTTAAAATTTTACAAACTTCATCCACACATGAAAGTCTAGTACTTGGACGAAGGAATTTCCTTTCCAATGCCTGGTTCCCTTTTAAATCAACTAAAAAGAGCATTTTTTTGCCGATATTGTAATATCTAATTCACATTGGAACTATGCACCGTTCATGTCATATGTAACTTCGTTTTTACGACGACTGAGCGTTTTCCCGCATACTATGCGGTAAAGTAAATAATCCTACTTTTTAAACTCCAGAGATGTAGGAAAAATACACAATTTTGAAATCATGAAGCCGATGTTCAGGAGAACGAGACATATTAATTTTTAATTTAATAATTATAACAAAATACACAAAATGCCGATGTGCAGGAGAGCGAGATATATTATTTTTTAATTCAATAAGTGTAACAAAATACACAAAATTTAAATATTAATTTAATATTATTTAGTACAAACACTCCGCTGGGCATCGTGTTTAAGATATGAACTTCATGCAGCAAAATGCAATTTCCTACATTCGATTATAAATAGGTAATAATAAACGTACCTACCCACCTAATAACAATTAACTTACATATATACAATTATTTAAATGTAACAAATTCAAATCTGTCATAAACAATGCCAATGTTGCCAACTTGAATAAATAAAATATATAGGTATAAAAAGATGACTTATTAATTTCAATAAAATTATCGGCCAAAAAATTTAATACAAATCTCATTCATGCGTTAAGTTATTTTACAGCGCTCCGGCAAATAAGCCGTCGCGCTGTAAAATTGAACTTCCCGCATTCGACTGTAAATAACTATTGTTTACTTACAATTTCAATAACATATTACTTACAGGAAAGTGGCATTTTAGTTGATCAATATGGGTTTGAATACGATTGAGTACTATTTTTTCGCATTTTTTATATATTTTGTAATTTACGGTTGTTTTTAATTTTTACATTTGTCATTTCAAAAACTAAAAGAAATTAGGCAGGCAGATTAAGTAGTATAGCGACATCCGAATATCAAATTTACAGTTGAAATGGATATGGAGAATATATCAATTTCTTGGATTTAACAGACAGTTAACACATATACAGACAGAACGATCCACATACCCTATGCCCCATAAACTAGCAGCATACCATTCAATGTTACCTAGGCTAGTACACGTCCCTATGAGTAAGGAAAATGTTAATACCGAGTTACATGGAATTCATACTATAGCATTAAATAACGGCCACACGAAAAACAAGGTCGATAATATCCTTCTAGATATGTAGAACTCAAAAACGCTTTCATTGATTTATCAAAACATTCAGGCAGTAAAACATCAACAATATGTATCGCTTATGTATGTTGGTAAAATTTCCACCAAAATAGGAAAATTTATTAAACGAAACAGCACAGAGATACACATATCGTATAATAGAACAGGTAATTGATTGCAAAAATTACGCAGGACAAACGGGAAAGACTTTTTAAGCAAGAACGAAGGAACACTAGAGAAGTTACAAAAACAAGAAAACGGACTCAACATACGCTAACCATTGTTTAGAACAGAATCAGAAATTTAATTCACGGTTCAAAATTTTACATGTGGAAAATAAAGGTATGTAACTAACTTATTGGTAAGTCTAGAACTAAACTAGACAAGAACTAAACAAATACATTAAATTAGGTTTAGTACTGAATGAGCAATTAGACACAAATAATTCCATTCTACCTAATTTGATACTAAAATAGTAAATCTCTCCCCCACATAAACGAATATATAAGGAATAGATATAAAACGAAAATGTTAGTTATCGTCCACCTGAGGAGCCATTGTATGGCGAAACAATTGTAGTGTAAAATAAAAACATTTGAAACCTTCGAATTGCGTTAATTTTATTTATGGAACATCTGGTAAAATTGTTTTTGTACATCTGGTATTCAAATATACTAATTATTTGCAATTCACAATCGCATTCGAGATGGATGAAAAAAATAATTCTGAACGCTATTATTTTTGCGAAACCTATCAAACCTACAGTGTCGGGATTTCACTCACATTAAGACGTATTTAAACTAACTATACATTTTTTTATGAACTGCTTTATCGAAATTTATACAAGTTATGATGCGCTGTTATGTAGGTCGCGCCGTGAGACGCAACCCGTGCGCCTCCAATCGGGCGCACGGGTTGCGGCCCTGCTAATCGTATCAAAAAACAAAAAACCGTTTTGTTTCTAATCTATTTGAGTGTAGTTATCGTCCGAACTAGAACTAAGCAAGTACAAATATTTTTATCGAAATGGCAGCTGTTTAAAAATCAAAGTTTAATTTTTCCGAAAAATTTTCAACCAAAACATCAGATTGGGACTGAAATTTTCAAGCTATCAACATAGTTCTAGTTCCAACCATAAGTGAAGGTTCCTTCAATATGTGTGCCAAACCGCAAGTCAATCGGTTTAATAGTTTTTGAGAACAACGTGCGCCCGTTTTGAAAAATGTGGTTCCGAGAAAAACTCGTTCAAAGGTTGCCATAGATTTAGGACTGATACGTCTGAGTTTACTGTGGATAACATTTGATTTGAGTAACTTACCATTAATCAGCTCCACAATATATTCGGTCTTTAGTATTGGGCCGCAAGGAAGAAGGAAGTTCCCCAAGCATGTAAACCGGGTGAACAACAGACACAACGGTCGGGGTATAAGTGCCGCGCTCCAACGCGCGGCAGCCTAAGCCTCTGCAACTATGGGAGTTCTACGAATTTCAACTTAATATTTTCGACACACATTCTCAGAACCACGGACTATAATAAAATGCAAAAAAATCGATTTTTCGAATTTTCTAAAGAATAATACCTCCTGAAGTGTGCCTGCTGCAAATTCCAAGGGACGATATAAGAAAGTTTACAGCATTACATTCTCTGTGTGGAGAAATGCGAGTACCAAGACAACTCGTGGACTTGACGAAAATATAATATTTGTTTAATTTCAGTAATCCCAGAAAACAAATATAACACACATGGAATTAAAAACGTTTCGCGGCAGGATAAGACTCGTGCATGCTTTCCTAGAAATTTATTTGGATTTGTTATTCGGTGGTGTCAGAAAACACTGCCATTACTGCCATTTGGAAATGGCAGTAATATATGATTGTTCACTCAACAATCCACAAAACCCTACAGCAAGAAACCATGAGAACTGCACACACTGAGGGGTGACTTGTAATAAAACTTGACTATGCTAGTTTGCAACGTCGTAAAGTAGCAAATATATCGTTAAACTAATTGACATTACTGGCAGATAACATCTGTTACAGGAACATGAGATTGGATGTTACAGTTTCCTTATTTGAAATTCAATTAGGAAGTGAAACTACACACCATTAAATGTTATTGCAATTGTTCATGGCCTTAATACTTAAACGTGCAAGTCAGTATCATAGGCATTCGCCTTCCGCACTACACCTTTAACAATATTACTATACAGATAAGAATGTGTTTTTATCGTATATCATATCACAATTTACACTTCATCGGCAAAGACATTTAACATAATTGCATTTAATGTTACTTTTCGAAACAATTAAATAGATAGGTTGTTCTTCTAATGCATTACATTACAAAATTATATAAAAGATATATATATATATATATATATATATATATATATATATATATAACTTGTGAGAACGTAAATTATATATATATATATATATATATGATTGATTTTGGCAGTATTGCCAATTGTGGGTATAATTGGTTATTAAAAAACTGTATTTCTTATGTTGTTATATTTAACGTTTCGGTACTGCTGTTACCTTCATCAGAAATAATATAAGATTTTATATCGTTTTGAAGCAATGTATTAAACTTGGATGTTTAAAAAATTCAAACGTAATTTAAATGCGTCATATTTGTTTACATTTACATGTAGAGCCTTTGATTTCGTCGTATTGTAGCATACTTGGATGTTTGAAAATTCATTTGCAATATTTAAAATGTGTTATTTTAGGAGAGATGGCCATGTCAATTTCATTCAGATACATTACGTCAAAACGTTACATAGACATAAATTCCGTTCGTAAAACTTAGATTGTGGTGTGTTATGGTAATATGTATCCCTAAATCGAAAATAGTAATCATATGCAATAAGCAAAATTGGTGGTGAATTAATTAATGTAAAACAATTTTTATATGATCGGTGAAATCAGCGAGGTTAGTGTGTTGTGTGTTTGCAATTAAATGATTTGGTAATATATTTGCGAGAGATTCTTTATATCAATTTTGTCATTGATTGCCTTGGGTTCCTTGATTATTTGTATCATTTCGTGCAAAAGTCTTTGGTGGTATTTGATTTCTTTTTTCAGGATTGTTATGTTATCGAAATTGAAATTGTGTCCTGTTTGTTGTGTATGTTTTTTTAAAGCTGTTATGTTGCTGGAATATTTGTGTCCTTTTATTTTTTCTTCAATTAATTGCATGGTTTGCCCTATGTAACAGCTATCGTAGTTTTTGCATGGTATTCTATAGATACAATTAGATTGCTTTTTTAATGGTAGGGTGTCTTTTAATTTTGTATATATTCCTCCACTGATTATGTTTGTGTTTTCGTATGTTACGGTGAAGTTATACGGTTTTAAAATTTGGTTAATAGATTCTGCCAGTCTTTTAACGTAAGGAATTTTTATGTAATTAGGTTTATTGTGTGTTAGGTTGTTAGTTGTTTTTTTTGTTATTGTTATAATGTTTGTGGATTCTGTTTTTAAAAATTTTATTGATGAATTTAGTTGGGTAATCGTTATTAGTTAGGGCCTGTTTAGCTTTATTTATTGTTTCAGTTCTATATTGTGGGCTCGTTAATTTTATGGCTCTATCTGCTATTGTAGCTACTAGATTTCTTTTGTGTTGCTCAGGTTGTGATGATGAGTAATTTGTGTATCTTCCTGTCCAAGTGGGTTTGGTATACCATTTTGTGTAAATTTTGGGATTGTTATTAATTAGGGTTAGGTCCAGGAAATTGATTTGATTTTGTGTTTCGGTTTCAATTGTGAAAATTATTTTATTGTGGTATTGATTAAATTGCTCAAGTGTGTATGGGGTTTTATCAGGGGGCACAGCAGTGAGACAGTCATCTACACAATAACAGCACAATTAGTATTGGAGGACCTAGAAAATACTATAATACCTAAACTTAACTTTACACCACCTTTCTTCAAAAGATACGTAGATGACTGTCTCACTGCTGTACCCCCTGATAAAACCCAATACATACATGAGCAATTTAATCAATACCACAATAAAATAATATAAAAATTGTTTTACATTAATTAATTCACCACCAATTTTGCTTATTGCATATGATTCGATTTAGGGATACATATTACCATAACACACCACAATCTAAGTTTTACGAACGGAATTTATGTCTATGTAACGTTTTGACGTAATGTATCTGAATGAAATTGACATGGCCATCTCTCCTAAAATAACACATTTTAAATATTGCAAATGAATTTTCAAACATCCAAGTATGCTACAATACGACGAAATCAAAGGCGCTACATGTAAATGTAAACAAATATGACGCATTTAAATTACGTTTGATTTTTTTAAACATCCAAGTTTAATACATTGCTTCAAAACGATATAAAATCTTATATTATTTCTGATGAAGGTAACAGCAGTACCGAAACGTTAAATATAACAACATAAGAAATACAGTTTTTTAATAACCAATTATACCCACAATTGGCAATACTGCCAAAATCAATCATACTTCGACAAAAATTGGTAGAAAGTTCAACGAACTCAACGCATTGAATAATATATGTATATATATATATATATATATATATATATATATATATAAATTAATCCAGTGTTAATATTGAGGGAAGCGGTCTATTGAGGGCAATTAATAATGAGACTCCATTAGTAATTATTTCGATATTTCGCAATAACTTTATTGCTTCTTCGGGAAATCTACGATCGTTCACAAATTAAAAACGGAACATCATTCGTCATAGCATACTTACATTGCTTAGAGATCATGAAATTAAACCAACAATTGAAAACAGAACAATGCTCCATGATATTACAATGTCAAACGTAAAATTAAACATTTTTTTTTTTTTTTTAATTCCTAACACACATATTAACATAAACTAAATACAAATTTGCCACGTGTTACAGAAACACACATAAAAGTTAGGTTAGTGTAGCTCGAAAGCCCGGCGATTGACCACTCGTATAAATCGGTCGGTACCAACCTAAATTACAAATCAAAACGCAGAACTATTTATGACATTAAAATGAATTTATACAATATATCACCATTTAACGAGATACATGAGCTAAGAGGAACCATCAATGAAAGCAGTATTCTCTGCTAAGTCAAATCGTAACAGGTAAGAATAAATACCACTGAGTTTGATATTTATTAACATGTGACATTTGTGAATTCTGAAACTTTAATCAATATATACTTTTGATTTTTATTGTTATGGTGGTCGTCGGAAAAGTATCGTGTAAAACACGTGTTGAAAAGTCGATTTCACACTCGTTTGCTTAAGCCACTCGCCTTTCGGCTCGTGGCTCAATCCTGCAAACTCGTATGAAATCTTGACTTTTCAACACTTCTTGTACAATATACTATTGTCAGGCGGCAATAACATTTAAAATATTTAAATTCCTTTCAATTTTTTGAAAAACTACAAAAATATGGTAGAAGAGAAGGATTGAAGTTATGTTGCTTTTGTGCAAGCTTTTCGTTTTATATGTTGCTCAAATAGCGCATTAATAATTATAATAAATTTAACACGTTTCTGAGATTATGGTTATGTATTCGATATTTGACGCGTGTGATTGAGCAGTGGAATGAAATGTCGCCAATCTTACAGAACAAATAGTTACCAAAAACAGTTTCATAATAGCCTCTATTATAAAACTGTTTTGAGCCCATTTCAGTATCATAATGGACCTATCGTTAACGCAAAGTAGATAATAGTATGTTATTATACAAGTTTAGTAAGGCACCAGATTGTCGCACGAGTTGGTTTGGGGCACGACGAGCTTACGAGGAGTGCCCCAATGGAACGAGTGCGACAATATTGCCTTACTAAACGAGTGTAATATACTATTTTATCTACTTTGCTTTACTAATTCTTGAAATTTCGCCTGTTGAAGTTTTCGTATTAGACTAGGAACTTTCACGTAGGTTGGGTTCACTGATATTGACAGTTAAATTTAAATTTCAAAATAATCTAATAACATAATTTCTGTAATTTGTGTGCAAAATGGAGGAGGAAAACGCTGAATTTACGTGTACCCCGCCGGACATACGCGAAGCCGCTAAAATGCTGTTGAGAATTTGTTGCCGGTAAAATCCAAGATGATATATGACAGATTATGTCATGGCACGAACACAACCAAACTAAAAGTTACCAAAAACAGTTTAATAATACGACTCATTGTGAAACTGTTTTTGATGTTATAATGAGTTCATTATTAACACAAAGTAGATAAATAATATTATTACTTCGATTATTAAAAAATGAGTATTTTATCCAAAAATTTTTCTTAGAAATGTAATTTTAGCTTGAACGACATGTTTCTGTTCCCCTATAATTCTGTGACCTTTTACCATTTTGTACTTAATTTTTTTAATCATATTCACAAATAAATAGCTTTCCTAAACATGTGATTTTTAAAAATATCGGTTTGTCTGAATTTTTTCCTGCACTAATTATCTTGTATTATCTACAATTAAATTTATAATCAAAAGTAAGTTGATTTAATTCTAGCTTATTGAAAATATGTTCTGCATCATAATTATCATCACTGAAATTTGACAAATCTTTTCTGAATTGAATGAATGGCTTAATCGTATATCAGGCACTTCAGTGCAAAATGTCAAGTAAAACAGCGTGTCCAACGTTAAAAATTAAAACATGGTCTCCTATTATACAAAAATAACGTAAATGGTGGTGGTAAATAATTCACTAAAATTGTTCGTTTATAAATTCGCTGAGTACTTATAATTTATTTACTACAATAAGTACATTTATGCAAAATCAAATTCTGAATGCATTTATGCCCTGGACGGTATACTATCTAATCATAAAATTATATTTGATTTCCAATTAATATCTGATCCTACGTCTCAGCTACAGGAGAAATTTCAGTTTTCAGAAGATCACTTACTAGCGAATTAACAAATTTAAATAATGCAAGTAGAGAAAACGAGAGGTCTAATCATTTGTTTCACTTGTTTATATATTTATTTTCCCCTTTACTTACTCATAGAGCGCAAATCGTATAAAACTAAATAAGAGATGGGGTTTTTACGAGACGAACGCCTTGGGTGACAATTTAAAGATGCTGAATCGCGATTCTACACTAGATAGAAATGTCAACCAATATCGTATTACTAAAGGACAGCATTTTATCCTCATTGTATATATAATATACGAAACTACTATCAGAATATTGTCAACAATATATCGAATCCAAATAAAGTGCCTTTATAAAGGAGAACTAATAAAATGGAATGTTCACTGCTC
This sequence comes from Geotrupes spiniger, assembly GCA_959613385.1. Classification (NCBI taxonomy): domain Eukaryota; kingdom Metazoa; phylum Arthropoda; class Insecta; order Coleoptera; family Geotrupidae; genus Geotrupes; species Geotrupes spiniger. The sequence continues at coordinate 48,765,209 of OY390732.1, forward strand.
AAGAATTATAGTACGAGACATATACTAGGCGAACAACAAATCTTGTGCTAATATTATGCTGAGTTTTCTACACGAGTTTCATATGAATAATATACCGTAGGTTCAAGGAATTTTTATTACATGGAGGAGATTTATGAGTAAAATTGCGGAATTCCCAGCAGGTATTTATTCAGGTATAGGTAGAAAATATGTGTAATGTTGGAATTGTTGATCCTGCGAGGATGTCATTTTAAACTTACTCTTAGTCAATTGTTTATGTTAGGGTTGTAAATTGTAATTGAAACGCAATTGTGTTAAATTTTACTACTAACGTGACAAGTAATACTATAAATGTTTGTAGTAGATATTCGAAATGCTTAAATTCTTGTAATCAATAAGGTACCATTTCGTATAAATTGTTAAAACCATTACATAAATGTTTATTAAATAAAATAAATTGAGGTATTCTAAAAATTTGGTTTGGATCATACTGACGCAGAATCATAATAGGAATTGATTGTTAATTCTATGTGCTCCTACTATTCCAAAACATATACACTTTGGCATAAAAAGGGTACAGAAACATGAGAAATTTTATGGAGAATTTGGTTTACATTTTCCAGAGCATACTGCAATAGATTTGCATTTTGCCACACACCAGTGTAAGAAAAGTGTCGTACAATGTTGCGAGAAAACATACTTCAGTTTGTACTTTTGGGTTGATCTCGTCGATCTGATCTTAGGCAGACTGCATAATATATTTAATATCCTTTTGTAAATGTATGACGCTCAATATTAAAACCAATTTTTAAAATGAAGCGTGGCATTCTGTTTTATTTGAATTTGGAAATTGAATATGCCAACTTAAATCTAAAAATATGTTACTACGCTAACAGAAGAAAAACACACTCATTCATAGGCGTTCGGTACATACGGAAAATGCATTAGGGTGTATTATAATTTTTCTATAAGAAGCTATGCATTTGTGGTCCATAAGTCCATAATTTTGGAATTCACTGCTGCTCAATCAGTTTTCAGATATCATACGTCAATGTGGCTCTACAATCGGAGAGGGGTCGAAATCTTGTCGAATATATTTTAAGGTTCTTCACGATAGCTCTGATTAATTAACTACACTAGGTGGCGCTTCGGATTCTAGTTCCGTATTTAGCGGACCACGGGTGATGTATAGAAATAAAAGCATTTTGAATATAAATTATTTTTAATATTTACTTAAATTTTAAGTATGATATAAACAAGTATGATAGCATAAAGGTCGATTCGAATTATAAAGTGGTAACAAGGGTTGGAAAATTAAATAGCAGCGAACGGCTGGGATTTTGAGAGGCTGTTATGTTTAAAATATGGTTGTTCTAACGAATCCTTGTTTGGTGTGCTGAAGAATCACATAATTCTCCACCTTACCGATTTGTCCAAACGGGGTCGCCAGATTTCCCCCGCCGATTACTAAATATTAAATTTGCAAATTTCAAATATAACAAATTACTGCTTAATTTTAATTTCAAAGCTTTCTCCTGTTCTAATCGTTTAAATACCTGACAATAAAATTGCGTGGTCGATGCCGTACCGGCAAATAATGTTTTATTGAGACGGTTATTTTCTTCGAAACTCTGATCAACTTAGTTATCATTCTGTTACTATGATGGGAATACTTTTATTTCAAATTCACTCTTCCACCAAAAGTGTCCTTGCTATATATATACACGAAAGATGGTCTAATCTTACACCTCAATGGTGTAGTGAACATTAATTAAAACAGGTCCATGAAGACTAACTGGTGGATCGCTAGACAATATTGTTTGTGGGTTATTACCCTTCGTCAGTAGCGATTACCAAGAACTTTAGTTGTTGAAATACCTTTACATGTTTTGGCCATCAAAACTTCTTGGCGCGAGCCAATCAGTCCTAACGAACCACTGACAACAGAACACTGACAAGATGATACCTTGTCTAACACCTTGCGTCGAGTAAACAAGACGATTGTCAAATGTCTAGTGTCAACACATAAAAGGATTGCTGTAATTAAGTTCAAAAACAATTCAAATTGAAAATTTGTCTTGTCAAATATGACAGAAAAATATAAAATTTACAAGAAAGACAAGACACATTTTCAATATTTATAATTTGATATTTATCAGATTTAGACAAAAGTATGTGTGTGTTTTCTAACAAGTCTTTAATTTTAGATTGATATAACGTTGTTGGGCCTTTCTTTAAAAGTATTAAATTTTCCGCTGTCATAAACGTATTTACTTTGTTATAATATTGATTATTTTTTAAAATGACTATTGAATTTGATTTGTCTGCTTTTGACCGTTAGTGCATTAGTTGAAATTTTTGATTTAATTGATTTTATAATTGCGGAATCTGCTGGGGAATATTAAGAATGTGACTTTATCATTTTTGCAATTAATGCTTGAGGAAGGAGACGTTCTTGAATTTTTCTTAACGAAATTTCTGAATCTACTGCTAATATTGTTTTATCGGCATTAGCATATGTCATTAGCATAAGGGCTGTAATTCGGGGTTCGGGATAAAAAACATTTTTCTGAGGTACTGAATGTTTTACCCGAAAGGTTAATAAAGGTTGAGGTTGAAATTACTGAATTTACTGATGTTACTGAATTATCTGAATTTTCTGGTGTTTCGATTGTTGGGATGGGCTTGGCCTGATTTTTTCGAAGGTTATCTAACATATCCTTTTGAATATTGTACTTTTTATAAATTACTTTACTTACATTTTCTCTAACAAAATCATCAATTTTGTTAGAGAAAATGTAAGTAAAGTAATTTATAAAAAGTACAAAATCATCAAGTTTTGTAAAAAAATTGTGTATAAATGTAATTTCTTGTTAGTTTGTTCTCACTTGACAATGACCGTAAAAAGTCGAAACTCAAGTCGTGTAGTGTTTGTTTAGATATATATTCATTAGTAATATATATTTTTCACAATAAATTATTTGTGGTATAAACGTTTTCATTTGTTTTATTCCATCATTAATTGGTTATAGTTTTCGTATTTTCAAAGCTAAGCTTTGCTCTCCCCCATTCGAACGCTTGCATTTTGTATGACATTACAATTTTCCCTTCCTCCATCTCCACCCCTTCGCTCCCAGTCGCTTACCGCACTATGTTTTCCCGCGTTGACCTTTACAGATTCAGTGCCATCTTGAACTACCCCTGCAGTATTCCTTCCATTCTCTGTTGCGCTTCCACTCCGCTCATTTCCGCCTGATACAGCAATATACTCCCTACGTACGGACGTATACGTCTTCCATACTAACATTCTATCTTTAAATTTGCACTCTCTGTCTCTTACACCACAAACTAATCCTCAAACGTTGCTCTCTTTCAGAACGCACACTTACTATATACCTCAGTTGTTCAATCTCGTTCCCTTTCCACGCCACTTTTATTTACCTCAAGTGCCTCCCCTTTCTCAAACACTATAATTTCAGTTTTCTTGGATTCTAGTTGGAGCCCCTTTCTGATCAAAGAAGCTTTCCAGACTTCCAAACAAATGTCTTTCTACTATCTTTCAAATTTACGAAGGCGACTTTCTTCTTTCTTCGTTATATATATCTCCACTATATAGTTGACCACGTCTCATTATTCTACCTTTTCTAAGTACAGTGAGGTCCCTGTTGACATGACTATCAGATGGAAACCTTCATTATATGGATATTCGCGACGTATTCACGATACCACAGCGCGCTCGCAATTATATCTGTCACCGTAACCGTGCCAATTTGTTGCAAGTTCAGGTGCCGTTATGTTACTTGTATAAGGAATACTTCTACAACCTGAAGTAAAAGGTTATGGAAATAGTCATTAATTAGAAGAAATACGTATACGTATTCCAATAGTATAATAGTAAAAGTTAAATTTTGCTTACAGCTAACACTGAAAGTAAAATCGTTATATATGAAATCGTTAAATGCCAAGGAGAGAAGGACATCGCTACGTTTCTAGTTGCCATGAAATTTCATAAATCCTATAAAATAACGAATAATAAAAAATGTAAACCATTTATTTTATTTTCGAATATATACTCTCGTGCAATATGTTTTGTAACTGAATTTAATACGGAGAAAATAAGGTAAACATCGAAAATTAAACATTGATTTCACGGATCAATGTGATGGATGTAATCTAAGCTGCGCATCATGTTATTCAGACAGCGTTAGATGGATATTAAGCTAGCGAATACCTCTGATGATGTGGTGCGCTAACTAATTACGAACTTAATGACACCGTGTAAGAAGCAAGTAAGTCACTTTGAGTGCAAATAAAATGCGTCTGTTGTTGAACTAAGGATTGCGCCGATAAATTGCAGATATATTATACACTCCTAGATGTATTGAATTTGGTGGACATGGCGACAGAAAATATTATGTTATATGAAATTTTTTTGAGTTTGCGGATGCAACATGTACAAAGAATTTCTACTAACTCAAAATTAAATAACTGTTATGTTCATGTTATTTTTATTGATTTATTTATTATTATCGTTTGTCCTATATTATTAAAATTGTGCTTTTTAATATCCTGAATTCAATCAACGAAATGAAAAATTTAACTTCAAAAAAATTTATTTGTTCCTTAACTTTCCAAAAAAATTACACAACACAACAAAAATTACTTAAAAAAATAATATATTTCAATTCTACAAACATTGGGTTCAATTTTTGAACTTTATTGAATTTATATTTTATCACAGGGTTCCTTTTAAATATTATAGTTACTTATAAAATAAATCGCATACGTGTTGAATAATATTAATTAATTAAAAATACCATTAAGAGTTTTTCGGATTTCGTTATTGAAAGTTATTTTAGATGCGTGACTTTGATTTTCTGATAAACCGTTGCTTACCAACGTTTTATTTGTATTACGAGTACAGTCGTCGTGGATAATATAATGGTCAAATGGTACCACTCTCGTCGTTTTTTTAAAGGCATGGATCTGGTTGCAATATATTTTTATAGACATTTACGGATTCCTGTTTTCTCTTCCAGAATTTTAAAATTTCTACATTAGAAAACCGCTAAATTGCTCCCTACCTGCGATTTTTATTTTCACATATTTTCGTATTAAAGCTGTTCTCTAATCACAAAACCTTGGAATAACTCTCTTGGTTTAAATCTACTTTCAATTCAATTTATTGACTTAATTAAAATTTGACAGGTATATATTATTTAAAGTTATGTTTTCATTATCCACTTCAGCGGATATCCCAGATCAATTGGTGCATGCACGATCGTTGCACCCACTGTCTGAAATGTTTGTATCTAATTTTTATTCGCGTGTACATAAATATCAAAACTTTATATATTTTTTATCAAAATTACAAACTTTCATTATTATTTTTAATACAAAAGCTTTATTAAAGCTAATATTGTTATTGAAATATAAATTTTGCCTCGTCTCAAAACTTGAATTTACACTGCACTTTATATTTGACGTTCATCCACCGTTAGGTGTCATTTTTTCAAAGATACATTTGATTAGCAATGGTTCTGTTAAATCCCAAGCGGCGTGAAGCGAATGAAGGCGAATTCACATTGTAAACTAGTCGTATTTTCCACAAGTAAACTTATCTAACTATGATCTGGTAGAAATTATTTTTATCCACGACTATTGCGTTATACATACTGCTATGTAATGACGCATGATATTTTTAATTACAATCGGGCGTAACAAATTTGTATAACTTTTATTTTTAATATTTTACCGTGCTACATAGACATATTTATTTATTTTGAGAACAGATATCAGGTGGACACGTTGAAATAAAAAGTTTTCTAAATTCTTTACCTAACATTTATTTTCTGAAATTAATTAATACAATTCGGTACTTCGGTCTTGACTCGGTCCCCTGGCGTGGCCTTCGTCGCTGCCAAATGGTTTCGCCCGTCGTGTCGTCGATGCCGAGCGTCCGATCGTCGAGCCTATTAAGAAAATAAAAGCGCGGTCTTTTCCTTGATGCGCTCGTGGTTATTAAATGTTAACTGATACTTTTCTGTCCATTTGATGCGTACAGAAGCATTAAATGGAATTTTTCTTAAAATGTTACTTGCTTAATTTCCTATTTGTTGATGCGTACATAAGCACCAATCTTAATTTTCTATTCATTTAAAGCGTACATAAGCATTAAATGAAATGTTTCTTAATTATTATTTTTCTTAATTTCCTATCGACGCTTACATAAGCATCGGTCTTAAATTTCTATCCATTTAAAGCGTACATAAGCATTAAATGAAATGTTTCTTAAATGTTATTTCTCTTAATTTCCTATCGACGCTTACATAAGCATCGGTCCTAAATTTCTATCCATTTAAAGCGTACATAAGCATTAAATGAAATGTTTCTTAATTGTTATTTTTCTTAATTGCCTATCGACGCTTACATAAGCATCGGTCTTAAATTTCTATCCATTTAAAGCGTACATAAGCATTAAATGAAATGTTTCTTAAATGTTATTTCTCTTAATTTCCTATCGACGCTTACACGAGCATCAATCTTAATCTACATAAATCAAACCTTTGTAATAATAATACTATTAACACGTACACAAGTGTTAAAACATTTAATAAAGTTAGATTTTTGTACGCTACATATACACCTTCAATAAATATAAGTGTTAATTAATTTTCCCTGAACATAAACCTGGTTACAAATTAATTACAAATTAAGTTTCTGCATACCTGTCCTGTTGTTGGACTCTGGCTCCGTGGTTCTCCGACTGCTTCCTTCTTCTTCTGTGATGTCCGGGAACTCTTCAGGAACTGTCTGGAACTCTTCGGGAACTGCTCTGGAACTGTCCTAATTTCTCGTCCGCAGTCGTTTATATATTTTTATCGTTTCCCACTTCTCTAACCCCACTTAATTTTCCCTACTCAACTCATTGCCATTTCCCCCATGACATGTAAACGAAATGTACACGAAATTAAAACTAATGTTATCCGTAAATAAAAATCATATTCGCTTAAAGTATTAATTTAGCAATAAATTATAAACAAAAATATTATTTTTCTCAATTTAATTTTTTTTTTATTATTAGCGTACCTTCGGAAACACAGCAATACGTTACCCAATTACTTTTCTGCAAATAATGGTATCTATAACTACCCAGCGGGAGTTATAAGCGTGAGTTATAATAACTCACGCTTAGTCGCCATAGTAACTACTAGTAATGTTGTCTAATTGGCCGATATTAAATATCATGTCAAACAATTAAATGTCAAATTGACAAAATGAGTTCAGACAGTGATTCAAAAATTTGTACACCACCTGGAATAAGAAAAATCGCCGAAATAGCAACTCGCAATCTTCTGCCGGCTAAATCGCACAAAAAATATAATGTGGCCTACCAAAACATTTGGATTGGAGTACAAGTAAGAACATAAAATCATTGTCAGAAACTGTGCATCTGGCATATTTTAAATTGCCAATGAAATACAAATTTTCATCATTTGCTACTGTATGCTTAGAAGTACACTCAGTATAAATAAGAGAGTGAATATTGAAACTTTTACGAAACGAAATTGCGAGAATTTCTCAATCGGAAGTCTAAAAATTTTTTGGCTAAAAAGGTAAACGTTTTCGCCAGAAGAATAGTCGTGGATAAAGTATAGTATTCAACTCGAGGTAATGGCAATAACTCACTTGGATGATTACAGCGCTCGCCTGCGCAATGGTCCCGTGAGTTATTGCCCACATTACCCCTCATTGAATAATATACTATTATTAGGCTTTTAACACAAATATCGAAAGTCTCTATTTTTTAAAAATTACTTCATTCCTTTCTACAATGGTGTTCCTAATCGTGTTCCATAATAAATTCGTAAAATGTATAAAGATTTTTTTTTTTTTTTTGACATAATGTTCCGACTACTTATACTCAATCAAAACTAATCATATCATATTTCCGAATTTATCTTCTGTTTCTTTGTAGATACTATTGTTATGATCTCAGCCCTCCACACATTGTAAATACATTTAGTTAGTAATATAAGTATATTTATCATAGGCCGGTAGTAATAAATTCCTTCTAAAGAATAAATAACTGTCAAATAAAACTAATATTCGTCCGACACATTACAAGGGTCCGTGAAATGCGATATTTGGATGGTCTAAAAGTGTGTGCCCCATAAAATGAACAACTTCCCGGTATATACATAAACATTTAGGTGGAACATGTATATTATATTTTCGGGGATAATATAACTAGTGTTATGATTATCATCGGTGATAGCCCGAGTTAAAACCGATGAAAATTGACCGATTGCGAAGCACGAGTTCAATTTTCTATAGGTTTTAACGAGTGGTATAATCGATGATTAATCATAACACGTGTTATATTTGGTGAGAGAATGTAATGATCGTTAATAGAAAATAAATTGAATTGCTTCAATTGAGATTCTTTATTAATTTTGGTATTTTTTGGGGTTTTCTTCTCAATTAACTTTCGAATCTCTTCCTCGCTAGCATCTCCCCATCGACGGTGATCTACTGATTGAAACATTTTCTGGTTAATAGTACTATTTCCTGACTTCGATGCGTCCATTGAAATTCACTTGGACAGTAAACAATTTCACTCATTAAACACAGGTGACAGTCAACATGTGGTGAATAGAATTCTCATCGTTTTGAGAGCCTCTTCTGCGACTTTGTTTTCGTATTTTAATCAATGATATTAATGGAAAATGTACCATGTGACACTTGAATTATATTCTCGAGATAATAAAACGGACTGCATATTGTAAACTAAGTTGTAATCTTTAATTTATCAATTTCACTTTCTCAGAAGACCACAGTCAAATCAAATACTTCAACCCTAAATATTGAACCAATGAACATCCAAAAGTTGCTCCCCATTTAGAAAATCGGCGGGCTTTAACTTATTATAAGCTAGAAATATGTAAGATTTAGACATTAGATTCAATTCTATTCACGATTGTTCTATTTCTATTCATTATTACATTAACATTATCATTAAGATACGGTCAGACATTGATATATTGAGAGTACGGTTATTATATTGCGATTATTTATCGTTAATATTATTAAATAGTTTAAAGTTTGTAAGGTCTTTTATTCCTACAACAACGTGAATTCGAGCGAGTTAATTACTGGTGGCTAATAAGTAAGATCGCTCGATCATAACAATAGTGGCAGCAGTAAACGCAATCAAACGAAGAGATTGCTGTTGTGAATCTAATTCAATTTGTTGAACTTCGTAGATAAATTTGATGGGAGTAATATATTGCAACTAGATTCTTTTATTAGTTCAGTTGAATCATTTTAAGGAAGATAATCGACGACGCCAACAAAACATTATTCACCCAACTAATTTTCACGCATGTCGGGTATCGCATTAAAGAAATTACAATCTGCTGGGTTTAATAACTGGGATGAGATAAAGGACGGTTTAGATAAACATTTCGTGAAATTAAAATCCAGTTCGGAATGGATTTTTTTATTGCACAATTCTAAACAGAAACAAAATGAAACCGTGTTAGAGTACGGTAATAAATTACAGGAATATTGCGATAAATATTTAGAAACTGTATTTTCAAATTTCACTGACGGTCAACTTGATAACGTGAAAAAATCTTACGAGTCTCAGTTAATTCCAATTTTCAGGAGAGGTAAATGAATCAATTAAATTAAGACTATTAGCTTGCACCCCACAAACTTTACAGTAAGCTTTAACATTAGCAATTTGAAGCAGATAAAAATACTTCCTGGTTTAGTGATACAAGTGATATAAAAACTTTAAAAGTAAAAAAACACTATATATATATATATATATATATATATACACTGTTTCACTTAAGAGTGTAACACCATTATATGTTTTTTATTTTTAGGCCAATTTTAGTAATTTTTTTTCCAAAACGCAGAATACTTATTGCTCTATTAACTCACAAAAAATCAATTGTCTTCTTTAAATGCAAAGCAACCTGCGATGGCAAAATAAATGAAAAAATCAAAAAATCACTTTAGGGATTTTTTATCGAAAAATGTTACTAGTAATCATTGTTCAGAATTGCCCAAAACCCCTAAATCCAAAATGTCATGAAAATTAAAAATGGTAAAATCAATTACCGAAAATGTAGGTCGATAAACACCTCTGAAATTATGTAGCGGTAAGAGTGTATGTATATTCACGTTTATATAGCGGAAATACACACATACAAACTCCTCAATCAAGTTTTTCATGGCTTGATGCAACTTGAGTGAATGCATATGTGGTGATCTGGTGAGTCCATATAGGGCAAAACAGCTGTCATCACCTTAATACATTCCCTTTATTTTCAATTAATTTTACGTATATGATTTTATTGTAATGCATTCGAATTTATTTATATTGTATCACAACAAATTGTTGTCCGCAAGCCGTAGCAGAAAGAATGTATGCACAATTACAATTGTTTGTAATTCTCTCTATCAGTGTATTTGGTATGTGACAATATCAGGTTGCAAAAATATTTGAATAAGATCCTTATAAAATGCGGGGGGAAGTTGTGAATATAGATTTTGGAAAGTCCATTCCGAAAGACATTATAACTGTTACAGCAGTTGAAAAATAGAAATATATACTTATTTGGCAATGTCTAAGGTTTCCAACACAAAATTATACATATACATTTAGTACAATCGGAACAAAATTGTATACTGCTCAGAATAATATTAAAATCATGAAAGGATACGCAAACACTTACCAATATAGATTCTTGTAAGCATAAAGGTAATCAATTCCACTTTCATCGAATCATATAAATTCGTATTCGTATTCGCATTATGTCACAAGATAGACAATAGACAAGAAATATTATCGTTCGTATCTGAAGACGCAAATTATGCACAAGTATGTAACGAGTTATCGAAGAATCAAAAAGTCATAATATATAGTGGAAAATTGAAGTAGCTAAAATCGACCACGCTATCTACACATGACACCACCGAAACAATGGGTGACAAAAGAGCAAAACGCCAACTGAACCACCGCGAACACAGTTATTTCGCGAAACAAGAAAGAAGGTCGGATTAGTTTTAAGTTACACGGCAAAATAACAAAATAACTTACAAATAAACAATCAGATTTTTATATTTGACCCCCTATTACTCACAGTAAATAAGTAAAGAAGGAAAAATAATCAGAATTCTGAGGAACCATTCCTGACATAAGAGTCGAATGAAGAATGATTAGTCACGCCATGTCGGAAACGGAACCACTTCAAAGTTAAGTTGGACACATAGTAATCCAGAATTATCATTTTGTAAATGGTAAATCTTTATAAAAAGACAAACAGTTTACAAATATAATATGTTTGTTTGACATACAAGCAATCTTTTAATTATCTCACCACAATTGCACCAAATCCAAAGTTTTTTTGAATGAAACCGTCAGCCGTGATTTTCACGATTTTTTTATTTCATATTTTGGGGCTTCCAGTTTTTCTCTCTTATACGTAGTTTTATCTTCCTCGCATGTGAAGAAGAAGGAGGTTGCCTACCATTTTTGGATGTCCAGATAAAGAACTAATGTCGACTAATCACAAACCCAATTGTACACAGAAAAAAGACAAACACTGGTAGATACCTACACTACGACTTCAACCATTCCAAACAAACAAAACAGTTGCTCACAGGGCAACAACACATTGCAGTACCCAAACCATCACAAAAGCCATTTGCAGAGAACAGAAGGACACATCGACAAGCAGGACGGAAACAAACGAGGCACATATGGTCAGCATATGCATACATACCGGGAACATCCGAGAAGATCAAGCGGATTGGACAAAAATACAAAATCAAAACGTACTTCTCAGCTGCAGATTCCATCCGTTCCAAATTACCCAGGACTACACCGGATTCATACAGACACGAAAAACTGCAACATGAAAAAACCTTGCCAATGTGGATGGAAATAAATCGGAAAAACGAAGAGATCACTCCAAGTGTGAATAAACGAACACGGAAAAAGGAGAGACCACGAGATCTGGCAGAACATGCGTGGTCCAAACAATATCGTTTACATTGGGATGATTCAAGAATAATACATAAGGAGAAACACTGGTATAAAAGGAAATTTAAAGAAGCAGCCTACATTAACTCCAACAGCCAGATATTTAGCACACCATCAAGCCACATCAAGCCACTGAGGAAGAAGACTGTCAAGAACGCAGCAACGCGCACGCGGATACTCTTTGTCTAGGTCAAAAATTAGTTAGGAACTTTAGTGTTAGTTTACCTGAAGACGGCAACAGCACATAGGTTGAATATTAGTTATTTCATTTTGTTTATTTAGTATTTGTATAGTTTAAAAAAATTCAATATACAGGAGAATGGAAGTCCAAAACAATATTTTCATTACCAATACTTCGTCTACGAAATTCAATGAAAAAAAAATTCAATTCTTGATGCTAATATTTTTACGTAAAGTAAGCTATTTGTTGCAACAGATCACTGGCTATTTATTTATTTATTCATATATACGTTTGTTTTCTTTATATGTGAGAGTAATTATTGTTGTTATTTAAAGATATTTAAAAGCCTCAGGTTGCGGGACATGTCGAAGTTCTTGTCACCACTCTATGTTTATATCGTTTTATATTTATACCCCACACCGGCCAGTTATCGATAACTCGAAACACACTGTTAATGGTTAATGTAGCGGCATTTAGATTTTTTGGTTAAAACAAAATTATAAAAATTAAAGATAATTAAATTCTAAAACTTTCTTTCGAAAAATTCACTTGTAATCGCCAGTTTTCTGGATTTTTTTTACGTTGCAGTTGATTGAAATCGGCACTGGCTATAATATATCCAAATAAAAACGAACCGATATTACCGCGCGAAGTTTCGCTTTTCAATTGTAATCGGGATTCTTATGATTAAAGGACTCTTGCGTACAAATTATTAACTTTCGTAACCTTTTCGGGTAGTAACAATCTAGTAATGGAATTTATTCTAATCTTATTTTAAGGAACTTATATAACTTCGTCATTTTTGTCCAGTAACTAACTTCTAAAGTTAAACCCCATTAGGTGAAGTGACAATAAACCTACTTTGATCGTATTCTCATAACGGTCTAACATTGTTATTTTAGTAAACTAATCTCTAACCCGAGCTTCCCTTGCGGGAAGTTAGAATAAACTTACTCGAATAATTAATAAAACATAATCTTATAACTAAAGTCTTAGGAACTTAGAATGGCCTAAATCTACACCTACTCCTACGGCGTATTACTTTTTATATATTTTTAAGTTAAATCAAATATTTCACCATTATTTAATATTCTTAATGTAGGTTCAACTTAAACCAAGAATAAAGACGTGCTGATGCATGCTTCTTTTACCGCAATAATTACATTTGTAATTTCACAAAAAAAGTTTAAAGACACCGTAAAATTTAAATTGTAAATGGAATAGATAAAATGCTAAGTGTCTGGAAATCTGAAATTATGTCTTAGCTTATTAGTCATGGTTATATCATTTAAACAGTGATATATTTTTTAACGTTGAAAAGACATTTGCAAAAATGTTGTTATATAATCCTAATAATAGATGGATAGTGATGACGCTTATTGTGAGCGAGCTACTTGGTGGTTCATATTTTAAATTAGTAGTTTTTCTATGAATACATTCATATCGTTTATTATAAAAAAAAATCACCTGTGTGATACCTTTAATAACGGAAGTTGAGAGTGAAATTAAGTGCACATACTCACATCTACATTTAATAACAATTTATTTTTAAATTTTACTTTGTCGGCGACTTTTAGAAATGACTTATTTTTTAGCCCATATACTATGTCCATTTTATCTCTGCTTGTGTTCGTGACTGGGAGGAGAGGTAGTAGAGTTGGGATGTGTAATGTAGTTTCCAGGAAGCTCCAATAAGAACTATTCAGAATTGGCTGAACGTACGAGTCCTCAGAATACTATTGCAGAGTTTATGTCAACTATAGAGGTCATAGGAACAAAGCAGATAATCCGTATCAGGTCATTGGCTGCTGAGCTTGCCCAGCAGTAAATTTCTTTTTGCTATACAAAACGTGCGAAAGAAAACAGCGCACAAACCCGTCTCATATACGTAACGGCTAACTCAGAAATCATGAGTTTGTTGCGTTAGAAGGTTAGGAAGAAAAATTAAAGTTAATACTCGTACATTTGAAAGTCGGATGGACTAATTATAGTTATATGTTATTGTGGACGCAATACATAGTGATACATTAATCAGATCCATGATCGCTCGCTGATCCGTATCTGATTCGTATAATGGATTCATCCTTGTTGATGCTGGCAGCGTCTTTGATGGTCCAGAGTACTACCGAAAAAACTAAATTTCTATCAAGCAGGATATCGAAGGACGAAATAATCATGAAAGTGTCATGCGCAACACGGACTCTATCCGTAGAAAAACAGAGAACAAATAAAACACGAGACGTGTAACTCTTCAAAACCAAATCGGCAACTAGAAATATCTGAAGATCAGAAGATGACGCATTGAAAGAACTTCGTAAGAATAAAGATATCTTGTTCTACGTGCAGAAGAGGGAAAGGCAACAGTAGCGATAACCATCATTAGCTGTAATAAGAAGATCGATAAATCATTGAACCGAACACTGCAAGAAATTAGGCGGATAACCAACAGCTAAGATCGAACGTCAAACTGCCACGAGAACTACAATAGTACGTGAGATTGACGAGCGGTTTTGTAAAGAATTCAGAGCATTTTGTGAAGATTATGCATGAATATCAAGTAACCCGCGAAGAAATATTAGTGAGTTTCGATGCGGAATTTCTCTTTACCTACGTGCCAACGAACCTCCACTTATTTTATATCGAACCGATAATTCTACAAGCAGAAGGACGGTGCAGCCATGGGATAACCAGTCATTGCCAACATTTTCATGGACAGTTGTGAAAAAGAAGCCATCAGATCTAGTGGCAGGAAGCCGAAATGCTGGTACCGCTACGTTGACGACATTCATGATATGGCCCCAAGGTATGGGCAGTCTACACGCATTCAAGGAACATATCAACGGACAACATGCCAGCATCAACATCACAGCATCAACAGTGGAAAATTGGGATATGTATACAGCTATATACAGCAAGAAGAGTCAAACCGAAATCCACACGCAGCCTCACATCACCATTCACAACAAAAAAGATCTCTAGCCAGAGCGGACAAAAATAGTGATACTGGCAACAAAATCGAGGAAATTCAACATGGGTGCACTGTAGGAGAATGGCTACAAACCACAAGACTTTCAGAAACTAGTCGGAGTTAAGAAATAAAATAATGATGATTCAGAACAAAAACCAACGGAATACACACACCTGCCATATATTGAGTTAGGGAAAGGCTAAGGAAAACCGTAGAGAAGAAGAAGACCAACGTCAGGTTCATCACGATTAAGAAAATAATAGAACTGCTTCCATCCAACAAGGTGGAAGGTGGCGCTAAAAGAAAAAGCAAAGCCGCAGCAAGGACCATCAAAGAGGCAGCAAGGGCCATCAATACGCAGCGATGTTCGCCAAAAGTACAGCTAGGACTATCAAGGACGAATCCCGGAGAAGAATTGAATACAGATCAGCTGACGGTAACGGATACGGATCAACGGGACAGAATCATCAAGCAGTGACTGGGTTTATAACGAGGAGCAAGAGATATCAATACGTCTCTAGAAAGTTCCTGAAGAAGCGAAACATCAAGTTTATTCCAACAAACATGGTAGCACCCGAAAAATACATCTATATAAACTGTACTGTAGTTCAATTCATAATAATGGAACAGGACTTTAATCGTGTAACCTGATGTTAATATAGGTTTCACACAGTAATGGCACGGAGTTGCTCTGAACACAAAAAATGTCGCAAAAGAAATAAATTGCTCTCTACAAGTTGCCACATAAATATTTAATTTAACACACGCAGTTATTATATCGAACAATTTATAAACACATTTCAATATCTGGGATCCCAAGCTTAAATATAAATAACAAATGAATGAATTCGGAGCTAGTTTGGATGTAAAATTGTTGGGAGCGCTAGATAAAACGTAATTCCTCTTCCAAACTCGATCTCCCACCTTAAATGTTTCCCCTGATCTTGATCCTGATAAGGTTGGTTTAATCAGGGTTTCACATCGCGGAATAATTGCAGTAATTTATTAAGTTCTTCCGCATCTTTCTCGATTGGTTGCTACCATTGCGTACTCACACATGACCGCAATCCAGTAGACTCATGCACCGCCGTTCTTTCAGCATAACCAATTTGAGGAATTCGGGCATCCCAATTGCGATGAACATTATCCTTAATATATGATCTAATAGCTGCACCCAGAACTCTATTAACTGCTTCCACAGGGTTCGCTTGAGCATGATAACGAGCATTATACCAAATTTTAACGGAATATCCACGCGCTAAATCCTTAAAAACTTTCCCAGTAAATTGAGTACCATTATCACATATAAGTATCTGTGGAGCACCAAACATAAGGAACACGTCTTCTCCAAATATTTTGTTGTAGTACCAGCTTGGCGCATGGGATGCAGTAAAGTAAATTTTGAAAACCAGTCCGTTACAAATAGTAAATACGAAAATCCTTTAGTTTAGCGACGAAAACTGCCCAGTATATAGCATGATATTGTCTGGAATGGAAAGGATACTGGCTTCGCTGTCTTGAAGTACTCAGCAATTTTTGCGCAGAACAAACATCACAAGATCTAATATAGTGCTTAATATCTTTGCTCATGCTAGGTCAATAATATAATTCTTTAGCGAGACATAACGTCTGCAAAACACCCAAATGAGCCGCATTTGGAGTATCGTGATGATCTTTTAGTACCTCTTTTCCCAGATTCTTTGGCACAACCAATTTTCATTGGGGAGTGTTCGTTTTCACTTCGTATGCTGCAGGTACATGTTTGTATTATTTTACATCATTGATACTCCAATCCGAGAACTGGGCAAGATTTTTCTGAACGTTTCTATAGAGTCTCCTATACCATGGATCTGAAGTACAATCGTCCTTACTTATATTAAAAACGCACACCCACAGGAGATCGTGATTAACCGTCCGGCACAACAATAACGGTTCCTTTCCGGTGTTCAACAATTATACGATCTTGCTGCAATTTCACTGCCCATCTGGCTAGTCGACCAGCAGTATCTTTTAAATTATGAAACGAAAGAAGCAAATGGTGGTCAGTAATCACTTTGAAGGGGATACTTTCAACATATGGACGAAACTTTTCGACTCCAAACAAAACATTCTTTTTCTGTCACTGTATATTTCCTTTCGGATTGAGTAAGAGTTCCGCTAGCAAAAGCTACCACTACCTCCAAACCATGTTCGTTCTTTTGAGAAATAACACATCCCAGACCAACATCTGATGCATCACATTGTATCTCAAATATTTTACCAACATCAGGGCTGGCTATGCGCACTGATCATTGATTTTTTTCAAATGAACTGTCCGCCTCTTCACGCCATACTAGTTTATTTGTCTTTCGTCGCCCTTTTAATAATGCTGTTAGGGGTGCAGTTAAGTTCGAGAAGTGTAAAACAAATCGCCGGTATCATGAACACCAGCCTATAAAGCGCTTCATCTATGTCGCCGTCTCAGGTTTGGTATATTCTAGCATAGCACGAACCTTATCTGGATCAGTACGCAACCCACTCTTTTCCACCATGAATCCCAAATATTTTAAACTCGGTAGACAAAATTCACACTTGACAAAATTTATAGTAAGATTTGCAGATTTTAACCGCCGTAAAATTTGTGTTAGAACTTCTATATGTTTATCAAATGTTGGTCTTGCTATAATAACATCATCCAAATACATAAATGCATAAGGTTCCAGCTCTGGGCCCAATGCGCTATCCATTAGGCGTTGTTGTGTCTGGGCGCGTTACTCAACCCAAACGGCATAACAACAAATTCAAACAATCCTCTACCAAGCAGAACAAACAAGCCGTTTTCTCACTTCACGAGTTTTCTAAAGGTATTTGCCAGAATGCAGCCTTCAAATCGATGCTGAAAATATATTGGGCGCCTGACAATTTATTCAGTATGTGGTCCACAAGTGAGAGGGGATACGCGTCTATCTTAGTCACTCCATTCAATTTGCGGCTATCGAAACATAATCTGAACTCCCTATTAGACTTTTTAGCCAATGACACAGGCGATGACTAGGGACTACACGAAGGTCGCACAACTCCTCGTAACAACATATTGTCTAGTTCCTTGTTAAGATGCTGCAGCATATACGGCGACATATAATGACGTTGTTTAATAGGAAGTGTCTGGCCAGTATCTATTATATGACGAATCTTGTCAGTTCGGACCAATTTTGTTCCCAAACACCAGGATAATGTTTGATATTGTGCGGCAACTAAATCTAACTCAGTAATTTGATCTGATGTTAGATCTGAATAGCTACGAATTAAATTGATCGAACTGATCGATAAGTGTAACGAAACCCCAAACGAGTTACCAATTGAATACTTTTGGCCAACATAGAATGAATTAGAACTATAATCCAACTTTAGGTCGAAAGCTCGACAAAAGACACTTCACAAAATCAGACATTGGCACACTGATCGAACTACCAACACCTTTACCAATCTAAATTCACCATCAATAGTAATAGGTAAACTAATCTTACCCAACACGAATTACGCGATTTAACATCCGCGGTAGAGATCTTGTCTCGCTATATCTGTGTTAAATAATTTAAGCAAATTTATACCTTTGCCGCCCAAAACGGAATGACTAGCACCGGAATTAAGCAAAGCACTAACGCTCTTACCGAAAACATTTATACTTATATATGGCCGGTTATCAAATTTCTGTTCGACATACAATGGACTTATGTTATTTTTTGGAGGATCCGGAGGTATTCTCAACAACGACTTTACATAAAAAGTCAATCGCTCCATTCTTGTAACGTGGGAGTGTAGGTCTTTGGCGCGTATGAGGGATAATGTCGACCCACTGAACATTTCCTCTTATCTAGTTTTTTGATGAACAGCTACGGTAGTTCGTACGAATATAATTAGGTCTTCAACAACCAAAAGTGTAACACCTATTTACAGGTTTTGCGCAATTCCGTTGAACATGTCCTGCTTCCTTACAATTCCAACAAACTAATTCCGTTACAGGACCCGACGTTCTTGCTTCTTTCTTACCGGATACTAAATTCGTGAAGCTACCAACATTACGAGCATATCCTAAGTCTGGTTCTAAAACTGAGACATATTTTTGAGGTGGTGGGTGAAATTGTTTTTAAATGAACGTTTTCTAATTTACGACATAAATCAGCTAAATGTTTAACATCGATCGATCAGAGCCAAATGGAATTGATAAACTGGAAGTAATTTTTTTATAGTATCTAGTTTCAATTGATTTAGTGGTGATTCATTCAGTCTATCAAATAAATTTTCAATAACAGCAATAAAGACAGATAAACGTTCATTCAAACCTTGAGTCAGGTGCCTAATCTCTTGCCAGAGCTCATTATCGTAAGCGAATGGCAAAAAATCGAGCCGGAGGGCTTTCACAAGAGAATCCCAGTTGTTTACTGACTGACTAATACATCGATACCACATAAAGGCATTTCCGGTGAAGCGATCTATAAACCTTTGGGCGCAACTGAGCAGTCGGTGTATTTGCGACAGCACTTAAATTTACCGGTGTCCGAGGAGGAACAATATTTTGTACTTTATCGTCAAAATCAACCGCTAATGCCATCACTTTGATATTACGATCACTATCAAAATTAACTATTTCTGCCGTGCTAATACTAGTATCCGAGACAGGTATGCGACTAATACGACCCTCAACATGAAGCAATCTAGAACAAATTCTTTTATAAATACTCACCACACACAAATGCATTATCGTTAATCAATTCCTTAATTGAAGTAATACTTTCGATAATTTTCCAATTCCAATTCAAAATTAAAACCAATTAATTCGTGCACAATAGGAAGTCTTTCTCAATAGATTTCCTCAAATATTTTCTACGATACGATATATCTAATACGGATTCGATACCGCGCAACCGCAAATCATACGTACGCAGTCTGTAAGCACCCATGACACTAATATGTTCATTTATCTTTAAACTAACCCCAAAATTATATATTTCTAGCCTACGCTATTGGGAATAAAATAAAAACAGCTACTTGTATTGAGTAATTGGGATAGGACAAACTAGGGATCCTGATGTTAATGTAGGTTTCATAAAGTAATGGCACGGAGTTGCTCTGCACCTTTTTGTTGGGTGCCAGTCACAAAAAATGACGGGAAAGAAATAAATTACTCTGTACAAGTTGCCAGGTAAATATTTAATTTAACACACGAAGTTATTATATCGGAGAATTTATATATAACACATTTCAATATTTGGGATCCTAAGCTTAAATATAAATAAGAAATGAAACTAATACATACTACAACTAATAAATTACAAATAGAAAATGAAGTTTATGACCCGCAGGTGATAATATCTGTGCCAAAAATTAAATAAACTAATTATGGTAAATGAACAATTCACGTTAAAATCCGCAATACAAGGTATGTATACCATCAGGGTTAAATTGCATATTATCTGTCCCATTCGGTGTCACTCACTTGCCTGACCTTGCCCCTCTCTCGTATGGTTGCCGGTAAATGCCTATACACAGCTGTCCCGCGAAATGCACGTTACAACTGCAATGTTAGATAAAGTACTTTATTTTTTACACACATTATATTTGATTATTTCACGTTTTGTATTAACAAAAACTTCAATTAACATTACTTTATATTTATTTTATTTTGTCATTAAGGTATGCTATTATTTGAGTATCACAAAAACGGCAACTAATAGTCATCTTAGTAAATTTCCAAATATTAACGGCCGGTTTTGCAAATGAACCTTAACAACATGATCATATCCTATTGTCAATTCATTATCACATTGTTAAGTATATTGTTAAAGTGAATACTGCGTTTTATAAAGCGTTTCATAGTGTTAAGTTCATAGTTAAGCATACGATTAATTAATCACGCCTGCATCTGTAATTAACTAATGGTAAATACGAAATACAGCAGATTGATTGAAATGTAAGTGACATTTATAAAGAAAACTGCTTCCTAATACAAAAATAATTTTAGATGTCGATGTTAAGTCACTTTCATCTGATGAAGAAATTACGATTCGTCGTCTACGCCACTTCTTTGACCGCAAAGATCCTTTTCGTTTATACGATGATGTTGAATTC
Organism: Geotrupes spiniger; assembly: GCA_959613385.1. Taxonomy (NCBI): domain Eukaryota; kingdom Metazoa; phylum Arthropoda; class Insecta; order Coleoptera; family Geotrupidae; genus Geotrupes; species Geotrupes spiniger. The sequence continues at coordinate 48,786,506 of OY390732.1, forward strand.
AAGTCCAGGTATCGATTAGATAAGACCACATTTATGGAACTGCTTCATCTTGTTAGCAATGCTCTGGAACCACCCACAAAAAGAAACCATGCTATTAGTGCCCAGTTGTAGCTGCTAATAACACTTCGTTTTTATGCAACAGGAAGTTTTCAACAACTAGTTGGTGACGATATTGCAGTACATAAATCAAGTGTTAATCGAATTGTTAGGAACAGAACCCGACAAATTACTCTTTTAAAACCGCAATTCATTAACATGCCTACGGCAGAAGAGTTACGTCAAGTGAAACAAAGATTTCAAGCAATAAGACATTTCCCAAACATGATCGGCGCCATTGATTGTACGCATGTTCCGATTCAGTCACCCGGTGCAGACGCTGAACGCTTTCGAAATCGAAAGGGGTACTTCTCCATTAACGTTCAGGTTGTTTGTGATGCATCTTTACAGCACATGACAGCACAATTTTTAATGATTCTCCGTTATGTGCAACTGTAAGCAGGCGAATATGAAAGTGGATATCTACTAGGCGATAGCGGTTACGCTTGCAAAAAATGCCTATTAACTCAACTGTTAAATCCACAGAATCGAAGGAAACAAGCATATAACGCAGCACATATTGCAACCAGAAATACAGTGGAGAGATGTTTTGGAGTGTTGAAATGATATTCAAAGGACTCAATATTAAACTCGAAACAATTTTAGCAATTATTGTTGCCAGTGCTGTGTTACACAATTTGTGTTTATCATTAAAGGATGGTTTGGAGGAATTTGTTGAAGAAGTCCAAGAATTCGAAGAACCGGTTGTAATCCCAGTAAATGACACAAAGACCACACGTATGTACGAAGCGCATTAATAAATACAATTTTTTAAATTTGTTAATAAGAATTACTCACACAATTTTTCTAATTGGTTTTTTTTTAACTTAACATCTAAATTGTGCATTTTTTTTATTTTAATTCAAAACACGCCATCTCATATTTTTTTTAAAATAAAGTTTCTTGTAGTCCAAATTTCTTCTTTTATCTCTTTTTCGTACCATTGGATTACGAGAATTTGGTGCGTGTATCAGAATTTCAGGTTGACATTCAGTTGGAGGTTCGCTCGATGCTTCAACTTGCATATTATAATCTACAAATTGAAAAGCGTTTCTAAATATTAATATATTGCTGTATGGAAATTGATATTACCATCAACGGTATTTGTAAAATACATAGGCAGCATCATCGTAAGGGTTAGGCAGGGGTTCAATTTGTTCTGCCACAACTGCTAGTAACTGAGCCACTGTCTCATCCAACTTTGGACAGTACGTGCCCCCTCCTGTTTTATGAATATAATATAATTTCCAATAATAGCATAACATTATATACATAATTTAAAGAAAACAAGATAGGTATCTTATCCTCAGCTGCCACTTTCTTGGTCCGTAGGTATTCTTGTTTCTGTAATAAAATAGAACGTTTCAAAGAATTATATTTTAATTAAAATGTCATCATACATGTTCATTGGCCACATCTTTCTTCACATTTCTTTTTAAATTAAAGTAAAGTGTTTTGATTTGCCTCACTGTTCTTGGTGGCTGACTTGTGTTCGCATTAAATTGTTCGACAATGCTCACCCAGGTCTCTTGTTTCTCTTAAATAGAAACAGCGTTTGTTTCCTTACACTCGATAATGCTTTTACTACTGTAAGAAATTGGCGACTTAAGTAATGTTAGATATGTTACAATAATAAATTGGTTACTCAATACTAATTAATTTTCTTGTGAATTTAAACTAACTAGGTACTTACCAGTCTACCAAAGCAATTAAAAGCTGCTTTTCACTTTCTGCAAAATTGGCAGTGCGCTCCATTTTTTTATTTTATCTCTACCACAAAAAAACCAAACAATCAAATAACAATCTGTCAATTGACCAGAACAGTTAGCTGTAAAGTAAAACGAATGTAGGTTCAAATGGTTTTACGTTGCCAACTGTCAGCGGAATTAAATAAAAAATAACAACACGTAGTTAAGTACGTTGTTAGTTAACAATGCTCTGAAAATGTTTATACAGGGCAAGTACTATTTGATCCCATGTTCAATTGATCATGTTGTCAGTCAACAATGCAGTTAACTGAGGCTTTATACAACCGGCCGTAAGACTGCTAAGGTTTTAAAATATTTTTTCATATACATAAATGTCAAGTCATATTTTTCAATAATTTTGAAATAAGGGCAGTATTATCGAACTATTGTAATATTATATAAAATAAAAGTAAATGAACAATGGAACAACACGGTTAACAACAAACGCAGAAGGTGATGGCAGTATTTTACAAGGAACAGTAGATTGGAAATCCATGTTTTGCATGGACAAGGTGCGATATTTCCAAATAAAATAGACTGGCATGATGGAAAGATCGAAAAAGTATTGACAAAAGGCGAGATGTAATAGAATAAAGAATATGTGCAAAACAGAATGAACGAAAGAATAAGAAAACTAAAATGAAACTATAATGGAAAGATTAATGAAGATTTTGAAAAGAAGAAACCAGAAAATGTGTACAAATGTCAATACAGCAGTTATGGACTCACAGAAGAGGACAAAAGGTTTTTTTAATATGGGATATGAACGACAATACGATTATGAGATTTAAAAATTTTAGCATTTCAATAATTGTACAATTAAAGAAAATTTGTTGGTGGATTCCAATTTTAAAAACGCCATACATTATCAATTTAAGTCACAATTTATGCATCAAATTCTTATTTCTGTGGTCCTCTCTAAAGCATTTGATATTATATGTAGCACGATAATATTGGACCTCTTGGACAAAATGGAAATTAAGAAAAACGCTGGGTTGGTACAAAGATTCCTTAAATAAAGAAGATAATGGAAACGGATGGTTTCTTAGACAGTTATGTTCCACAGGGTTTAATGTGTAATTTTAGAATTTGCAAATGCCTTTTCTATGCTGATGATACATACCCTTACGAATATGGCGCAGGACGACTTTTTTTCAATCATCTGTATGTGCATGATAAAATAATTGTAATAAATACCGATAAAACTAAACTAATACATATTTGTTCGCCTCATCAATAGGATGTTAGTTTTGTTGATACTTGTGATTTTTTACCCATGAAATATAACTTATTGAACCAGGTTGTAATTCAAATGGATGTTGATTGTTAGGGGTTGAATTGATTGATTGATTTATTTTAGAACAGAACAACATTATTTTGTTGTTCCAATCGCTTAAATTTATTGGTGCTGTTTTTGGTACAATAATGTACCTCCTACCTCTGACACCCAATCCGATATTCATGTCAGTTTTACTCGCTTTCGCAGATTTCAAACAGACTGACCTTCCAAAAACATTCCATAGCAACCCATATTAATAAGATGCCATATTGTTCTGTAGATAATAAAACTTTAAAGCCGTGATTAATAGTATATTATTCAATGAGAGGTAATGTGGGCAATAACTCACGGGACCATTGCAGCGCGAGCCGCAGGCGAGCGCTGTAATCATCCAAGTGAGTTATTGCCACTACCTCGAGTTGAATACTATACTTTATCCACGACTTCTGGCGAAAACGTTTACCTTTTTAGCCAAAAAATTTTTAGACTTCCGTTTGAGAAACTCTCCTAATTTCGTTTCGTATTTCAATATTTACTCTCTTATTTATACTGAGTGTACTTCTAAGCATAGAGTAGCAAATGATGGAAATTTGTATTTCATTGGCAATATAAAATATGCCAGAAGCACAGTTTCTGACAATGACTTTACGTTCTTACTTGTACTACAATCCAAATGTTTTGGTATGCCACATTATATTTCTTGTGCGATTTAGCCGGCAGAAGATTGCAAGTTGCTATTTCGGCGATTTTTCTTATTCCAGGAGGTGTACAAATTTTTGAGTCACTGTCTGAACTCATTTTGTCAATTGGAGATTTAATTGTTTGACATGATATTTAATATCGGCCAATTAGATATCATTACTTAAGTAGTTACTATAGCGACTAAGCGTGAGTTATTATAACTCACGCTTATAACTCCCGCTGGGTAGTTATAGACACCATTATTTGCAGAAAAGTAATTGGGTAACGTATGTACAACGCAATAGTCGTATATAATAGTATATTACATAACAAGCGCGTACATAACAACTCGTTTTATTGCCGCCCTCGGCTGCGCCTCGGACGTCAATCAAACTCGTACGATATGTATTACTTTCCAGCGACTTATGTACGCTATTTTTCGCACGACCACAACAATATTAGACATTTTCATTATCAATTTATTTGTCACTATTTATAAAATTTATAGTAACATTATTATTATAACAATTAGTAAACGAGATGGGGTGTGTAACAGTTTGATTATCCATCATATTGTTTGATATTTTGTGTGTTTGTGTCACAGTTGTGTCAATAGTTCTTCTGGATTCCACCAATGGAACTTGCGAGTCTTCATGTACTTCAGTCGGCTTATACCCATTTGATTTCCTTTTCAATAATGCTCTTAACTTCATGTATTCGCTAATATTAATGTTATGGCATACAATAAGCGTACTTCTGAGCATAGAGTATTGTACCCACAAAGAATTCAGTTTAATCTTTTCGGATAATTCACCGAAGTACGCTAAGAACACATTTTCCGAATCCATAAATTGCTTGTACGTTATGTTGTACCTCTTTTGTAATTTTTCGGGAAGTAATTTCAGGGATGTATTTTAACCCGCTGCAGTTACATTTGGCGGAGTACACTGTGTCGACGAATCACTTTAAACATCGCTGTTATTCATGATGAGAATAATGCAATATGAAAAGAGAGGTGACAGGGAATTAATTTACTGTCAAAAAGTAAACACAAGGCTACTAGAAAATGAAACAATGTCTATAACAAACACGTTTGTTATAATAACGCACAGTTGAACGATATTGGCAATTTCCGTGACTACTTGATCGTATGGAATATACATCTTTCTTATGTGGTCGTGGGAAAATGTAATTAATTCACACGCAATTTGATTCCTCGTTAAGACTTTCTGATCGTCGTTAGAAGAGTATTTTATTATTAAAATGACTGATTTTTTGCATTTCATACGCCGAATAATAATTGGAAGGCTGCTTTTTAAGGCTGGCTAGGAATCTATTTATCAATATAAGATTTTATGGGTTATTTTAAATGCTGCTTTTTTTAGTCTGCGAATACGATAAAACAAATATGCATATAAGTTGTATCACAAAGTAATACGAGAAAATAGTATAGAAATAATAGTACACAAAATATCTAAAGATATTTTTGGCGCAGCAAAATTTCCATGTAAATTGCTTGATTTATTGATTATACATGTACTGATATATTCAGCGTTTAATATGCAGCAGAAAACTGCCAGCCAGTGTTGTGTTTCGATTAAGTAAGAGTAAGATAATCAACATGTCCACTGAACGAACATCGTTCGTTTTAAAAATAATCGTCTCTGGTTTTTCTACCTTCATTTATTTTGTTGCGGATATTCATAGACGTCAACTATTACGCGTTTAGTTTTTAATAACATACGAAATATGTCGGCATAACATACATAGATTAGATTAGATTAGATTTTTAATACAAACGATTGTTAAAAATCACAAAAACAAAAACAATAATACACACGCGCATAACATATAAACATGTGTACGTAAACAAATGCGTTTTCTGCTTCCCAGGGATGTAGCTAGGTATTCATGAGAGTAAATGGACGTCTTTCATGTCTTGAGCTCCATGATGTGACGTTGAGCAAAGTGTGAAAAACTCTTCTATGGTATATGGCACAACTTTTAGGAGTAGCTTCCTTGTTTACGTTTTAAAAGTATTAGGTTGAAGGTTTTGCATACTTTCCGAAAGGGCGTTAAATAGGTGGTGGCCAATAGTATTTACATCTGTAGTCCTTAAGCGGTTGTAAGATACTTTTATTGCTTCAGGTTTTCTAAGATTGTAACATTACTGTTACCGTCCTGAATGTATATTCCTTTGGGTAAGTAACTTGACCCAAATAAAGGTAGCAGGTATTGTTAGTATCTGGAGTTTTGAGAACAGTTGTCTGCAGCTGGAATTCCACTCCACTCCTTTTATTGCCCTGATGGCTTTTTTCTGCAATACCAATATTCTGTCCATATGTGCCGAGTTGCCCCAAAGCGATATACTATATTTCATTACGAAATGAAAGAGAGCAAAGTATGCAATCGCAGCCGCAGGATTTCAAATCATGATAGCTACCCGACGTATAGCATAAATGGCCCGAGCAAGTCTTCCAGCCAGAAAATCCACGTCGTATTTCCAGGTCAACCTCGCATCCATATAGACTCCAAGGTATTTGATAGGCTCTTGATTTATAAGTTCCGGACATCTTCGCGATGTAGTAAAGGTAATCATCTGCGATTTAGTTGGGTGTAATAAGAGTTCGCTAGCTATGAACCAATTCTTTGCACATTGAGCTGCCCACAGTATTCGAAGCTGTAGATTTGTTAATGCCTTATCGGCTAGTATCAGTGAGGTATCACCTGCGAAATGCACACTGGGACATGTTAGGCTTCGTGGTAGGTCGTTCATGTATATCAGAAAACACACAGGCCCCATAATGCTGCCTTGAGGTATCCCTCTCTGGACTTCTGACGCATTCGCGCTTGTTTTCCCATTCACAGTCGTAACATAACGACGTTCGGTCATGTATTAACGAAAGAGGTCCAATGCCACACCTCGGATACTGTAGTGTTCGGATTTCAATAAAAATATGTCATGGGGCATGCTGTCAAAGGCCTTGCACAGATCACAGAAGTACACAGGGCATGTATCTCCATTTTCAAAAGCCTCGGACACAAGGTCTAGGAGGTAGTGCACAGCATCCATGGTGGAAATGCCCTTTTGAAAAATCCAAATTGGTGAGGGGAAAGTAAATTGTTTGTCAGAATGTATTTGTTTAGTCTATCCAGGATCACCCGTTGTGCCACTTTAGAGAATATGGCCATGATCGAAATTGGCCTATAATTGGAGGGATTAGACGTGTTTCCCTACTTGTACACTGGTATGACCTTAGCTACTTTCATAGCATACCGTCTATGAAACATGTATTTAATATGTGTACCAAGGGCTTTGACATCAGTGAAGAAACGTGCTTAATGAGTTTAGTGTTGATAGAATAAATGTCTTCATTTGTCTTAGGTTTCATGAGATTTATACAAAGTTCTACCTCACTACTATCTATAGGTATAGACATTGTGGGGGATGGAATTGCTTTCAGGAAATCGTTTGGGTGGGGGCGCTCTTTAGGTAACTCGGCAATTATTAGAGATGCTAGATTAGCTAGGAATGTGTCGAAAACTTCAGGTTGGAGAGTGTTTTCCAGCTGTCTTTTTGCTCTTCTTGTTTCTTGGTTGGTTATTTTCCAAGTTATTTTCTGTTTATTTGTGGAGCACTTAATCACTGCATTATAAAATTGTTTCTTACACTCATCTACTTGATGAAGGTCTAATCTACATCTTGGTCGCTTGTTTGTTTCCACGTATCATAAATAAAATAAGGTTTCTTTCATTTGTTTCAAAGCTGGACTTATCTGAATGGTCGCTTGCTTAATCCGTATGAAGGAGTTTAAAAAACTATTAAACTTGGCATTTGGATAATCTTTACCATAAACTTCTTCCCAATCCTGTTGACTCATTTGGTTAAAGAATTGAGCTATAGTTTCTTCATTGTACACTGAGGTTTTAATTTGTAGTTTTTCGTGCTGACCTTTCGGGATATCTAACAAAATGTATTGAGCATCGTGGTCGCCTAGTGCAGCAGATGCGACATAAGCAGAATGTGTAAATGGTGGGACGTTTACCATGATATTATCCATACATGTCACAGATTCACGTGCTACCCTGGACAAGATATCGTAGGATGAAAATCAAATGAAGTTAGAAAGTTCATCCATTTCATCGTTGCGTTACTTCTTCTCATCAAGTCTATGTTGAAATTACCCGAAAGCACAAATATTGTTTCGGGATAGAGGCTAAACAATGATGATGATGATGGAGCGTCGATTCCATTGTATTAAAAAACTCATCATGAGGTGAATCAGGCGGCCTGTAAATACAGACCACGACTATGTTTACTGCTGTCAGCCACAAACCAGCCATTTCACATACACCAGCAACTGATTTCTCATTCACCTGATGAATACATGGAGATTTTATATTTTCCCGAGGAAAAATACAAACACCACCACGAAGTCTGCCCTCTCGACAGTATATGCTTGTTTTTTATACCCTTGTAGGTTGTAATTGTTCCTATTTTCCGATGTAAGCCAGTGTTCGCTAATGCAAACTACGTCAACACATTAACTGTGGATCAAAATTTCAAGAGCGTTGATTTGATTTGTTTGTTATGCAATGAATATTAAGATGCATTGCCTTTATTGTCATACTCTAGACTTTTACAGGCTGTTGAGTGTTTGATGTGGCATTCGAACTCTGGAAGTTTGTACTTTCTTCCCCTTTCGCTTTTGCTTGAGCCAGGTAGTATAAAAAACGACTGGATCTGGGTTATTAACTTTATCAATAATATTAAGAGGGGCCGAGATTTTGGATGATGCCTATATATCAGGATATTTTGAATTCATCCTCTTGCAGTGGGCAGTTTTTATATTATTTGTATCTAGATAGGATAATATGCTTTGTTCTGTTGAGTTAGGATGTACTCGAGAGATATATAGATATCCATATTTACGAATTCCCTGTAGTTTGCCAGTTGTATTTGTACCAACTATAGTTGTTGCCTTCCGACTTCTTTACTTACTATTATTCCATTTTTTGGTTTCCATGTCCCCATACACAATGTCACCATTTATATCTATTATGGAATCCAATATATCCTTGTGTGAGACCTCTGTGCAAGCACCTTTGACGGCTATATCCATCTCCTCCATACTAATAATTTTAGTTTCATTCCGCAATACATATTGTAATTTAGGGTTTCCCGTTTCCTTTCGTTCGTCATTATTTTTGTTAGGTTGCTGGACATTGTAGTTCCGTTGGCGTTTCTATTCTCTGGGTAAGTTTTACCTTCTAGAACTAGTTGAGTTTGTTGCAATTTTTCTGATTGAATTCCACCGCTGTAGGTATTTTGTTCCCAGTGAATATGGGTAGCGTTATCAATTTCTGTAGTGTTATCAATTTGTGCAGTAAATGCTCCCTGATCGTATAATCAGATATCTTTCTGACAATATTTCTAACCTGTTCTTCTAAGAGATTGTACTTGGTAATTTGGAATGTTCTTAAGCTGCTGCACTTTTTAGTTCCTGCGTTTGGCGTACGTATACTGCTTCAATTTCAGTTTTCAGGTTGTTTAGATGACTTTTTATTAAGCTTTCCATCTCTATAATGATTGTTACATTATACTGACCACTTGTCGATGCCTTATTTGAACTTAAATCATCAATATTAGGTGACATAACCTCACTATCGGGACGTTTCGACACACAAGAAATTACGATTTCGTCGGGATTTACGACCCCTGTCTGCAATGCACAACTTCTGTGGTAGTGCCTACCACATTTAGTGCAACCTATAGTGTTGACTGCTTTTTTTGCAGTGTTTACACAGTTTTTCAACGATTTTATTCCGTTATTTTCAGCTTATTCGTCCCCCATGACAGATGAAACACATATAATACATACATACATATATTTTCATATGTGTGATGTATCCACCGTTGAAAATTATTTTATTCCGTTTTTATTCGCTTTACCAGGAATACAGATTATGAAGCTGCAATTGCCACGAAATGCAAACTAATAATAAAATTTGCTTTTTCATTCATAAGAATGAAAAATCTTTGTTTGCTTCAGATATTGCCTGTGATCAGCTTTTCGATTACATATTCCAGCTTGATAAAGCAATATATAGCAATAACGACGCTCAATTAGTTCGATGTTCGATTTTGTGATGGTATGTCAGCAGTAAAAAATATATTTTGCTGGAAACCAATAGAGTTCAACGCAACAGCATGGAGCGAATACATTGGAAAAATTGCATATTAATATGCACCGATGATGCTCGTACAATGTGTGGAAGATTCCAAAGTATACAAACAGTTGTGAAACAAAAATTTCCACAGCGTCTGTACAAATTGCATGATCCACAAAGAAGCTTTAGCTTCCAAATGAATGAGTCCTGATTATATAAAAACCCTATAGAATCAAGAAGCCTTTCTGCACGTTATAAAGACAGTTCAGTGCAGTACGCTCACCATTAGTATTTTATTGCGAGACAAAATGGTTATCAGATGGGGCAATGTTGGACCGTATTTATGAATTAAGAGATCAAATCGTATTCCAGAAATTAAATGACTTGAATCTTCGACCCCAAGGAGCAACCGTAAAATTAATACTTTCTGTAACAAGGTAAAATGTTATCTGGTCAGATTATTTCTATGACCTATAGTTCTTGAAGACCACAAAATTCAAAATTTTAATTATTTATCCTACAAAATTGTCGTCGTATAAGCAAGTCCTGTTATGAGATATGGAGTTTTTAAAGAAATAGTGCCACTTTGCGGAAACATAATTTGTCGCTACAAACTTTAAGACAAAGACAAAATGTAACATCAATCCATAAAATGTTCCAAACCAGGAACGTTTATTAGCCAGAATATTTGTTCACTGTTGTCACGATCAACAGTTTTACATCGGTTTTTTAATTCAAAATTATTAAAAGTTATCTTTATTTCAAGCTGTTACAAATTTTCTCCGTTTCAAACTTTTATTAAATTGTTCAAGTTCGAGTTTATTAATGATTTAAAAGTTATTCGTACCGAAACTTTCATTATGAATTACTTAGATTTTCCAACTTGTCAGCTCGATTCGCAAATATTTCAATACTTAATAACACTATAAAGACAATTTTATTTTATATAATTTCATTTCAGAAACATACAATTTAGCGAGGTGTAACATGAATAATTTACATTATTTATTAATATAATTTTGTAATATTTAACAAATCGAATAAAGACATAATAAATGAATTGTTTGATCAATACACAAATAAATGAAATTTGATAAATAAGTGTCACAAATTACAAACAAGTTTTTAAAATATAAATATGCTTTAAAAAAATTTGTTAGCATTTCGAAGTTATGACCTTTTTATATATCAAAGATCTACCCCAAATAAAAGCTCGAATGCAATAAAATGTAAAGCACAAAAGGAGATTATTATGAAAATTCTATAGGGATGCCGCTTTCATCGCCTAAAGTCCGTAATTCGGAACGAACTTCTACAAACGTAGTGAAAGATTGCATGAAATTCATTTCACGGGGAAAACAAGGTTTACCGTTCTTGCTTAGCGATCTTCTATATTGTTCCGAATGCGTGGTGCATTTTTTCCAGTAGCTATTGAGCCGGCGATCCTATTGAGCATATGCAGATGATTAAAAAGTAAAGATCTAGGCTTACCTTATGCGATAATGTGATTAAGTGAAATTATGAGACTTCTGCGGCACTGTGTTGGGATAAATGGGTTAATCGGTGAAATTAAGCTTAACGTAATTAAAACCGATCGCTTGATAAAGTTGCGATTTTTTAAGACTTATACATAGTTGCACGATGACTTTCTGCGAAAATGCGCATTTATTAAATATTTGCGTGTTTTCCTGTAAATCGTATTTAACTCTTCTTACTCATACCTAATAGAACAACCAAATAAGTTCAGTGTGAATTAGATGCATTATAAAGTTACGCCTGCATGACAACTTTAACATGCAACCATGTGGCAGATATTAAGTGGTCGATGAGACTTTTCGTAAGCACTACATATAAAAATTTATTGAAATGGATACCAACTATCTAAGCACAAAAACACACGACCGTGTTTTTGTGCTTAGATTGCATTATTTAAAGTCGTGTATATGTGTTGTGCGTGTATGAGTGCTTGTGTTAATACATTAAAGTAGCAACAAAGTAGTGAATTATAAAAAGAAGGTCACATTTGTTTAGTTTAGTTTCTTCCGTAATGAGTTTTCTGCAATTTCTGTAATCATGTATTCATATTATAGAATTTGCGTAAAGTATAATCTGGTGTCACATATTGTTCTCATGTGTATGCAAGTGTGTTTGTCTTAAAATAAACCTATAGGACAGCGACGACGCTTCAATTGAAGCAAATTGCAAGTACAAGAAAGAAAAGTCTTCTAGACAAAAAGTGTTGATCTTAGTTGTGGTTCACTAATCCACAGATGCACATATGAAATATAAAATGAAACCAGTGCATAAGAGGTGTCCAGAGTATTGGTGAAGGAGCATATCTGAAAAAAACTACACTAATAGTAGTACTAAACTCAACATGGCCTTCAAAAAATTGAAGAATCCTGAGAGCAAGAAATGAATTATACTCGTACCCAATATAAAAGTCATCAAAATGCCTGAAGATATATGGCGTACTGTAGATCAATAAAGCTGAAGTACCACTACGTTATATCGGACGTAGCTTATTATTATAAGCTGAATTAGATTACCAGCCCAGCCCAGCCCAGCCCAGCCCGGCCCAGCCCAGCCCGGCCCGGGCCGGGATGTGGGCGGTAAACGCAGAAGAGGAAATTGTGGAAAATCAAATAAACAAAACCTCTGAAATAAGATTTAACTGCTCCTCAAAGTTCCGGAGTAAACGGTGGCTTCGCGTCCCGAATTTGGTTGAATTAACTACAACTACAATGGTCTCAACAAAATGAAGCAATGACAAAATTGACTACAGTACAATTGAACAATCCTGACTAGGCCACGTTCGGCCGAAACACTGGTAAATAAGTACAAATAACTCGATACGCGCACACGGTTCAGTTGCGTAGGGCTTCAACAATATGGGTTGGGTTGGGCTGGGCTGGGCCGGGCCGGGCTGGGCCGGGTGGGGGGGTTGGGTTGGGTTGGGTTGGGTTGGGTTGGGTTGGGTCGGGTCGGGTCGGGTCGGGTCGGGTCGGGTCGGGTCGGGTCTGGTCGGGTCGGGTCTGGTCGGGTCTGGTCGGGTCTGGTCGGGTCGGGTCGGGTCGGGTCGGGTCGGGTCGGGTCGGGCGGGCCGGGCCGGGCCGGGCCGGGCCGGGTCGGGTCGGGTTGACGTTTTTGGATTTTCAACTAAATTCAACATTACATTAAAAGAATTTTCCTCGTTTATAACTCTCTTTGGACGTCCTGATTTTGGTCTTTCTCTAAACCTCACGTATCGCGAAATCTTTTGGATGTTTTTGCCACAGTGGATTTACTAATTGGTTCTCGAGCTGGATGAATTTCATTGAAAATGTTTACCACTTCCGAGTAACTTCTTCTTCTGTCGCCATATCCTAGAATTATGAGAATTTCTATCCTTTCAGAGTCATTTAAATGAACCATTTTTCGGTAAATTCAACAATTTCAACCACTTTTTTAATAACTTGTCAAAATTTAACAGCTAACAGCTAATTCCATCGTTAACTACATTTAATTTTCACCTCAAATTTTTGGTGTTATCAAAAAAAATTTTTTTTTACATTTTGAAACAAAAAATGTTAACATGTATTACATTGTCAAAATCAGAAAAAAATGTACTTTTTAAAAAGGTAAAATTTTACTCCTGTTGCTATTTTAAAAAAAAAACAAGTTGGCCTTGGATCTTTGAAACAAATGAACTTATTTATCGGAAAAAATTACAACTAATAGATTGTTTTATATATTTTTCACGTGCCAAATTTGATTTAATTCGGATAAGTGGTTCTATAAACCATTTCCATACTTTTGCCCGACCCGGTATATACACACACACACACATATATATATATATATATATACTGAAAAAAGGTTGTTAATGCGGGGGGACAGAGATATTAATATAAAAGGAAGACTTTAATGGGCAAAACCCGCGTGGAAATACGCAACATGCTTGTGTTGACCCCGATTGTTTTGTATCTCCAAATTTTGTCCATCTTTAAATTTGGCTATACCGTCCTGATGCGACTAATAAGTCAGACACACGTGTCGGCGGTTGCGTGTTTCCACGCGGGTTTTGCCCATTAAAGTCTTCCTTTTATATCTCTGTCCCCGCATTAACAACCTTTTTTCAGTATCATATCCTGGGCTCGGTTGTTCACGCAGGTGGCTATGTCCCCCCGCGTGGCTATGTTAAATGTTCCCACAATATTGTGGGTATTTTGACTGTTGTCATAATGTGGAGGTCGGTTGCTTGTGTAGACTCCGATTGTTTTGTATCTCCAAATTTTGTCCATCTTTAAATTTGGCTATACCGTCCTGATGACGACTAATAAGTCAGAAACACGTGTCGGCGGTTGCGTGTTTCCACGCGGGTTTTGCCCATTAAAGTCTTCCTTTATATATATATATATATATATATATATATATATATATATATATATATATTTATATATACACTTATCTTGTATCATGAGCAGTCAGTCGTTGAATAAAACACTTTTAGCAATATTAATAGTATATTATTATACAAGTTTAGTAAAGCAACGGATTGTCGAGTGCGACAATATCGCTTTAGTGAACGAGTGTAATATACTATTTTATCTACTTTGCTTTAGTAATTCCTGAAAATTCGCCTGGTCAAGTTTTCGTATTAGACTAGGAGCTTTTGCGTAGGTTGGGTTCACTGATATTAAACATATAGCCAAAATAATCTAGTAGCCGTCATAATTTCCGTAATTTGTGTGCAAAATGGAGGCAGAAAACGCTGAATTTACGTGTACCCCGCCGTACATTCGGATATAGAGGATTATGGCAGATTATGTCATGACACGAACCAAACTAAAAGTTACCAAAAACAGTTTAATAATAACGCAAAGTAGATAAAGTTTATTGCGACACATTTTTTGCAATAAAGTATTTCGGAAACCCTTGTCAATAGTTATATATATATATATATATGTTGGTGCGTAAGTTCTCGCGGCTGAAATCTGTGCTTCTTGGTTCTCGGGTTGTGAACCGCGTTGTAGAAATGTTCCCCGAAGGGTCGCTTCGACGTTTCGGCAGAGTCCCATCTGCCATCTTCAGGAAGCTCTTCTAGGTCTCGCTGACTTAGAAGAACTAAAGATGGCAGATAGGACTCTGCCGAAACGTCGAAGCGACCCTTCGGGGAACATTTCTACAACGCGGTTCACAACCCGAGAACCAAGAAGCACAATTGCCATCTTCAGGTTGGTCTTCTCGGTCTAAGCGATCTAGAAGAACTGACGTTAGAAGTTACTGCTCCGTCTTTATATGCTGTGGTTTCGTTCCGGGTCGATGTGCATGCTTGGTTTCTACTCTGGCTTCGGGTCAGTGGGCCGTGTCGTTCTTGTAGCTCAGTGGGTGGTGATATTTTCTTTTTGTCTGTCACGGACTTGTTATTTGTCCGGCCAGCAAGTGCTGGTCTCCATGTTCTTGGAAGTCTTTGAGCATCATCCCGTTTGTTCATATTTTGTGGCTGCTTTTCTATTTCAATAGCTTCCCGTATTATCCGTGTCGAGAAGTGTGGTATGTTAGCTATGGTTTTCGTGTTCTCAAAATCTATGTTGTGCCCCGTGTCTAATATGTGCTTCACTAGAGATGATGATGTATCCTTTTGTTTCACTGCTCTTATGTGTTCTTTCTTTCGGATATCAATTCTTCTGTTAGACTGCCCAATGTACTTGCTGTCACAGTCTTTGCATGGAATTTCATACACACCTTGTTCCTCTAAGGGAATTTTACTTTTCGGATTCCTCAATAGCGCTTCTATCTTCAGGTGTGGTTTAAATACCGTGTCGATATTTTCCTTGCGCAAGATTCGACTAATTTTGTCCGTAGTTCCCTTGACATACGGCAAGAAAGCTGTTGCTATAGGCTTCCTGTCTGCATCTTCAGTTTTTTTCCGTCTTGGTTTAGTTGCTCTTTGTATTTCTCGTTTGGTGTAGCCATTTGCTTCTAATGCCTGGTGTATATTCTTCATTTCTTCGGCCTTGTTGGTGTCGTCTGCAATCCTTTCCGATCTTGTAATGAGCGTCTTTATCACCGAGTGGAGTTGTCCTGGATGGTGGTGTGATTCGGCGTTGAGATATCGGTTGGTGTGGGTCTTCTTTCGGTACACAGTATGGCTCAGGCGATTGTCTTCTGTCTTCGTAAGTAGGACGTCTAGGAACGGCAGCTGATTGTATTCCTCCACTTCCATTGTGAATTTAATTTGGTCGTGTTGTTCATTTAGATGGTTGAGGAAAGTAGCTAGTTCTGTTCTTCCGTGTGACCATATTACGAAAGTATCGTCAACATATCTTAGCCATAGATCAGGTTTGAGTTTCGCAGTGTGCAATGCTGTGGTTTCCAGGTGATCCATGAATAAATTTGCAATTACTGGTGACAGCGGTGATCCCATTGGTGCTCCTTCCATCTGTTTGTACCGTTGGTCTTCGTACATGAAATAAGTATTCTTCAAACAGTGTTCTGCTAAATCCATTATATGTTTAGCTGGTTTGTGCTTCTGTTTGATTATCTCTATGGCTTCTTTGACCGGTATTTGAGTAAAGAGTGACACGACGTCAAAACTTACTAACAGTTGGTCTGGCCGTACTACCTGGTTCTTCAACAGTTCAATCAAATGATCTGCATTTTTTACATATGACTTTGATTGTTCAGCGTACGGTTGGAGTTGTTTTGCAAGATATCTTGCTAGTGGTTGAGTTGGTGATCCTCTGGAACTCACAATTGGCCGTAATGGTACATCCTGCTTGTGGATTTTGGGTAGTCCGTATAGTTTCGGGCATCTTGATGCTTTTTCTCTTGGTATAAGTAGCTTCTTCGTCTCTGGGTCGATTGGTGATGCTGCAATTTTGTCCTTGGTGGTCTTCTCTAAATATGTTGTAGGATCTGTTGGTGTCGGTTTATATGCAGGATCTTCTAATATTGTCTTCATTTTCTTCTTGTATTCGTCGGTATTCATGACGACCGTAGCGTTGCCTTTGTCAGCCCGAAGAATGATGATGTCTTTGTTTCCTCGTAGACTTTTTAAGGCAAGATATTCCTCTCTTGTGATGTTTCTTTTTGGAGGTGTGCTGTACCGTAGGACTCGTGATACCTCTTGACGAATTATCTCAGCTGTGTCCTTGCTCAGTTTTTGTGAGGCTGCTTCCACATTGCTAATAATCTCTTCCACCGGAATCTGATGTGGCGCTACCGCAAAATTGAAACCTTTGGCTAAAATGTTCGTGGAAACTTCATCCAGCCGGAGATCCGAGAGGTTGTACACCACTTTCGTTTTCACAGTAGTGTTTTCACGAATATTCACTATTGGTTTCTGGTCTTCTTTTAATTTGTCGAATTTATTCTTGTGTTTTTCTGTTGATAGACGATATTCGGTTTCTGCACGAAATTCTGCCAAGTTGTCGATTTTCAGCCACAGGAAAGGATGGATGGTGTTGCTGAGGTTCAAGCGTAACTTGAGTAAATTTGTGCTGATGTCATCCAGTTGGTGTCTTGTTCTATGTATTGCTTCTCGCACTAATGCCGAACTGGCTCTTCGTAAAATCCTCGTCGTAGTCGGTGCCTTGCTGTGGTGTGAGAGTGCCATGCACTTAGGAATAATATTTCCATCTCGACATCTTTTTAGAAATGATAAGTTGCACAATGATCGTTCCTTCTTTGTTCGTAACTTCTCGAACGTCCTCGATTGGTGAAAAATCTCCTCCCCGTAGAGATTTATGATGTTGATACGTAGATTCTCGCGGGTAAAATCTGTTCTGCTTTTTTCTCGGGTAATGAACCGCGTTGTAGAATTATCCCTGTAAGGGTTGTTCCGACGTTTCGGCAATGTCACAATTGCCATGAAATTCCATGCAAAGACTGTGACAGCAAGTACATTGGGCAGTCTAACAGAAGAATTGATATCCGAAAGAAAGAACACATAAGAGCAGTGAAACAAAAGGATACATCATCATCTCTAGTGAAGCACATATTAGACACGGGGCACAACATAGATTTTGAGAACACGAAAACCATAGCTAACATACCACACTTCTCGACACGGATAATACGGGAAGCTATTGAAATAGAAAAGCAGCCACAAAATATGAACAAACGGGATGATGCTCAAAGACTTCCAAGAACATGGAGACCAGCACTTGCTGGCCGGACAAATAACAAGTCCGTGACAGACAAAAAGAAAATATCACCACCCACTGAGCTACAAGAACGACACGGCCCACTGACCCGAAGCCAGAGTAGAAACCAAGCATGCACATCGACCCGGAACGAAACCACAGCATATAAAGACGGAGCAGTAACTTCTAACGTCAGTTCTTCTAGATCGCTTAGACCGAGAAGACCAACCTGAAGATGGCAATTGTGACATTGCCGAAACGTCGGAACAACCCTTACAGGGATAATTCTACAACGCGGTTCATTACCCGAGAAAAAAGCAGAACAGATTTTACCCGCGAGAATCTACGTATCAACATATATATATATATATATATATATATATATATATATATATATATATATATATACATATATACAGTGTGTTTCACTTAAGAGTGTAACACCTTCATATCTTTTTTATTTTTAGTCCGATTTTAGTAATTTTGTTTTTTTGGGAGTAAATAGAGCAATGAGTATTCTACGTTTGGGAAAAAAAATTACTAAAATCGGACTAATAATAAAACAGGTATGAGGGTGTTACACTCTTGAGTGAAACACACTGTATATATATATATATATATATATATATATATATATATATATATATATATATAATTATTGTACAAATTCTCGACTGTAAATCACTTAAAATGGTACTTATCTTGTATCATGAGCAGTCAGTCGTTGAATAAAACACTTTTAGCAATATTAAAGTTTATTGCGACACTTTTTTTGCAATAAGGTGTTTCGGAAACCCTTGTCAAGCAATAAACATTAATATGGCAAATGGGATTCAATTTAATTAAATTAAATTTAACGACTGACTGCTCATGATACAAGATAAGTACCATTTTATATATATATATATATATATATAAGATTTTTTTTTCGTATTTGTCGTAAACTCGATATTAAACATAAATAGTTGGGGTACACGACAACTGTAAAACACTATTAAATTGTAAAGTTCTTTATTCTTTCACAAATATTTCGCATCTAAATGTATGCTTCACCAGGGTCACTACAAACAAAGGGCACACATATAATAAATACAATGTAATTCAATACAAATACAACAACTTATAAATGTGAACAAGATAAGGGAGAAATAAAAACACTAAACTATCAAACACAACAAAAGTAAATATTACGAAATTAATGCAAAAATTCGTACCAACTTAAAATATTCAGCCTAAAAACAAAAACATAACAACGTTGAAAACGAAATTAATTTAAAAACAAAATCACGGAATTAACACTAATCAACAATTAAAATGAAAAGGAAACAATTATTAAACCAAACTAAGATTAATAAATTAATATACATAGGATAAATACAAATATAACTTAAAAAACCTACCAAGGAAAGGGAAACGCCCTAAATAAGTGAATCAAAAGTATTATCAATCCGACTAGAAAAATTTTATTACAGGTTTATAGAAATGAATAAATCACATTTAGATTATCAGTATCAGATATCAACCATCTCTAGGATTTTTTACCCCGAGAGAATCTCAACATCTTAGAATGATGTTCCAAATTCATGTGTTGTGAAAGAGCACATCTAGTTTTTTTAGTTCTAATATCACTGGTATGAAGTGCGAATCTTGTCTAAGTCAATTAGAGGTCTGTCCTATATATATTTTATCACACTGATCACAGGGTATACCATAAATCAAATTGGAGTTCATTAACTTATCCTTGGTCCGACTAAAGTACATCTGAATAGTACTAAGATTATAGAAGGCAAAATTGACATTACCATGATTTAAAGTCTTTGAAACTTTAGGTATATCAACAATGAATTGTATTGTGTGAAATATTTAACTTGTAAATTGTTAACAGAGTCAACGTTTATTGAATTGGAATTGACATCTCCTTGGTTAGTATCAGAATGGGAACTGAAGAATATATTTTTTAATAATGAATAGGGGAACAATTCTATTAAAATATTGACATTTTTATGTTTTAAAGTAGTGTGACAAATTTTAATTATTCTATTTTTCATTGCAGTTATTGTGTTGATTTTTTGTTTTATTGTATGATTCGAGTGAAAATTCAAGAATCTGCCTTAATGTGTATTTTTTCTGTACCAATCAATGATAATCTTATTTTCAGGTGTTCTAATAACCAAAGTATCTAAGAAGGTTATGCTATTGTTGATTTCCTCTTCTACAGTAAATTGAATGTCAGGATGAAAGGAATTAAAAATGTTCAAGATATAATGAATTGATCCTTCAGGAAGAGATAAAATTAAATCATCCAAGTATTTTTTTAATATCACAATATTAGCAAGAATCGAGCTAAGTGGACTGCCCATAGGTATTCTGAAAAATTAAATTTAAACATTCAAAAAAGGAATCTTTTGAAAGATCAGTGTGATCAACAATATCGTCCCATTTCAAGTATAGTATGTAAATGACCAACTCAACAGGTACATTAGTAAACAATGATACTACGTCGAAAGATGCCAACACAAAATTGTTACGAAGTACAAATCCTTGAAAGGACTCATACAGCACAAAGGAATTTACTGTCATAAGGACTATTGTGCTTAAAGGATACGGATAGAATGTTCGCAATGAAGGTAGCAATATTATATACTGGTGACTGTATGGTAGATACTATGGGTCTCATAGGTACATCAATTTTATGTATTCTCAATAGAGTTTTGCTATTATTGAATTATGTATCAACAATCCCTTGTAGGTAATAATATCAAGTTCTCCTACATCTAATAAGTTGCTTAAAAAAACCATTAATCATACTCTGTGACTTAATAGTGGGGTCTGTATCAATCTGCGAAAAGTATTTTTTATCTATTAAAAGTTCTTCAGTTTTATAGATATACTCAACTTTATCCATCGCAACATTAATAGCCCCCTTGTCGGCCTTCAAAATTAAAATGTCAGTTTTATTTTTTTAAAAAGAATTGCATTTATTGTACGAATAAAAGCAAACATTCCCCGTGCCACGGTTGTGTAAACAATAATTAGTCAATACATTAGTAAGCTGAGCTCTACATAAATTCGTTTGATCACTAGTGAACTGTGTTAAAATATTCTCACACTCCAATAAAAAGACACCAATATCTAATTCCCGGCCAGTGACAGGCAAAACAAATTTAGGTCCCAATGACAAAAAATTCCCTATGTCAACAGGAATACCTGTCAAGGTACGGTCAACGAACCATTTGTTATTGTTATTAAATATTTTTGACGTTATAGAGTCCTTGGTAAGTTTTTTAAATTTTACAAAACTCGCATTCTTAGTTAATTTAAAACAATTTTTAAATCTTTTAATTACTAAATTATTAACTTCAGAGAACACATGTATGGGAACAGATAATTGTGATAATTTTTTACATTGAATGCAATGTTTATCTAAATACCTTAAGTCTGATTCCGTAATAGAAATTTCTAGATCAAGAATCTGTTGTTCTAACTTTCCTTTGAAACTATCGGTTTTCTTCAAAAGTCGACAGTTTCGTGTAGCCAACAAATCGGTGACATTTTTCGATCCCTGCGTAATGTGTTTAAGTAGAATTTGATACTCATAACCACATAGCACACATTCAATAAATCTATTTTTAAGGCATAATTTTAGAATACATATACAAAACTATGGGAACATATATTGTCGGATTGTAGCGGTAAATAATGGGAAAAACATTAATATAAGAAAAATATATTTTATAAACTTCTTGCTCTTGATAAAGTATAGTGGCCATCAAAACTTCTTGGTGCGAGCCAATCACTCCTAACGAACCACTGACAACAGAACACTGACAAGACGATACTTTGTCTAACACCTTGCGAATAAGTTTTGATGGCCACTACATATAAAGGTATTTCAACAATTAAGGTTCTTGGTAATCGCTAGTGACGAAGGGTAATAACCCATAAACAATATTGTCTAGTGATCCACCAGTTAGTCTTCATGGACCTGTTTTAATTAATGTTCACAACACCATTGAGGTGTAAGACTAGTCCACCTTTCGTGTAAATTTTACATTTCTCTGTCATATTTGACAAGACATATGTAAATATAAAAATTAGTTTCCAGCACAAAATTCGATTCACACATTAGTATATCATCTGTTATTAGAAAATCTCACTTGCGTTGATGGTGCGAACTTCCACCAATCATAAACATTAATTGAGTTTTCACGGTTTCGTAATTTGCGGAGAAACGACGCGAAGCTCATCTTTTCTCCGCATATTACGAAACCGAAAATGTAGTGGCGTTGTTTGTTAAATTATAAAACATAATTAAAGTCTCGTGTAGCTGTAAATTTCTACCAGTAAATTTTTTGCCATGCTTTTATTGGATATTTGTGTGCGACTTGTGATTTCATTTAAACTGATTACAAAACCGCCGACCTTGGGCGAGAATAGCTGTAATACATAAACATACACCACTACTACCCTAATGTCAGAAATGTCACGTTTGTAGAAAAATATGTATTATCAGTATAATATTTTATCAATTTCACAGTATATGTCACATCTTCTTACCAGCTAATCTAGCCAAATATAATGGCAAAGGTCTAATTACTCCGTCAATAATAATAAGAAACAAGTCAAAGTTAGTAAAAAATTAACTAATACAAACAAAAAGACACTGAACTCTCTTATGCCTACAACTTCATAGAGCGCGCACATACACAGTTGTCACGTCGAAAATAGTCGATTTAAGGGGTAAATCCACTCGAGGATTTTCAAAAACATGCCTTTTTTTGCTCTAGCGATACTTCAGGATCATAAAAATAATATTCCATTTGATGTACGCTGGAAAAAGAATGAAATCCTTTAAGTTTAATTATCGATCGACCGCAGCGTCTTAGAGCGCGTGCTGGTCTGTTTATGAAACTTTAAACGTCTTTTGCTCAAAACTACTTTTTCCAAACTGGGAGGACAGATTTCTCGGTGACTATTGCGTGGATCCATTTAAAATTTTCACAGTAGTGTTATCTATGGAAGTACGTAGCCGATTTTTGATTGGATGTAAAATTTTTGTTTTATGAACAATTTATCACTAATTTTTACGGCAAAATATTGATTCATTCCTTAAAAAGTGCACAACTTCTACAAAAATGTATAAAAAAGAAAACCCCTACGTACTTCCAAAGCCGAATGTACATAGATTATAATTTGTATACATTTTTGCTACAGCACTCATCCATGCCGAGAAATCCGCCCTCGCCGCAATTTGTAATGAAAATGACAATAAACACATTATTTTTTGTACTTCAATATGTGCTTAATGAACCCTCTGAAAAGAATTTCTATTCCTCTTGTCATACTCCCAAAATAAATTGTCAAATGTAGCTCTTTTTTCCTGCCTGTAGAGTGGTTTTATCCTATAACATTAAAACGTTAAAATCTCGTGGTCGAAAATTTTCATTATTCCAATACTAACACATTCAGTGTAAGAAGTACAAGTTGGTATTCTGAACGGTGTTTCTTTAAGTTTCTTTAAGACTGTTAATTTATGACAAAGTAAGCAATGAAAATCAAGAAAGTCTTTAATAGTGATCGTGATATAATCGTTTAATATTAATTAATTAATATTCTTCTCTTACTATACCATGACAAATTATGGAATAATAACTGCCATTTCTATTGAACGCATCTAAAAACTTTTCCCTGCAAGTTCGGTTTTATTGCTTTAACTTGTTTAAAGTTTGTTCCGTAGCTTTCGTCTCCTGTAAATCCCGCAAAAGTTTTCGTTCAAATATTCATGCCATACATAATTCGTCGCATTTTTATGTTTCACGTTACTGACGCTAGATACAAAATGTTATTTTGCGGTAGGCGTGCCATGAAATATTGCTACATTAATAGTGTTAATAAAATGCATTGTGCAATTTTACAATTTGCCTTTTAATTCATCTCAATTTAATCTTGAATTTATAAATCTCTTTAAGTTCGTTCCTATGTCAAAATCCAATACGCCAATTTCAGTCCGGGTAAATGCGAAAAACAACCTTGTCCGGTAGAGTGTTTCTATTGCAGTTATGCTGTAATTGAATTAAGTATTGCTGTATAGAATTAAGTTTGTTTATGTTGTTATTATATTACAGATAATTATGTAATTTGAATCTAATTATTTATTCCACGAATCTTGCTGTTCTCTGTTAGATGTTGATCAACTGAGTTATGTTAATTTATGGGACATGTACACCAAAATACTAATTCCATTACAAAACCTCATGCAGGCCTTAAATGCTTATTATACTCGCCATGTAGCGCACCGTGCTAAAAAGATGAACTCTAACTTTGGTAATATATTGTAGAATGTCTGGAAATACAAGTGGTATAATATTCGTAACGTAACGTGTTGCCCATCGGCAAACTCAAACTACAAATTGAGTTCTATTTACATTAATATCCACGCATGTTGGGTGCTGTTAAAATACTTCTTGTTTAATTTATATACGAATTTAATTTATGAAGGGATGGACACATACCGTAGAAGGTGACGCCCAGTTCATATCATATAAGATTCAGGTAAATGGTATAAAAGGCCAAATAATGGAGATATCGACCAGAAACTTGGACATGAATTAAATAAAATTAAATAAGGTAATATAAGATTCAAGTCAATGTTAATGACTGATAATTATTTATAATATTATAACAAAAGAATGGATATTTAGAATATCGTGAGATACTTAATCTGTGGCTGTAGTAATCTTATTTATAGTAAAATCAAATGTTCTCTGACTTTTGCACAATAAATTGATGATATACAACAGAATGTACCATGTAACTTGTAATGATGAAAGAATTACCATCAATGTAGCATCCGACAAAAGTCCTATACATCGTTTAACGACCAGATGCAAAAAAGGCGTGGTCTCGGACGCTATAGGCGCAACAGCCAGTTTCGCCGGAACGCAATAACGATTGACGAATTTTGTAGTTGCGTGTTTTGGGATTGAGAAATTCCACCAATAGACAACTTCTATTCAATCTTCGTGCACTTGCGTGGGAATGCATCTAACTCCCTCTATTCCGAATGTCCTGACGACCGTCAATATCATCCCACTCGCGCACCACACTGGCCGAAAATTTTCAATGGGGTTCAAGTCCGGTGATTTAGAAGGCGGCGGTATTAAATCGATCCCTAGGTGATCTTCAAATCACTGACGAACCGCACGAGAAGTGTGTATGGCACTGTTATCTTGAACGAATGAAATGCGTTGAGGTTCTGGGTACATCTGCACACTCGGTAACATGACGTCTTCCAATATAGGCACATAATCTACGCCAGTCATTATAGGATCGATTTCAATCAACTCATCCGTACCAGCTGAGGACCCCCCCCCCCACCCAATCCCCATAATTATTAGTCCGCTATGTTTTACGAATTTTTTACGAAACATTTGCTCCTCATACTGCATGTTATTTCTTTTCCATAGAGGTTTCATATAATTGCTGTACGATTTAAACACTTTCTCATAACTAAAAATAACATTTGACCAATCTCGGTTTAAATGATTTTGAGCAAATCCAATTCAATTTTTCGCGTTGGTTTATGTGTAAATATGTTTTTCTAGCAGGGTGCCTGTTACGGTAGCTATTATTAATGAAACGACTCCGTATTGTATGGCGGCAGCAACCTAATTTAACTTGTCTACGCATTTTTACACTGGCAAATGGCTGGTTGGAAATGTTGTCGATAAGACGACCTATGTCTTCCTCCGTCATTGCTCTGGGACGACCACTTCGACCAAACGTGCGTAGTGGATGTTCTTCCTCATTGGCTTCTCTATGCCGAATATATTCGTATATCCCGCTTCCCTGTATACAAAGATTTTATAAAATATTAAAGAGGTAATAATAAACATGCGTTGAAGTTGCAGTAGAAGAACGGTTGCTGCCACAGTTTTGCGCTGGTACATGGATATTGCTCCATTGAATAATTTAATAATAAAAAATACAGATAAATGGACCTGCTGCGTTATGTGGCTAACAGAAAATACTTGATCGAAAAGAGTTACTACCTTTCGATGAACCTCAACTGACGATTGCATGTTAAGACGTTTAATTATGCTTCGTCGACCCGAAATCTATATACCTATATGAAACACACCTTCATATCAATACTTTTTCCTTAATCTCTAGAAGTTCATTCGTTCGTCAAATTTCATTTGAAGTGTGCAAAAATAGCCACAGCAGGTTATATCATTAAAACCAATCGAACGCTTCGGACTTTCTCAGTTGAAGCAGTTGTTATCCATACTATACCTTTATCATCAGGATATGTTAATAACAATGGTTTTACAAAATTCATTTATTTCAACGAAATATTTTTCATGGACTTTTAATGCTAACGGGTAGTCGTTGTCTCTAATGTATGTTTTTTAAATTTTCAAATAACGATTAGGTCGCATTTTAATCTGACATTTATAATATTATCCTTTGCTAATTTATATTAACGAGAGCCACGTTACTGTTTCATCTTCACACTATCTGTTTTTCAAGTTCGTTTTTCGTCTCTAGTTGTAAGTATTTATGCAATTCCTTTTTTACTATTACAGTCATGTTCTTATGTATTTGTAACTTTTTCCACTCAGAATACGAATACGCAGAAAGCATTTAAAAAACCATTAACAACATTTTTTTCGAATAAAATTAAACAAAACTGTCTTTATCACAGCGTATATATGTGCATGTAAACGACATGTCTAATAATCTATATATTATGTATTTACATTTTTATAGATTTTATAGATATAATTACATTTTTTTAATTTTATTTCCAAGAAAATTTAAAAGAAAAACTACCAACATTCACAAATGCCCGCATAAAGATGTTATTATGGCCGTAGTTTTAAAGATAAAATACTTGTCATACATTTAGAAACTATATATACGTATTGACAATAATTAAAAACACATAAAGAACGTGCGAGTTGAAATATTTATAATTCTAAATGCAATGCAACGTGCATGCAGTTACCGCCTCGGCTAGTCCTGGGACTTTTGAATCAAAGTGTGCCTACCATAGATACGATAGCACAACATTAAAATAGTTATTTACAGTCGAATGCGGGAAGTTCAATTTTACAGCGCGACGGCGTCGTTTGACGCACGAGCCCGAAGGGCGAGTGCCTTATTTGCCGGAGCGCTGTAAAATAACTTAACGCATGAGATTTGTATTACATTTTTTGGCCGATAATTTTTAGTAAGTCATCTTTTTATACCTATATATACCTATATATGTTATTTATTCAAGTTGGCAACATTGCATTGTGACAGTCATGACATGACATGACAGATTTGAATTTGTTACATTTAAATAATTATATAAAAGTTAATTGTTATTAGGTAGGTATGTACGCTTATTATTAGCTATTTATAATCGAATGTAGGAAATTGCATTTTGCTGCATGAAGTTTATATCTTAAACACGATGCCCAGCGTAGTGTTTGGACTAATTTAGTATTAAATTAATATTTAAATTTTGTGTATTTTGTTATACTTATTGAATTAAAAATTAATATATCTCGTTCTCCTGAACATCGGCTTGTGACATGAACGGTGCACAGTTGCAATGTTTACATCTCAGGAGGCCAAAAAATAATATTTTGTTAGTTATACACATATGCGCGCGTAAGATTGAGGACACTAACGCGGGAATGGAACGAAAATACCGACACGTTCAACATTAAGCTCGATCTACAGTGTAGTGGCTCGAACGATATATACACAAAATTAATTTATTATATATAGGAATCTCTCTTGGAATCCAATGCTTTTAATAAATATGTGTTCACTAAATAAAATTAGAAATCCTGCATCGACGCTTTTGCTACATAGTAACCAGAAAATCTTTCGAAATTAAAAGATTATGTCCACTATACGATTTCACCAAACGGGCAAAAATTTATAAAAGTCATTAAAGAATAACTAAATGAATATCGTAGGAATACATTACTTCCGATAGAGATCGAATTACATGCGTGATTCCACTATGTTCCTGTGTGTTCATTTACATTTTAAATGTCAAATTGTTTTGTTTCTTAATGGCGTATATTCACCTTGGAACATTAAAAACATCGAAACACTAGAAGCAAGTAAAAATAAGGAGATGCCAGTAATATGGTCATCGTTTAATGTAAATAGAATTACTGTAAATTATAAACACAATCAAATTTTAATATTTTAATCAATGCAAGGCTCTAGGAAATGTAATTAGTATCAAATTCCTCGCTGATAGCGAGTTATGCTGTTCGGAACTGCTGTGCTGTGCTGTGCACCACCTAATACGTACCCAATGTCCTGCATGTCTTGCAATTAGAATGTGTAATTCAAATATGGACAAATAAACGGCATGGCATGTATATTTCATTCGCGCCTAAAATAATGTATGTGTTTACGTCAGGTATCTCAACCTGCTTATTCAATATGTAGAAATTCACCCGTCCACACGAGCCTTACAAAGGCTATTCATTTCCAATAGTATACTTGGGAAAGTGGAATTATCCAATTTAGACATGTAAAGCCAATTCTTCTTGAAACCGTATTTTGCACGTTGGAAGAGTACCACGAGTATGAATTTTAGTAAAATTAGTGCATATTTAATAATAGTATATTAAAATACAAGTTCGCGAAAGCATCGATTGAAGCACACGTTTGAAATTCCGACACAAGCCTCGTAGCGGCGAGTGTAGAAACAAATAAGTGCTGGGAGAGCTTTCTGAACGAGTGTTTTATACTATTTTTTCTATTTTACACTTCATAATCCCTTTTTACATAAGAGGTAACATTTTAAAACCTAGGGAAGTTTGTCAAGGTTGGGTAAATTAAAGTTATACCTATAGTTTTTCGTTTATTACAGTTTGACATTCAAAGTAAAAACAAGTAGCAATATATATTTTAATATTCTTCGTAATGCTGTCTAGCACTTCCACGGTATTTTCCGTTGTAACAATTCTGTTAACGTTGATAATAATTATTGTACATTTCATGACAATCGGAGTGGATTTATTTAATATTCTTATTGTTCCCATTCGCACCTTCACATTTGACGTAAACGTAAAATTAAAATTTGGAAGAACGACAATGCCGCCAACACCAGAAAACTAGCAACACTAGCCTGGCGAAGCATCCAAAATTCTCAGTACCGAACCCAAACTGGTGCTTTACGAGATCTAGTAACGACACAAAATAGATAGAAATACATTATTATCATGCCTGAACTAAGCAAATTTCGCATTTTATACGTATATCTTTATATTTTATATTGTTGATTACATATTGAATATGGTTTATATTGCTGTGAATGTTTACTTATTATCCATTGCAAATTGTACTATAATTTCATAAATCATTTCAATAGAAATGTCCATGAGAGTGAAAGTTTTGAAAAATGTTAGATGGTCGAAAGGGCCAGAAAAGTCAAGCAAGACTCACATAGCAACTTCTACTTTACCAGATGCTTTAAATAAGTATGTTGGTGGAGATCACAGAAGACAACTGTAACTCTACAACCTTACTAAAATTCAGCCGATAAGTTACGTCAATTAATGAATTTGTAAGAATTTAGTTTCAACAATTTTTGATATAGATGAATAAAACTAATGGGCGGGTATCGCCAACAAACACTCGAAAATATCTTGGCACAATGAATTAGTGAAGCATGGCATGACACTGATAAGAATATATTGATAAAAGAATGCTGCTAAAGTGCTTGTGATGAAATTTTCGTTCAACATTTAACATT
Source organism: Geotrupes spiniger (assembly GCA_959613385.1). NCBI lineage: Eukaryota > Metazoa > Arthropoda > Insecta > Coleoptera > Geotrupidae > Geotrupes > Geotrupes spiniger. Next base: position 48,816,386 of record OY390732.1, read on the forward strand.
TTTAAAGTAACTAGGAATGCAGCCAAACTTCCTCATAATAGTTAATTATGACTTAATTTTCTCCGAAAGGATTGATTTTAAGTGGAACATAAGAATGTGACACAAACATGTTAAGTCATCCGACTGCACGTGTGGCGAACGAATTTAGGTCACAATTGGGAAATGTACCAGTATATAATATTAGAATGTATGGCATACAAATCTAGGATAATATGTAATAACAATCCTTCGACTAATACCGATATCGGTAACATGGCGATATTAGTACAAATACACAAGCGAAGCAGAAGTTATGAGAGATTAGTCTACGTAGACCACATAGATCGATCGAGTCGACATTAGCCTACGGTGTGTCTGTACTACTTACGCACTACCTAGGTCATTATTGCACAAGCAGGCAACAGCGGTAGAGCAACTGTGACACAGACGATATTCACGCTGACGGAAGTTGGAGTAGCGGCAGTGAGATTCTGGCAATTAGAGAAAATACATTTTTGCAGAAAATCAAGGATTTAAAAATAATAGACAAAGAGACAATCAGGAAACACGAAAAATGTAATGTTGTTAAATTTAATAAGTTAAAAATAATTTCGGTACGAATACCGGAAATATAGCGGCCATTCATGAAATTAGAATATATTTTAAGGAAATAGATAGCACGGTCCCTGAATAACAGCATTTTCTAGAAGACTGTAGGTTAAAAATGATGAAAATTTCAATTTCAATTTCAAAGTACAAGCAGTATCTGCAACTGACGACAGGGAATAAAAACCAAAAACTTATAGATATAGATATATTCTGATTATACGAGTACTGACTTAACACGAGTCATCGAGCTAATCTTTTATATTATATTTTGTATATTTCGCGAATATACGACTAAGAAAATTTCACTACAAGAAAATTTGCTACCGTATTGTCAAATAAATCATATACTCTCAAATAACAGTATACATGTATTACCGAATATGCCACTGAGATCCTTACTTAGCGGCTTAACTTATTAGGTAAAACTGCGATAAGCTCATTCAATAATGGCGCAAGAAATCCAGACGTCGGGACAAAGTTGAAAGCGAAGAATAGTGCAAGTCTGAAGGGAGGAAAATATAGCAATTGGCTAGGAATCAGAAAACCAGTATCTCCACAAAGTAGGAAAGTATAACCACAACCACCAAAACTATTATGATGACTATTTCAGGGGTAAGAGAGTAAATACACGTAATTTCGCACAAAATCCTGTTCGCGTACTGACGCAAGCGAATTGCAAAGTAGCAATAATAAATTACCAAATGGTGATGTTGACGAAGTATGAGTGGAACAAATTACGTGTGTGATATAGAATTAAAATTTGTTTTAGATACATCGGCGTAAAATTGTAGGGGTAAATAAGCCAGTTGATACGGGCATAAATAAGAGGAAAGGTTAGATCCGTAATCCACAAGTGAATTTGCCACGACTGAAACTCATAAAGAATCTATTACTCACATCGATTTTCTAAAATACATCAATTCTTAAGTAACGGTAAACATACTTCCTGTTTATATAGTATTATTTTTGCAAACTCAATCAAATTTTAGATTCATATATAGTACAACTCATCCTCATACCGTGACCTATACCCACGTGCTATGCTAATTGATAGGAAAAATAAAAAGAAAGAGAAAAATCTAAAGAAGCAATATATACAAAATAAAAAGCGTTATTCTTATGAGAATAGTTCGAATACAATTTATGTAGATATATGACGTTGTTTCTCCACAAATTTAATTGATTTCAAATTCCAAGTTTTTATTTTTACTTAAAATGTTACCAGAGCCAATATAGGTTCTTAAATCCCAAGTTGCAACGGCACAAAGTATTTTTTATATCCCATTTGATTATAATAGTGGTTGCGATTAATTTCGTAACGTACCTCCAAATTTCATTCAAAGTTTAGTAATTTAATTAGCATTTTCAGGCCGTGCCATATTTTCGAGTTGTACTTTAATGCCTGATAATTAACTTTCAAATGATAACGCCATCATCTAGCAGTTCTAGATAATAATAGCATTTCCATCAAAGAAATATTTTTAATAAACACACGTCGGGACACCAGGTGCTGTTGAAATTTGTCGTCGTTGTAGTTTAATACATTTTTATTGGTTAGAGTTTCATACACTTCGTAGGAAATGTGCAATTTCATTAACATTGTTGTGCTCTCGCAATAAAATTACATTAAAAAAAATAATAACTTCATGAAAATGTGTTTCCACAGATATTCGATACCAATTTTCCACTCAGATAATTTTCGAATTATTGCGAAATGCAATCGCGGTCGCCTGCAATAACTCATATTAATAGAGTTATGTTTTATTAAACGCAAATTAAAACACAATTACATTAATCACGTATATTTCGACACTCCGTGACCGCGGTTTCAACCAACTTGGTCATTGACGACCGGTAAAATAACAAATAAAGTTTAAACTATTTAGAAAAAAGAGAAAACTTATAATAACAATTATAAGATAAAAACCCCTTACCACACTTGATTTTTACAAATCTAAATACGTATTTCGGCAACTACGTTGCCATCTTCAGTAGAATCTGAAAGGATGAGTGTTAAACATACTATTACTAGTTAAGGTAAAAACCTTAAACCCATCAGTGTTATCCCACTGGTGATCTAGTGAAGAGAATATCTTCAAAGGTTTTTACCTTAACTAGAAATACTATGTTTAACACTCATCCTTTCAGATTCTACTGAAGATGACAACGTAGTTGCCGAAATACGTATTTAGATTTGTAAAAATCAAGTGTGGTAAGGGGTTTTTATCTTATAATTGTTATTATAAGTTTTCTCTTTTTTCTTTATAGTAAAACCACAGGCTCCGCCAATTTTTATTTTAAACTATTTATATAATATCTATATACAACATTTGAAGGGTGGTGAGTATATCAGGTCAGTCTGGTCGTTAAGGAGCGTAATTTCCAAATTACGGTCGGCTTTAAAGATTTCTAACGATTCTAAGAGGGTAAGTTTTTTCCCTTTGTCGGCAAAGTGTAATACTTGTAAATTTTTATCAGCAGTATGATTGTGTTCTAGCAGATGGTAACCATATGCTAGAACACAATCATACTGCTGTTAAAAATTTTGTATTATAATAAGGTGAGTGGGCTAAATTATTGAGAAATGCTATGTAAAAAAGACGGAAAAGAGAAAAATATGACACGTTTTCGAGGTTAAGTAGTAGTAGGTATCACAGGACTAATATAATTAGCTTCAGTAGATTAATATGAAAATTCAATGATTGTGAAATCAAAAAAAAAAAAATGAAAATACTGCAAGGAAGAATTGAGACAAATAGGTAGATGTGGAAGGAAATGTTGTCTCCCTTCTCATCAAACTATGCAATAGTTGATTAGTTAGCCAAGAGACATATTTTTGTCTGACATATCGTTACCAAGTAAATATATGTGGAAGATAGCGACATGATATGTAAAGAATATAAATGGAAAATAACAAGAAATAAGTGAGTATTTAATAAACTTGAATTGGATATATTTAATGGTAACAGAAATTAAAAAATATATGAGATAAGAGATACTGGAAGGGGGTCATATATGAATGTACAGTGTGGAACCGATGGAAAGACGGGCAGAGGCAGGAGTCGGATGCCTGATCAATAAGATAAAGATAAAGTAATTAATAATGAAAAGTATATCACAGTCAGAAAGAATCATCACAATGGAAATGAAGATCGATGCAAGAATAACAAAAATAATAGCGGTATACTGCACCAATGAAGATGCGAAAGCAGAAAGGAAGGGAATATTTTGGGAGCAATTGAAAACGATAACAGAAAACAACCAATGCAAAATTTATGTAACATGATATATGAATGGCAGCGTGGGAATAGAGAACAATGGGCAGGGGTATTTGGAAAACATGGTGAGGAGAAAAGAAATAAAAGTGGCATAAGACTGACGGAATGTTGTTCAATGAATCGCGAACACGCTCTAACAACGCGAAGATATACATAAATATACACGAGAAGGACCAAATACAAAAGAGAAATCAACAACATACTACATAATGAGAGATAAGGATACACGAAATAAGGTGAAAGATGTGAGAGAGATGCGGGGAGCTAAAGTATAGAGTGACCATTACATTCTAACTGCAAAAATTAAAAAAGAACAACATCCAATGTAAATTAAAGAGGTTAACATGACTCTATAAAAGTTTAAAAGTATAAAATATGAGAGACAAATGCAGAATAAGCACAAGGAGATTGTGGATAGAAAAGTAAAGATGGTTAAAAATGAAAATGGAGTTGAGAAACTATGGATAACTCTACGAAATATAATGTCGGCAGTGCCAAAACAAACATGTGTCACTTTTAAGATTTGCTAGAAGAAAAACAAACGGCATTGTGTAATATTGACAAGAATGACGAAAAAGCGTGATTATAGACAGTGCAGTTGTAAAAGAAGCTATAAAATCTATGAGAAACAGCAAAACTACAGGGCATGACAGAATATCGACGAAAATACTAAAGAAAATGGATGCTAAAGGAAAATCTGTACAAAAGCTTGGAAAGAGGGAATAATCCATAAAGACCGGTAGGTAATGGTAATAATACTGATTTACAAGCACGAAAAGATATTCGTAATAGTTATATACATATTAAGGGCTGTTAAGAAGGCCATAACGGCTGAGGTAGCCGTTTGAGTTATGGCCCGTAACAGCCCGTGGTATGTACAACGGTTTTCGTCGTACTATCCAAGAAGGTAAAAATTTGGAATCAGAAATTTTATAATTTATAATTTTAAAATCATAGATGTCATTGTTTCCGTGACAACTAATGTTTATTAGATCGATTAAGAGCGGGGTGTTATCAAAAGAGGGCTGTTAAGAAATCCTTAACAGACCTCTTTTGATAACTGTTATCAAAAGAGGGCTGTTAAGAAATCCTTAACAGCCCTCTTTTGATAACAGCCTCCTTAGTGTTGGCAGGGCAATATCGATAGCTTAAAGTTTTTGAAATGTGGCATGTTATTCGCTACGTAACAATCTAGTGCGACGAAAATAATTAAAATAATGACCATATCTTTACAATAAAAGAAATAACCAGGTAAACCTTCCTAAGTAATGCAGAAACATTTTTCGTGTTTACATATTGACTTGGAAAAAACGTTTGACCGTGTTAAGAGACAAAAACTGTGGAGAGATTGCAGGAAAGGGGAAGACACATGGAACTCATAAGAGCAACAAGAAGCATCCATGATATATGATAAATAGCAGGAATTATGTTCAATTTATTTGTATAAAGAATTTAAGGAGTGCCAACCGAAGATACAACGATTAAGTAAAAGATTACGACCAATGGAAATAGCGGCATGTGCGTATACGGATGACGTGCAGTGAGAAAGATCTATAGTTTGTTTTTAAACTAGGAGGAGTAAATTGAAAAGCCATATTTACACTGAAAATATTACCAGAAAATCCACCAGCTATTTAGGCGGCAAATTTGAAATATTTTATATTTGATACTAAAAATAAATTGCATTTAATGTTAATGTTCTAACGTTAAAGATTTTTTTATTTAACTACATTAACTATAATATATTATTGCAATAACAGGATAATATGGTATAATATTATTTTGTTGAATTATATAAAACATCAGTAAACATAAATATATATTATAATAAATTAACATGTTTAAGATACACATTCTTTTGAAATAATTATGTGGTATGATGCATTGTCCATTACAATTACAGCATTGGCTGGTAATTTTTGTAACGTTCTATTAATATACTTTTGCGGTTCCTCTTCATATACCTATGAAACAAAATAATGTTGAGGTATTTAGCATAATATTATGTTTATTATTGTTTGCCATATCTATGTATATTGCAAACATAACTCACTTGAAATTAATTTTCTTCATAAATTTATATAATGACGAACGGCTCATCTTCGGTAAATCTTGGCAACCTTTTACTTCATTTAGAATTTTGTTCAGGAATTTCATTTTTATAGAGGAAAGTAATTATTTGGCACACAGAGGTCTTTATTCCTTCATCGTATGTTGTTATAATCTTAGGTCGTCCTCCAACCTATTTGGAACTCATAACCTTTCCGGTCCGCCTATATTCTTTTATTGTACGATATACGGTGGATATAGCAACTCCTAGAAATATATTAGTAAACTTTGATAAAATACAAACACTTTACTTATATATATTTCTTATGCATTGCTTTTCGGCTATCGATAAATGACCAAGATCTAACCGCTTGCGTTTCATTGGGGGTGAAACTGACGCGAAACTTGTACTGGGTACAACATCCATATTTAAAAATATACACAATAATATAACGATATGTTGAGGTAAAAGCTAGTTCTGAAAAGAACTGATTTATTTACTCTTAGAATTACGAAAAAGAAATTACGAGCACAAAACTGTTAACTGATAGCTGATATGTCAAAACATAGACAACTTAGCATTATGTAAAACAGACTCGGTTTCCACCAATTGCAGGTGTAGGTTTTAGCGCGGCAAATTTAAATCACTCCTCCTAGTTTAAAAACACAGTATGGATGAAATACTTTGCGTTTGGAGATATTACAAAATGGGCTAGAATAAAAAAATGTGGATTTAAGGATCTACAAATCGAACTAACCTTATAATACATTGAAAGAAGATAATTGTGTTGGTGGCGTCGTGTACGAGAAATGAAAGAGAATAGATATGTCAGACGGACATGAGAAGAAAGATAGAGAGAGACCAAGAAAAACTGGGAATAATGCAACTGCATATAGAGTGTATTGTACTTTGCTTTGAACTGGACCCAATCCATATCACAGTTCTCAATGTGTATAGGATGCCTAGCGATGATATAAATCTATTCACAACAAATATTTGCCATATATTAAATCAAGTCAACATAACCTGCAATTGTTTGTGGGCACATAAAAATTGAATCATTAAAGAGTACTACAGCCAGAGGGAATTATATATTTAATAAACTGTCGGAACCGACAAGAATACAGGCTAATAAAAACAATGTGATCAGCAATACACTGTACTCTATTGCTGTGATAACAGATCAGAAATTTTTCATACAGTTCAAATCTCGTCACAAATGCATTGAAAGAAACAACAAAACGCAGCTTCCTACTGTACGCAACTTAAATAATAGTAACATGAGAGATGGAACTTTATGATTAAGAATAATGATATAAACGAATTCATACGAACTTTACTCTAGAAAATGGACATATATGCCTCAGTGAAACGGGAGAAGAATATAGTCGAAAATTAGGTTGAAGATACTGCCTGGTTTAATGATAAACTTAAATAGCTGAGTGAACAGCAGCAAGTATGTGTATAACAGTAAAATATAGCAATGCAAAAGATGCCCAATTGAAAATATATACAGAAATGAAAAAGCGATATAAGAGAGAAACGGTTACTTCAAAATGTAATTTCTATACAGATATGTTGAACATGAAAACAAAACTATGGAAATATGGAGACTAGTGAGACTTCAAATAGGGTCGGAGGGGAAACATGATTTCATTCAAATTGAAGATGAAGATACATTGGTTTTTATGATTCTATACATATAGCCAATATATTTCCAAAACATGTCTCAGTGACTGCCATAATTAAAATGGATAATCACGGTAATGGAGTTTTGCACACCACGAGGGACTCCATATTACAAACAATGGTGGTCTTACCGGCAGATAAGCTAGAAATAATGTCAACTGTACTTAAAAATTATAAATGTTGCAGACCCGACGGCATACTACTTATGCAACTTACAAAAATTGAATGTGAGGACATTGATGATTATTTACTACATCTCTGCAATCTCGTAATCACTGCAACAGGATAAATTTGCATCGGCATTGAAATTGCAACAGTTATTCCCTTATACAAGAAGGAGGAGCCAGCTGTTTGGTAAACTACAGACCTATTTTTCTGCTTAGTGTGGTGTCTAAATTCTAAGTCTAATTGGGGTGTATAATAGAACATGGATTTAGACAAATGAGACTGCTTCATTTTAATTTATGAAGATGGTGAATAAAAGGTTGGACGAAAACAAATTTGCACATAAGTTTGAATTTTCAAATGCTTTAACCTGTGGCAATTGAATTTGTATCATGCCAACTAAATAGCTTATGTATAAGAATAAAGATATTATCATTGATAGCAACATTCCTGAATGGTAGGGAAATAAATGTTAAGTGAACTTGTTTTGAATCAGATAAGTATAACATTACCACGGGAATGGCTCAAGTATCGGTCCTGGGGCCACTAATATTTGATTTATATATTAATGATATATCCGAATATGTTATATCATGCAATTTAGTGAACTTTGCTGATGATACATCGGCGCTCAATGCAACTATAAAGTTAACCACAAAACAAGTGAAAGATTGGCGTTTTCGAAATTACCTAATTTTAAATGAATATAAATCAAGCTGTACATATTTTTGCAAGTGTACAGTACCAAATTAGATATCACGCACCGATTCTAAAAAACTAAGTAGATTTTATGACTCTATTTGGATCCCTTACATGGGGAAATCATATTGACTATGAGTGTGGGAGTTTGAGAGTATCATCTTATGCCATCGTTAAGCTCAGGAATCTGTTTGATACCGCTGGATTATTGCACAATTAATTCGTATATACTCTCATATGTAGTATAGTGATATGGGGGAGGACTAGGAGGATAAATAGATTATTTATAATGCAAAAACGATTCGGCTAAAACCGACCGACTGAAGGCGAACAAATTAAGAGCGCTCCGCTCAGCTCAACTCTATTGCAAATTTTAATATTACAAAAAAATGCGAGGAAAGGTAGTTAATTTTATAATTTTCGATATTTTTTTTATGTTTAGAAATTTTTGTAGTTGGGTTGGGCAAAGTATGATAAGTTCAATACAAATATAAAATTATTTATAACTGTGATCAATGTAAAAGTATTTTGGTTTAAGGTATAATTGTATGTTATTTGGGTATTATTTGTGAATTGTACATATACTATGTACTGTAGCCTACTGGATTAAGCATATATTATACCTATACAACCGTGATGATTCCCTTTTCATTTTGATATGCTACTTCTCTGTTTATCCAACATTGTAATTCATCAGAGCACCAGTGCTCATTATAGCACTATATAATGTATGAAATATTAATATATTTTTTCTTTAAAAAATTATGAAACTCTAAATATAATATATAAAAGGATAAGAAGTGTCTTGTTTATTAATTAAAATAGCGTTAGATTGCTTAAATTTGCTCCAATTTAATCGACATTGTGGGAGGTTTTTCCAGATAAAATCAAAATTACGAAAGAAAATCATTCACTCGAAGAGATTAACAATACTAAACAGAATTAGACATGTTTAAGTCGAGTTGGGTTCAGTTATACAATGGCGACACTGCAAATTTCTAAAATTTCTAGAATTATAAAAGATTTTATTTCTTTTCAAAATATTCCTCTTTAACGTCAATACATTTTTGAATTCGATGAAATCAGTCATTAAAGCAATGATGTCACTCATCTTGAGACACTTCAGAAACTAGGTTTTTATAATGTTCCACTGCTTCATCTCATGACGAAAAAGTGATTCCACGCATTTTATCCTTAATTTTTGGAAGCAAAAAGAAATCACAAGATCACATCCACATCACACATCCAAATCCATTCGTCCATTCAATGCGTTGTTCTTTTTGATCGGGAGTCAGTTTATGTGGAATCCATCGACAAAAAAGTTTTCTCACGTCTTACTGCAAAATGTTTTAGATTTGACTCATACCAATGCCCAATGTTGCCCGAATAAATGCATAAGATGTCCGTCGATCTCAAGCATTGCTCGAACAGCGGCAATATACTCATCAGTAACAGCAGTTCTTGGGCGTCCTTCAAGAAATTCATCATTAAGAAAAAAAAACGATCTCTTTTGAATTCGGTGAACGAATTATAAATTTATAAATTGTTGCCTTAGATGGGTCTTCTTCGCCAAATGCATTTCTAAGCCAATCTTCATATTATTTAGGCGTTAATGATTATTTAAAATCGTAAAAAAATCAAAACCCGGAAATATTCTGTTGTCAAATTCATTTTTGGGTGAACACAAAATGTTTAAATTATGATAATTAAAACACTATTAGAGCAAATCGAGCAACTTAAACGGCAATCAACTCACAAAACATTAAAAAGTAGCTGTCAAATAAAAACAAATTTGTTTTTGGGAAAATGTCATTCTAGATATTTTCGGTGTCGCCATCGTATTAACACTAAACGATTCAAATAAAATCAACTGAACGGCATATGTTCATATGATGCAAAAAATTATTTCAGTTGATTTCAGAGGCCGATCACGTTCAGTTACGTTAACTTGGATTGAGTTGAACTGAATAAACATCTAATCATGACTTATTTTTTTTTATAATGATTGTGGTTATAAACAAATATTTTCATTTAGTGTAGATTTGTTTCCATGTAATTCCAGCAAAATATTCCAGTCAACTGAATTTTACACGCATTAAGTTGATTTGGGTTAATCGAAATAAATATGTAATGTCGATAGAACTTCAAAACAAAACAAACTCAATTTGATGTAAAAAAACATTTAATTCAAAAGTCAATAATACCGTTACATGATAAATATACTATTGAGTTGGCTTCGATTTGCTTGAGCGGAATATATATTTAATGATTCTCTTCAAAATAATCTGAACTGAATCGCAAACGGAAAATTGAAAGTCAGTGATACATATACACATTGATTTTTTTAATGCATATTAAGCGGAGCCCGATCACATAATTGGTTTGGTTTGGGTTGCGTTGTTGATTTTATTCAAGACAGCGTCAACTCAATACAATACGGTTCTACAAATATTAACTTTTAGTATGAATTAAAATCGAATCAATATGCAAAGTTAAATCAAATCAAACTAAACTTTGACAACATTTACATTAATTTAACTTAACACAAATTAAACCTAAACATCATCACATGAATTGTATTGTATTGGATTGGGGTTGAGGTGAATCAACATTTAATGGTCATTTAGTTAAATGTACTCAAATCCCATGTTGGGTGCACTGCATTTGAAACGTACTACGTTGAATTGGGTTGAGTAACTTCAACAATTGATGTCCATTCAAATCAAATCAATGAAGAGGTGGTTCAGCTGAACCAAACCCAATCCGGATAAACTAGATTGTGTGGGAATGACTCAATATTTAACATTGGCATATGAAACTTAACATTTTCTCTTCATCGAAATTAGTATCAGTAGAAGGGCTCTTTCAAGTGGTAGTCGACTAAAATTCGTTATATTCATACCGGTGGTTTTCTAGATAATGCACTATTAATGATATTGCATGGGCAGTTTGACCACAACCCGATTGTCGAAAGCTGTATCTTGTTAAATCTTAATGATCTTTTCACTGACATTTGCAAAAGAGAATTTAAGACCCTTGTGTTTAGGATTTTGTATGTAACACAATGAATCATTTTAATTGTTTATTTAAGGCTTCTGCACCAGAAACCCTTAAATTACATTGCGAACTATTTGACATTTGATCTTTTTAAAATCTAACCGATAATTTATAGTAGTATATTTAGTTTTGCTCTGATTGTTCATTTCATGCGCCATGGACGTCTTGTTGTTTTTCACTTATTATGCTGCAGATTTATATTCCTATAAAGAAAATAAAGTATGAAGTCAATCTCACATTCTCCATGTATTGTCAGGTTACCGGGCGTTTTATCTTCTATCTTTATCTTGTCATGTACTAAATGTTTCATTGGGATGCGTCGTTATTGACATCCCCACTATTTTTTTCATGTCCAGAACTGTTAATAGATTACACTACCTATCCCTTTTGAAAGCTAATTTTAGTCTCAATGTTTCTATTAAACCTGGCCATAATTGAGTATTATATTATATTATATTATACCGTGAGTTTTATTTAAGTATGGCCATAGGGATTTACATGGTAAAAATTGTACCCCACGTTAACTTTTGTTGCCATTCAAATTTTAAACAATTTTTTGTTTTTATTAATAAATCAAACATTTTTCTACAAAATGTACATTATTTGAAAGACATAAGCGTGTTAGAATTCTTTATTTTCGCTTTCAAATTTGAAATTAATGACACAAGTAATTAAGACAAAAGATCAACTTGGCGTAAATGTCATAATGCTTATTGACAAATAAAGGTTATAAAATCGCACGAAAGTTTGTTAATGTAATTTTTTTAAGAAAATGTATGTTTATAATATTAAAGAACGAGTGGAAATCGTAACTGTATACATAAAAAGCATGTCAAGCCGCGAAATTGTGGATAACTTCGCTGCGGCACATCAAAATCGTCCTACTCCTCCTTTAGTTGTCAATAAGCATTATGACATTTACGCCAAGTTGATCTTTTGTCTTAATTATTTGTGTCATTAATTTCAACTTTGAAAGCGAAAATGAAGAATTCTAACACGCATATGTCCTGCAAATAACGTACATTTTGTAGAAAAATGTTTGATTTAGTAATAAAAACAAAAAAATGTTTCAAATTTGTACGACAACAAAAGTTAACACAGGGTAAAATGTTTACCATGTAAATCCTTATGGCCATATTTAAATAAAACGCACTGTATATTGAGTTTGGTGCATGTATTTGATTCATGTACTATGATTCATGTCCGAAACTTCTGCACTTTCATATCTAGATTTTGAGCAAACATATTAAAATATGACGCAACATTTAGTGTATAAACGAGAAACGACTCTTAAGCGGAAGAATGTGGGGAGAATTAAAATATGCAATATGGATTTGAAATATATAACTAATTATTTTCTAAATTCAGTTATTTGTGTCCATGAACAAATATCGTTTGAAAAATTATTTTTTTTTAATGTTTCAAGTGTTCATTCATTGCATACGTATAATATACAAAAACATATACATATACATATAAATGTTTCTTCTTCCCTCTTTCGTCGCACCGGGATTCATGGATGCTTCCATCTCGGGCTATCGGTATCGAGGGTACATGAGTTTGTGTGATGTTTATGTCTTGGTGATGTTTAAATTTTGGTGATGTTTATTTTAGTTGTTCGTTTAGTAATTGGTTTCTGATTTTTAGTTGTCTTAATTATTTGTGTCATTCATTTCAACTTTGAAAGCGAAAATGAAGAATTCTAACACGCATATGTCCTGCAAATAATGTAAATTTTGTAGAAAAATGTTTGATTTATTAACAAAAACAAAAAAATATTTCAAATTTGTACGACAACAAAAGTTAACACGGGGTAAAATGTTTACCATGTAAATCCCTATGGCCATATTTAAATAAAACGCACTGTATATTGAGTTTGGTGCATGTATTTGATTCATGTACTATGATTCATGTCCGAAACTTCTGCACTTTCATATCTAGATTTTGAGCAAACATATACCAAATGTACACTTGAAGCCGGCGCGTTGTTTGGATTGAGTTACACAGTTTTGCGTTTTAAACAGATTAGGTTTGGGCAATTTCAACGATGGGAACGAAATTAAAAACGTAGATTTCAGGATGTTTTCTCAATAAAATAAAAAAAAAATTAAACTAAATCCTGCAGAATATTGGCAAGAATTACTTCATGATACACCCATAAGAATATTTTCTCCAGTCTGTGTTTAAGTATGTAATAAATGGCTCCGCATAAAATGAAAGTAAGAGCTCACTCCCGTCTACGCATAATCTGGACGCACAAAGCCAACTTGATAGCTAGATTTATTGCGGAAGAAGTGGCGTTTTCGAAACGCTTACACTGTGCATTTTCCTTGTCACCAAGCTCGTACATACTACGGAAAAGTATTTCCGAGTATTAAACCAATTAATTAAAATATCCGCAACATTTAGTGTACAAACGAGAAACGACTCTTAAGCGGAAGAATGTGGGGAGAATTAAAATATGCAATATGGATTTGAAATATATAAATAATTAGTTTCTAAATTCAGTTATTTGTGTCCATGAACAAATATCGTTTGAAAAATTATATTTTTTTTAATGTTTCAAGTGTTCATTCATTCCATACGTATAATATACAAAAACATATACATATACATATAAATGTTTCTTCTTCCCTCTTTCGTCGCACCGGGATTCATGGATGCTTCCATCTCGGGCTATCGGTATCGAGGGTACATGAGTTTTGTGTGATGTTTATGTCTTGGTGATGTTTAAATTTTGGTGATGTTTATTTTAGTTGTTCGTTTAGTAATTGGTTTCGGAATTTTAGTTTAAAGTTTTTATATTTTAGGTTTCTTATGTCTTGATATATTTTGTTGTATTTTCTGATCATTTCTGTTGTTAGTGTCTGCGTGAATCGTGTAGTTTTAAACTTTTGTGTTCTGATGTATGATATTCTCCTTGTTTTATGGTTATGAATTTCTTTACTTCTTTTTAATCTTAGATTTATTTTCATTTTTCCGTACTCTATTGTATATATCATTAAGAGGTTATTTAGAGTTATTAATTTTTTTATATCAAGTTCCTGTGTTTTTTGGTATATTTCTGTAGAGGGTGTTCTTCGGTTTAAAGTATATAATATTTTAAGTATCTTGTTTTGTTGTCGTTGTAGTTTGGATAAGTTTGCTTGGCTTGTGTCTCCCCATATGTTAATTAGGTAATTAAGATTTGAGGAGAAAAGAGCATGATACATTTGTCTTCTCCAGGATTCTGGTAATATGTTTCGGATTTTTGTTACTGTTGCTATTGTTTTAGTGTTTTTTGTTATTATTTTCTTGACGTGATTGTCCCATTTCAGATTATTCTGTAGTGTTAATCCTAGATACTCTACTCTATCTACTTGTTTAATCGTGTTTCCTTTAATTTTTATGTCCATTTCCATTCGTTGTTTCTTGTTACTGAAGATTATATATTCGGTTTTATGTTCATTTATGGTGAGTAGGTTGTTGTACATCCATGATTCAATTTGTTTTAGATTGTCATTAATTTGCATCTGTATATCTTGTTTATGCTTGCTGGAATATATTATGCTGGTGTCGTTGGCATAGCCATACAATTTTCCATTTAACTTAATTTCGAATAGGTCGTTCGTATATAGTATGTATAGAGTTGACGGTAGATTTCCTCCTTGAGGTATTCCGTACTCTGCATATTGTGGGCTACTCTCTATTCCTTTCATTTGTGTTGTTTGTGGTCGATCGGTAATGTAGGTTCGTATTAGGTTTAAGTTTTTGTCTCGTATTCCCAACACCTCTAGTTTTTCAATTAACTTTGTTTTTGATATTGTGTCGAAAGCCTTTTTCATGTCTATAAATATACCTATTGCTAATTCATTTTGATCTAGTTTTGTTTTTATCAGATCGTATGTCGCTGATGTTGTGTCGGATTGTAATTGGAATGCACACTGTTGTTGATTAATTATGTCATTGTTATTTATGTGCTGTGTTATTCTTTTTTGTATTATTTTTTCTAGTACCTTGTTTATCGTAGCAGCGATATTGGTCTATAATTTTCAGTTTTTGTTTTGTCTCCTTTTTTGTGTATCGGTATAATTGCGGCTCTTTTTAGATAATCGGGATATATTCCTTCTTCTAGTACATTGTTAGTCAGTTTCACAATTATCGGTGTTAATGTTGTTCTGTTTTCTTTTATTAGATTATTTGTTATTTTGTCGAATCCGGGTGCTTTGTTAGTTTTCATTTCTTGTATTATTTTGCTTATTTCGTCATCATAGGTTAGCTCAAATTTTGCTGTTGCAAATTGTCTTTTTGTTTTCGTTGTTTGGTGTTTTATATTTGATTCCGGAATTTGTTTTTCGGCCAGTTTTTGTCCTATATTTGCGAAGTAGTAGTTGACTTCTTTTACTATTTCTTTTACATTTCTTGTTTTGGTTTTATTTTCTCTTTCTATTTCTTCAATTTCATTCTTGCGTTGCTGCTTTTGGTTCAACTGCTTCTTTATTACATTCCAAATTTTTCTTGCATTTCCTTTACATTTCTCAAATTCTCCTTTGTAGTATTCCTGTTTTGTGTGTTTAATTATCATGGTAGTAGCTTTTTTTATTTTGTCGTAAGTTATTTTTAATATTTCGTTGTTTGGATTTTTTCTATGTCTTTCGTATAGTTTGTTTCTGGACTTAATGTGTTCTAGCAATTCATTGCTTATCCAGGGACACTCTTCTCATCTTTTTATTTTTGTTTTTGTCTGATTTGTTGTTATTATATGTTCTAATTTTCTTGATAACTCTTCATAGTTATTTATTGCGTCTATTTTTATATCTCTAATTTCTTGTTATATCTTCTTATGGTCAGTTTTTGTGGTTTCATATGCTTTATACTCTGGTTTTCTTTTTTGCTTTTGTTTTACTTCTGTTAATATTGCATTATGGTCTGATATATCGGTGTGTATTATTTTTATTTATTTAATTACTTCTTTTCTATTCGTTATAAGGTGGTCTATTATTGTGTTGTTTCCGGTTTTATTTTTCCTTGAATAATATTTTTTATTCTTTTTGTTTATAATTTTATAGCCATTTTCCATTATTGCATTTGTGTATTCTTTGTTGCTGTATTATTCTCAGCAATATTTATATTGAAGTCTCCAACTATCACGTGGTCTTTTTTCCTGTTAGTTATATTATTTTTTAGTACATGTTTGAGATTGGCGATAGTTACTTTCGGTGGTTTGTATACTAAAGTTATGACTATTTTCTCAGTGGTGAGTAATATTTTTAATATCTCTATTTCTTTTATTGTTGTGTTTGTGAGTACTTCATATGGTGCGTCTTTTCTAATATATAAGGCTATTCCCCCTCCACGTGTTTTTCTTGAGTTGTATTCTGCGTTATAATTCATTAGTTGGTAGAGGTGTTCAACTGCAGGTGTTAGCCAGGTTTCAGTTAGTGCCAATATTGTGGGGTTATGTATTTTTGTTATTCCTTCAATTTGGGTAAATTTATTTTTTATGCTTCTTATGTTATGTAAGTATATTGTGTGCATTGTATTTAGATTTACTTTATTTTCTGTTTGTTTGAGTTTTTCATGCTGTTATTACTTCGTCTAGGTCTGTATAGTTTTTAATTTTTATTTTTTTACTCGAGTCTGTTTTTCTGATGAATATGTTTCCATCTCTTGTCCACAGATATTTGTATCCGTTTTCTTTTTTAAGTTCTCTTGCTCTGAAGAACAAGTTGGCTGTTTGTGTTGTTAGCTGTTCGTTTATATATATATATATTAGGGCGGGTTAATTTTTTTTTTGATGAAGCGTATAGCAAAATCGTAATATATAGGTGATTCTGAGAAATTTTGCTCAAGAGACCATAGCTCTAACTTGGATTTGGAGCCCCCCAAAATTTCAAAATATATATTTTTCCATATATACATAGAATAATTTAATTAAATTCGTCATAAAATCGGATAGCATTATAGTAGATTTCTCAATCTGGGCTTGTTTGAAAGGTATTTTTATCACCTTTCAGAATCTGTATTGATACCAATATTTTAAAATGAACTTTTAACTAATAAATTCAGAATTCAGAATTCAGATTATAAAAGTTCAGATAATTTCCAAAAACTTTTATTACGATCAATTTTTTTGTAGGAAAATCGATTTGAAAAAATCAACATTTTCAAGGTTTCAACAAGAAAACACTATTTTTACATTTTTTATTCAATTTATTTTTAAATATTATTCTCGACCTACAATTTAATGTTTTAACGTGGTAATATTATTTTGTAAGGTCCTTTTTACTTTCCATTCGAGGAGTTTTCTTAATGTCACTGCCATAACTCCTTCACGATTCTTTTCTATAACTCGTTTTGAAACACTCGTTAATAATTGTACATGTCTTTCTGTTCCTTGTATGTGCATTGGAATTTGTGGATCAGCCAGTGGTGGTTCAACGAAATCTAAGTATTCTACCAAGTGATCATATGGAATCTGTCGAGTAAATGCTGGTTCAAATAATATATCGTCGTTATTCATGTCAACCATATTGACATAATCGGTAGCATTGAAATTTAAGATATATTTTTTGTAAACTCTGAGTTTAGTTGGATCGTACAATTGTTCTCGATAGTGTAAAATCTTTTTGATAGCTCTATCCCGTATTGCTTTTCGATCATCAAATAACATTGTTAATAAGATATTTTCTGGATGTGCGTAATATGAGTTGTTTTGAATTACACCATCTACAATATTACGAAAGTTTGGTTGTAAGTATCGTGTCCAACGTATAAATTTTAATAAAAGTGCACTGCCGTACACAACAGAGTTATAAAACTTCACATTGAAATACATTGGCACATAAACTGTAATAATATAAACTGCCAACGTTTTTAAATTGGTCGATGGTGTATTAGTTGTTACATATAATCGTAGTAATCTACTTGCTTTGGTTAACCAACGAGAATGTGCAATTGGTCCTGGTTTAATGTTAGCTAAATCAACTGGAACAATACCATTCGAAATTGCTTTAGCTATTTGATATAAATATTTAACATCTGTTGATAGTTCGAGCTCATGTTCATGATCCATCATTGCAGGCATATTCTCCAGTGGTATTGGATCAAAATCAGCTACTACCTGAAAAATGAAATGTTTAGATCAATTAAAATGCAATTATTTTATTTTAACTTTATCCCAATCGAAAAAGTAAAATAATGACAATAAATAATGATGATATTAAATAAAATAAAGTGTTACATACCTGCAATTTCTCACATTCTTGAATAGCTTTGAATAACTTTCCACTTGCTGCTCGTGGTCCACTGGTGACTGTTTTGTCCAATGCTTCATATAAATGACGAAATGGCAGTTCATTGAAATGAAGCAGACATATAAACCAGTGAATTGGTCTATTTAACTGTTTTTCAAATAATCGTAAAACACCATTTTCTGTTCCAGTATTTGTTGGCTCACCATCACTGCATATGCCAATTAATTGATCAACTGTTAATGTTTTATTGTTGAAAAATTCATTCAGTTTTCTGTGTTTGGTTTTTGCATCTTCTTGACTACCCAAATTTACATATCCAAGTAACTCATTATAGGGCTCTTTCAGAACAACTAAATGCGGTTCTTTTACCATAGTGGTATGAAATTTGTCATTAACTTTCTCTGTAGTTAATGAGTCATTTTTTCTACCATCGAAAGAGAATGCAGTTATGGAAGAATTTGTATGTCGTGTACGGAGCACTGCATCTCTAGATTTAACTTTTTCTCTAGCCACTTTTGATTTATCCATAATAACAAGATTACCATGAACATCTCTAAAATTTATATCTTCGAATAAAGCTGTTGCTAAACATGAAGCGACTCTATCTGAAACACCGAATCTATCACACATCATAGCAAAATTTAAGGCATCGTATCTTTGAGTATAATGACCTCGTCTCATTTGAACAGTTGCTTCTGGAACTTCTGTTGTTGCTTCATTTTCATCTTCATCCATGTGTAATTCAGGTGGTTCGTAACTTGGATCATCGGTACCAGTTGTAAGTGTTGGTATTGTTGTAGCTACTTCTTCAACGTCTTGAATATTCAAGGTATATTCAGGTATTGTGAATTTTCTAACATTATGCTGGTCCATCATAAATTCTTTTAGATGTTCTGGAATCAATCCACACGAGCATTCTGTTGTTTTTAATTTGCAATTACATTTGCCAATATAAAATAATTCGTTTATTGAATCAACAAATGCTTTAAATTCATCTCTTTTGTTTCTATCTTGTACATGTTTCTGGTATTTATCAAGCAAACCAGTTAATTTTTTTAAAACACTCTTTCTATTAATGATTTCAATATTTAATTTACACCAAATTTGGATCAATTTATCTGTTACGTGAGGAGTAAAATTTTTATACGAGAACATTTTGTTTTCAAATTTAGCACGATCACTTAAAAAAAAATAATATTTTAAAATGTCACATTTAGTAGGCAAACTAAGATCATTTAAATCACTTGATAAACCAAAAACAACAATATCTTGATGAGGCATGTTAGTCAATCTAGAGTCAAAACTTGTTGATGTTGTTGCTTCCATTTGCGAAGACACCGCAGACGATGTTGATGGTTCTTGATTATCCATAATAACTTTGATATTATCACTGCACTCTTTGACTAAATCTAAAATTATAGTTAAAAAATTTAAAAATTAAACACTTGGTTAAAGTTTCAAAGAGTGTATTAATTATTATATAAATATTATGACCTGCATAACAAAGAACCATTTCCCGGATCTAAATAAATTTAAAACATTGCATACAACTACCAAAGGCAAACGGTTGAATTTTTTAGAAACGCTAGAAATCAAAAAAGCGGAAAAACACGGCAAGAACATCACGAACGACCACACAGAATTCGGAATTTCCCCGGTCATTTATGCGGCTATTATCCCTTAAGCGCACACGTGTTGAATTAGTATATATAGAACCCCGTTTGCAAATTCCCCACAGTAATTACCCCAATATCTATAATTTATGTAAGGATATGTTTTCCAGTAACGTGTACCGTTTTCGAGATATGGAAAAAGGTGATAAGGGTAAACCATCACTTCCGGTTAAGAGATTGCGTTCAAAATAGGACGTTTTCCTCCTTGCTGCATACAAATGTTAAGTTTAAAGTTGAAGAGCTCTAGCTATAATCGTTTGGACGCTAGAGCGCGCACAGACACACAGTACCACACAGACACACACACAGACGTCATTCCGAAAATAGTCAGAAACGATTCAGGGGACCTCAAAACGTGTATATCCGTTGAAATCTCGAGTTCGAAATTTTTCATGATTCCTATACTTATACATAATGTATAAGAAAGTAAATATTGTTATTGTGATAACCGAGTTTTTATTTAAGTATTTTGGCAAACTGCGTATTGCACGATGAACGATTAAGGAAGAAGGAAAAGCAAGCTTGGCAACGTTTAGTGGTGGTAAACGTCATTATTTTGTAACGTCATTATTCAGTGTTAAAAAGTTGTTCAATTGAACAATGCTGCCATTGACGACTTATTCTACAGGTATCAATACAGATTCTGAAAGGTGATAAAAATACCTTTCAAACAAGCCCAAATTGAGAAATCTACTATAATTCTATCCGATTTTATGACGAATTTAATTAAATTGTTCTATGTATATATGGAAAAATTTCTATTTTGAAATTTTGGGGGGCTCCAAATCCGACTTAGAGCTATGGTCTCTTGAGCAAAATTTCTCAGAATCACCTATAGATTACATTTTTGCTATACGCTTCATAAAAAAAAATCGCTCCATACAATTTGACCCGCCCTAATATATATATATATATATATATAGCGTCGGGCGGTCATACTGCCCCGAGTGAAGATCAAGGGTGACCTACTGTCGTAAGCAATAGAACCCCACACCATCAACCCCACAGTTCGGTGAACATGTCTCGCAATCGAAAAATTAGGATTGCGCCTTTCTCCACGTGTTCGTTTAACAATCATCCGACCATCATGCATTCCTAAATAAAATCGCGATTCGTAACTAAAGACAACTCGATGCCACTCCAAGTTCCATTGAAGTCTTTCCGTGCACCAGGCCAAACGTTCCTGGCGATGTTGAGCAGTGAGGGGTAGCACAAGATGTGGGCGGTAAGACAGCAAGCCAAAGGTTCTTATTCGACCATAAACTGTTCGCAAGCCTATCGGAAGACCTTGTTCACCTAACCATTGATCAGCTATTGATCTAGTTGTAGAGAATCGGTCTCTCAAGGCCATTAATCTTAAGCGGCGATCTTGACGTTCATTGGTTCGTCTTTGAGCCCCAGTGCCTCTTCTCCGACGTTCAACCCCGTGTTCAGACCACGCTTGATAAACACGCATTATTGTTGAGTGGTGCCGTCCCAAACGGTTGCCGATTTCTCTAAACGAAAAACCTGCTTCTCGTAAACCAACAATCCGCCCTCGGTCAAAGTCACTCAACTGCTGGTAAACTCGAGGTCTCCTTCCTCTAGGCATCATTAAACACTAGAAACACTTTAAACTAAAGAACGGAATCCGAAAAAGTGGAACAAATTCAAAAAATGACTCGATAATTGCTTGTCTATCACCACCTCTAAAAAATGACACAAACGTCAAAAATCCCATGACTACTTGATGATTGGGTTTCAAATTTTAATCAACTATTTCCCTGGACTAATCCACTATTCCTGCCAAATTTGGTCCAAAAATTCCCACCCCTTCTAGGTGGTGCAGTTTATATGTCACTGAGTATATATGTCGTTCTTCTTTCTTTTAAAGCACATTCTTGTGTATTTATTGATCCTATTGCTTTTCTGGTTTTTGGGATGTTTAGTTTTTGTTCATTTGATCGCAGTTGTACAATTATAGGACTTTTTTCGTTATGTATATCTTTTCTGCAACAATTAACTATTTGGTCCTTATCAACGTTTATATTCATACCTTTTATGATTTTGTTTACTACTTCGTTTACTTTTTCATTTTTTCCTGTTATTATTATATTATTTTTGATTTTGTCTCTTTCTGTCTTTTCTATTATATTCTCTAGTATTTGTATTCTTTGTTCCAATAATTCTCTTTCTTTCTTACCCTCTTTTATCATTTTTTTAAATTCTTTGTATTCTCTTTGCATTTCATCAAATTTTTCTGATAAAAAATCCATTGATTTTTGTAGTTCTTTTAACATGCTTCTGATCTCTTTTGATGTAACACATTCTTCTTCACTTTCGCTTGATTCAGCCTCATTCTTGCCGCTTCTCGTTTTTTTCCTGGTTTTTGTCATTTTTAAATGTTGTTAGGTGATTAACAGAGGATTACACAAAAATTACAGGGACACTCTTTTCACACCCAGGGGCCCGTCAAGGTGTCTAACTTATACACAATAGAGAAGGCCTCGGTAGGAATTTGGTTAGGGATATTTATTTGTTCGTAAACGTTTTGCGAGTCCGGTCCTGTCTGGCAGCTGACAAAAATCGAGTGGGAATCGTAAAAAAGAGGCACGCTTGGCGATACCGAAGCAGGGAAGATAAAAAAAGAAAAAAAAAATTTTGGTTTGTGTAAATTAAAACTTACGTCTTAATTACGCTCTTGCCGATAATAACATCTTCCTTGTAGTAATCTCTATGGATAGTAGATGTTTCGCACTACACAACAGTGCAATATGTGTGTTTTTAGTTTGATATTTCTATCTAATTTTACAGCTTTTCACGGACACTTTGTACACGACACAGTTCACTTGCGGGCTTTCAAATTGATTTTTAGAGAATTTTTTAAATATAACACAACGAATTAAAAAAATAGATTTCAGGAGCTTTTTCAACAAAATTAAAAGAAAAACTAAATATGAAATCCTGCAAAATATTGGCAAGAATTGCCAACACTGCCACACTCTAAACGAAATCTTTCTCCAGTCTGTGTTTATAAGTATGTAATAAATGGTTATGCATAAAATGAAAGTAACAGCCCACTCCAGGCTACGCATAATCTGAACACATAAAGAAGTGGCCTTTTCGAAACACTTACACTGTGAATTTTACTTGTCGGCAAGCTCGTATGTATGTACAATTACGAACAGAGAAGATGTCCCTGTAATAAAACAAGCGAACAGTTCGAACTATCCCCTTTAAAGAACAGACATCATAAAATGCAAATACGCTACTACCCCAACTGCGATCGCATTAAAAATAACAATTTAGATATTCCTATAAACGTAAATATATATTAGTCTGCATTTAAAAATATTTATTATTTCCGAAAGCATTTAATCAAGTATGCAAATACAAATATTTCGATGCTATGTTGATTTACAACAAATCCTTACTAATATATGAAATCTTATACATTTTTGTAGACATTAATTTCATCGTTTTTGACGAATAATAAGAGTAGTGTACAGAATTAAATAAATGCAATTAAGAACGATTCCAGGCTTACACAGCAAATAATGTAACGTGATATTGACCAATCGCCGAACTAAGTAGGTGCCCAGACTAATTTCAATTTTGCGGTTCTTCAGCATATATCGACTCGAATCAAATTGTTATATAAGTTTGCATTTCAAAATATTTCCTTTAAGTATTAACTTTTTCTGATAGAATAATTCAATTAGTTTGTTCAATTGAGACATACACTTTTAAGTGTTATATAACATTTACAGTGATAGTGATTTGTAGAATACTATAAGGGAAAAGATGTATATTAAATGTCATTACGAAAAAGCCGCAAATGTTATTAAAAGATTAGGACAATGAACATAACATTCTTGGAACTGTTCTTAAAGATACCGATTATTAATTTTCGCACTAAAAGAAAAACTCCCACATCCCATTATCAATTAATCTCCAGCTGGCATTGAAAAATTAATAATTATTTCTCTAATCCCTATTCACATGCGACAGTCAAAGGTAATCTCATTTTGAAGCATTTTTATGTCGGTGTTTTTAAGAACAGTTCCAAGAATTTTATGTCCATTGTCATAATCTTTTAATAACATTTGTGGGTTTTTCGTAACGAAAAATGGTGGAGATGGTTAGTTAAGCCAAACAACATTAGCATTGCTTTAGTCTTGTTCTAGATGCATCCAAGTTTAAACCTACAAATAGTGCTTCTTAAATTATTCATCTGCATCAACGTGACAGTTTTTGATTTCGAACGTTAAATTCTTGTACATGCATTTAAGGTTAGTGTACAGTTTTGATACATTTATTCAGGTGTCAATATTTAATCGGTTAGCCAGTGCATAGTTTATTTTGCAGTGTTCACTCAGCTTACTTTGACAATGGAAAGGAGATTAGGTCAGCGCGAATCTACAATGGAACAGAGGGGTTATATTTGTGGATTGGCGGCCGCGGCTATGCCTTATCAAGAGATTGCTGAAGTAGTTGGTTTAAGTGTGAGTACTTTATGCCAATAAACTATTCATGTGAAAATATTAGTCAACATAGTATATATTGTACTCACCAAATGTTTTAATTGCTTTCACCCCATTTTATTACAATTACTCGTTTTCTTTCAAATACAATTATATTATTGGTATTGGTATTGGCGCGCGTAACTTTTCGGACCAGTAGATGGTTTGTTGAAAACAAATTCATGCGGCTTGTTTTTAAAATGGAAAATATTCCACATTATAAAAACCAACGCAAGATTGTGATTTAAAACATTTTTGCTTACTGCTGGAAACTTTTTCATTTATAAGTGTTTCCCTGGACAGGAATGAATTCCCAAATGGAATTCCTTAAGTAAATACCTTGACCACCGCCTTTTTCGTTAACGATTCTTATTTTGCTTCTGGTTAGTGCACAAATAATAAATATTTATTACTAAGTAAAAAATTCTACACTGCAAAACAGTGTTGTGTTACCCTGCAGTGAACGAATATGTAGTTATTTACTTGACAATGATTGTTTTACGCTGAACTAATATGCAAATGTTACAAAGATTAATAATGTACAGGTAAAACAAGTTCGTCGTTGGGTGCAACGGGGACAAAACGTTGGTGATCGACCTTTGGAGACCATCAGAACCGGTGTCCGCCGCATAACGACACCACTTGAAGATGGTGCCATCGTGAGGGCGGTTGAGAATAGCCCATTCATTACAAGAGTCAGAATCAGGGAGGAATTAAATTTGAATTGCTCCACAATAACAGTAAGGAGACGCCTGCGAGAAAGTAGGTACCATGCGAGACAGCCTGCCCGGAAAATTGAATTGTCCGAGGCACATGCTGCAGCTAGGGTTCGCTTTTGCGAAGCGAATATCGACAGGGATTGGCAGTGTGCGATTTTTACGGATGAAAAAACTTTTTCATCTTCGGAAGATTCTCCTGTAGTGTTATGGCGAAAGAACAACACCCGATATATGCGGGAACATGTAAGGCCAAATGCAACAAGCGGTCGCATAACGGCCGGATTTTGGGGGTGGATGTCAGCTGCCGGCCCCGGTGAAATAATACCTGTTTCGCCCCCACGTTTCAATTCTCAGCGGTACATTGGAATACTTGAAGATATTGTGATCCCATCAGTGAGAATTGTCTACCCAGACGATGAAATTTAGGTGATCACTTTTGTACAGGACAACTGTCCGATACATACATCGGCAGCAGTTATGAATTGGTTCGATGATCAAAACGATATCGAATTGTTGGATTGGCCGGCAAAATCTCCGGATTTGAACCCCATAGAGCAAATGCGGGCGGCAATGGTGAGGTCTTGGGAGGATGTGCCTGGATTCGGTGTCAGGGAAAGAACAATAGAGCAGCTGACAAATCATGTTATCACGGTATGGGAGAGACTCCGAGGCACAGCGTTTTGCAGCAACACCGTTCGATCAATGAGAAATCGCCTAACCGAATGCATTGGAAGCAATGGCTATTATACAAAATATTAATCAATGTTTAGTTTTTAGACCTAGAATCTACATTTACGTTTCCTGTTTTGTATATGTTGCCGATAATATTATGTTTTGAGAAAAATATATGTCACGGTTTAATAAAATAAATGCATTTTTATGTGCAGCAGCGCCCGATTCCACACCGCGCAATGTCGTTCTAAATCATTTCGGAACCTAATGTTTTATAACTCAGGCGCTTAATATTGCATTGAGTTGCTTTTTGTCGCTCTATCCGAACACATCAAGAGTAGCTTTTCTACGTGTGTACTTTTGAGATATATTTCAGATTACTGATACATTTTTAGAAATCTTGTCTAACATTTCCAATAAAAATATCCATTGGACAAAGTTTAATTATTAGGAATTAAATATTGCACGGATACTGTAAAATTCCCGTGTATATAGAAAATGCATCGTTTTATTATTCATAATTAGGCGCCAAGTGAACAATATGTAAACTATATAAGATTTTATTCGATTTGTGTACTTCCGTACGGTTTGTTATAAGTGTATATCGTATTACAATGAAGAATAACTTAATAATATAATTAAACTTACTTGCGATATATGAAATTAGAATAAATAAATAATTCAAAGGAAAATTCAAAATAGACGAAAAATATACATATTTCTATATTTTGAATATCCAATTACGATTTTTTTATCTATTGGAATGATATCAGAAGAAGGAGAAGTTAATAATTGGAAGAAGTACTTTTAAACAAAAACTGATCCTATTTGCGTTTATTAGAAATCTTCATTAAAGGAATATCTAATTCGTATTCATTAATATCGTATGTGACTCTCAACAGAATGTTAACGTTTTTTCAATCTCTCAAATTCTTATTTCACAACAAGTAACTGGCTTTTATATTTTGATATAGGTAAGTGTGTATACTGATCAACCCCGATTTCCTACCGTCGTTATTGTGAAGAACATTCTTTATCTAAGAAACATCGTGATTTTACGACAAGAAAAAGCTATATTCAGTATCTATGTTATTACGAATGCAAAGTGATGACATTATTCAATCAGAAAAACAAATATTAGGAATACAAGATATAACGTGTGAGCAACGGAATTGTGATTCAGGGAGGGCTTTGGAAGTTTTCGCGTATGTCTTAGATTAATTTTGAGTAATAGAACTACTCGCCGTTACTAACAGGTGTACCAATCCTTTTCCCGGTAACTTAAATTTAGATTAAATCAAACTGCAGGCAAAGCTGTAAAAACTGAGGTTATGTTGGAAATAAAATTTTAAATAATACAATTTAATCATGACAACCAGTAGTAATTATCAAATAAGATGAGTTATATGGCCACCACCGACATCTCTACACAATGTAACTCTTCTTTTAACGGAATCAACAATATTATGAAGTATCCAAGTGAGTGTTATTAATTTCTTCAATTGAGTTAGTAATTATTTCTTGTAGCTCGCCTAGATCAGCAACAGGAGTTTTGAAAATAGTTTTTTTCCAAATATGGGAATATGAAAATTTCACAGGGGGTGATATCACATGACCTCGGAGGCCAAATTGTCTCTGTATTTAAACTAAGAATGCGATATCCAAAGAATTGTGTTAGAAAACTAATGTTTTCAAAAGTCTTGTGTGCACGGGCGTCATCTTGCTGGAAATAAGCTCGCTGTAGTTCGTCGTCGTGCAACATGTTCACAAATAGTGTTAAAATTTCATTAAAAACTGTTTTACAATACATCAAAAAGTGACAGTTTAAATGAACTATTTTACTGGATTAAAATTACACATTCATGGTATGTCTATCTCCCTCTTCCAGGGCCAACTCTAGAACATAATTCCGTTGCTCTCACGTTATTTTAAATGCAAAGTAATGTGCAATTTACGTTCATGTTTTACTTTGATGTGAATCACTGTATGCTTAAGAACACCAACATTTTAAACTATATTCAATGTACTAATTGGCTACAGTTTAAACCACTTAAATCACCGTACTAGGTGATCGAAATACTTTTATCATTCTTCACAAAAGGACAGGAAATGAAATTAATTAGAAAAGTGTGCGAGACATATATTTTGTAATTTCCATGGTGTGTAAATTTACCTAACATCTGAAAGGTTTCACGGAATTATCATATGTAACTATATTTGTATTTACGTAATAAATGAAATGATTTCAAAAATAATAAATAAATCAAAGCAAACATTTTTAATACAAACACATATTTACGGTTTTTCATTAAAGTAAATCTAAGTAGTATTGTTAAACGCAATGCCAAACCCCGGGTAGATGCGACCGTAATACATATTTGCATTTTATGACCGGTACATGGTTTTTAAAGGAGATAGCTCGAACTGTTCGCTTGTTTTACTACAGGGGCATCTTCTCTGTTCGTAATTGTACATACTACGTAAAAGTATTAAGCCAATGAATGTACATTGCAGAACCAGTTTCATAAAGCAGGTTTTATTGTAAGAATTCAGCTTTCTAAAGAGCAAGTTCAGTAAAATACGTTTTATTATTATCATTTTATAATGTCGCACCTTTCATGTTCTTTTTTGATAAAAAACAAACAAAACAAATTTAAAGAAATTCAAATGATGATTCCAACAAACAACTATAGTTTTCAATAAAATATTACATTACTTACATTATGTCATACATAAATCCTACTACTTTTATATATCATATATATTTATTGTTTTGAAATGTAATGATAAATTAACTTTATTAACGAAATAAAAAAAATCGAAATTGCACTTGCACTTGCACTTGTATTTACACTTCGTTTTATATTTAACATACATACCATTACTTGTCAACTTTCTTTCAAAGATGCTGTTGACTAGCGACGTTTTTATTAAATCTCTTCACAAGCGACGTACCGCATATAGCAGGCAAAATGACATTAAAACCTCGTCGCGTATTGACTTTCATTAAACCTTTACAGGTTTGCAATACTTTATCCCTTTCATATTTTTGTTCCAATATGTATAAATTTAACAGCTATATTCTCCTTTCTACAATTGAGTTTTTAATTCTCCTTTAATAAACTCATAAAATTTATGAACCTTTTTCCTGTTTTTACAGCCTGTACACATAACTAAAAGCAAATTCTTGCCACGTACACCAACAATCATTTAAAAACCAATTTAAATGGCCGAGGTTAACATAACTAAAATATTCATAAAGATAACAAAACAATCCCCCGAGATCGCAAATTGTGTTCTTTCTATTGTATTTATTTTTACTTATACTTTTTGTGTAAATAGGTATAGTAATCATCAAAATTTCCGAACTGGAGATTTTAACGCATATACACGTTTTGAGGTCCCCTGAATCGACTGTGACTATTTTTGGAATGACGTCTGTGTAACTGTGTGACTGTGTGTCTGCCATCCAAACAGTTAAAACAAGAGGTATGAAATTGTAAACTTAAGATTTGTATATAGCAAGAAGGAAACCGTATTTTGGAAGCAATATGTCAACCGGAAGTCATGGTTTACTCTTATCACATTTTCCATATCTCGAATATAATCGAAAAATTAAAGTTAAAGATCTTGATATATTAAACAACTTTTATTTGAAAAGTTTAGTGCGGATCACTGCAGATTTTTAAATATGTATAATGGAAAAGGGCAATAATATGCACAATTTTAAGTAAAGGAAACACTAATGTTATATGTACACATAATGGTTTTAGCAGATATAAAAGAATTGTCACTATTTTCAGGCGCGCAGATATCCGCTGCAATGTTTGAGATGAATACGATTTATACAAATTTATACAATCTACCGTTGTATTAGTACAATTCAGAGACTAGCCTGTCCTAGCTCGTGTAGAAAACCTTCATGGAACACTGAACATTATATACATACCAAGCGCGGTATTAAATATTTACTTATCAGTAACATTAGGAAAGATTACAGTAAAGTACCAAAAAAACCCCATAGAAGCACATTAAATATCGCATAAAAAAATTTTTGAAAGTGAACATATTTTTTTTTTTCGGTATAATTCACGACGCCTCATATTGCGTGACTTCGAGACTGTTTTATTAAAGTATGTTAAATTGCTGTTTTTATAACCGGCATTATTGCGTAGCTACATAACTATAAATTTAGTTATTTAGAATCTGTAAAATCCCACCATCAAAAAGCTGCTTTTGCCCCGATGTTCCACATGTTTGACCATACAAAGTTTATCCGTACATCAGCTGTATAAAACTGACACAAATTTACTCATATAAAATGTATTTGAATATGTTATAAATATATAAACTGCATGGATTTTTGTCAGCATAGTTAAGTCAACAACGTATTTGAACAATGCATTCGCATTAGCGAAATTAGCGGTAGTACAATGCACAACATCTTCCAGCGATCAACTACCAAGAGCGATATTATTTTGTATTTTCATTTTTAATTTTTATTAAAGCAATTTCGGTTGAATGAAATGAATTTTATTGAAATTAATTAATTATCTCATGCAAGCATAAATAGGATCTCTCCATCTGGTGAGCTAGTTATGATACGTTCATTAGTACAGAGTTGGATTAAAAAATTATTCCACTTACTCGTACGTCGGTCGGGATTCTAATATCAAACCTGGAGCGACGAGCAATCGATGTAAAGGACCAATCTTCAGAACGGCGACGGTCACGCATGTACGTCCATGGATAGGAATAACAGCCAGAATTGTTCACGAAAGACCTAGAATTAATTTTTTATATCCCACGTGGTACACACGATTGTCAGAAAGTAAAACGTAAAAGACAATTTAAATTAAAGGTCAATAAAATTTCGGAAAAGAATGAAAAAAATAAAGGTCTGCAAAGAACGGCCGTATGAGATGACTAATTAAATTTATTGTTAATACTGCTTGGTCTAGCGTTGTCAAATGCGGCAAAATTTGAATTCCTAAAATCCCTGCAAAACACCAAGGTGAACGAATTTCCTACTCGATGACAAGTGTATTTATTCACCAATTTTAACCATAAACCTTCTTAACTTACTATGAAAGAAGAATGTCAACAAATTCGGTGATTAAGAAACGACTCGGAATTAAAAGAAATGCGAAAATAATTATCATTGAAGTGCATTAAAAGGGTTCAAATAAAGCAAGAATTTACCAAAATATGACTTCGAAGTTACAGATAAAAAGAAAAATAAAGTTCCAGTGGAAATGCTTAAACTCCAAAACGTGATATTCCCAAATGGCAAGGAACTTTGTGCAGCGAATATGGATGCAAATAATACTGACTTAAGGACTGAAGTATCGATACAAAAAAATATTTAATATAATCCCAAAGTAAATATTTAATATAATCTAAATTCCAGGAAAGAAATGGGATTTAAGGTTTTAAGTTGTAGAACAGAATGCGAAATAAAACGCAATAGGACAGATTCTATTTTGCAAACTTTTACTTGATGTTAGGTTCCGGTAATGGTTTTCTTATTCCACATATATCGAGCTAGACGCCAACCCAAACCAACAATAAACCGTACAATTGGACAAAAACGAATAAGGGCGAAAATAAACCTAACGTAAGTTTAATCTATATTCCATGCTGCACCCTACGCTGCAGCACTTTTACCATAAACTTTGTCGTCTGCATCCGCGTCGTTATATCAATTTATAAATCAATATCACCCGTCACGTACATTTATCGTTCGGCTTATGCGAATGTGGATGGAATAAAGAAGGTTGGGCCATTTGGGATTTCAGCAGGTGCTAAACTTGACATTAAGAATTAGACTACAATTTTGAAACTTCGGTAAAATAATGCTTTATTATCAACTAAGAAACGATGCCGAATAGACTCAACTGTTGTGTTTCCTGTACCATTGTTATCTCAAACTTTCAATATTGACTTCCTAGCCCTTAATGAATTTCTGCCCATAAAATGCCAGTTTATTTTATTGTGACAATGTCAAGTAGACGCCTTGTAATGCCCCCAGTGCGACGTCGTCGAAATTTTGCCCATATCAATGACTTTGCTAGGGGCCGAATTATCTGTATGAAAGAGGCGGGTCTCTCATTCCTAGAGATTGGGAGGAAGCTGAATAGGAACCACACTGCAGTTGCTCGGATATGGTCTTTATGGCCCGAAGAAGGTATTCAGATGGGCTGTCCTGCCCGAAGAAGCAACGCACGTGAAGACCGACTCGTTAGGCGGATGGCTGCCAGAGATCGATATCAAACAACAAGGTCGATTGCTGTGGATTGGATGAGAGCTTTGAACAGAGACTTGTCGATGGCAACTGTTTACAGAAGAATGTCTTGCTTTGAGCTTCATTAATACCGTCCTTACCTTCAGATACCATTAACACCTCCCCATAAAGCAGCCAGACTTGCATGGTGTCAAGAATGGTAAGGGTGGGTTCATCAACGGAATGACATCGTCATCAGTGATGAATCAAGATTTTGTTTATTGGTGAATGATGGTCGTAGGAGGGTGCGGCGACATCGATTGGAAAGCCGGAATTTGGAGTTCGTTCAAAGACGACACACAGCCTGAACACCTGGGGTTATCGTTTAGGGGGCGATGTGTATTGGGCGAAGGTCACCCCTTACGTTCATTTCAGGCACATTAAACGCACGTCGCTACATCCACAACGTTCTGGAACCGGTGTTAATACCTTTTGTGCAGTCGTTGCAGAATGCCAAGATAATGCAAGACTCTATACTGCTGTGGTTAGAAGAAGGTTCCTGGAGAAGGTTTGATTGCAGATTTTGCCCTGATCTGCACGGTCAGCGGACTTGTCGCCGATTGAACATGTCTGGGATATGATGGGTCGGCGACTAATACAACTACCCAGACCGCCTGAGAATCTGGATGAACTTCGACATCATCTAGAGGTTGCATGGAACGAGATACCGCAGGAGGGCATCGACCACTTAATAGAAAGCATGGTTAGAAGAAATAATGCATGCATATCTGCGCGTGGGGATGCAACCCACTACTAGCTTTTTCTTAAAATATATACATACATATATATATATATATATATATATATATATATATATATATACACGAAAGATGTTCGAATCTTACACCTCAATGGTGCAGTGAACATTAATTAAAACAGGTCCATGAATACTAACTGGTGGATCGCTAGACAAAATTGTTTCTGGGTTATTACCCTTCGTCAGAAGCGATTACCAACAACCTTAGTTGTTGAAATACCTTTACATGTAGTGGCCATCAAAAATTCTTGGCGCGAGCCAATCACTCCAAACAAACCACTAACAACAGAACGCTGACAACACGATACCTTGTCTAACACCTTGCGGAGACTAAACAAGAGACGACTGTCAAATGTCCAGTGTCAACATATAAAAGGATTGCTGCAATAAGTTCAAAAACAATTCAAATTGAAAATGCGTCTTGTCAAATATGACAGAAAAATGTAAAATTTACACGAAAGATGGTCGAATCTTACACCTCAATGGTGCAGTGAACATTAATTAAAACGGGTCCATGAAGACTAACTGGAGGATCGCTAGACAATATTGTTTCTTGTCTAACACCTTGCGGAGACTAAACAAGGGACGACTGTCAAACGTCCAGTGTCAACATATAAAAGGATTGCTGCAATTAAGTTCAAAAACAATTCAAATTAAAAATGTGTCTTATCAAATCTGACAGCAAAATGTAAAATTTACACGAAAGATCGTCTAATCTTACACCTCAATGGTGCAGTGAACATTAATTAAAACACTGCACCATTGAGGTGTAAGATTAGACCATCTTTCGTGTCAATTTTACATTTTGCTGTCAGATTTGACAAAACACATTTTTAATATATATATATATATATATATATATATATATATATATATATATATATATATATATATATATATATACACGAAAGATGGTCTAATCTTACACCTCAATGGTGTAGTGAACATTAATTAAAACAGGTCCATGAAGACTAACTGGTGGATCGCTAGACAATATTGTTTCTGGGTTATTACCCTTCGTCAGTAGCGATTACCAAGAACCTTAGTTGTTGAAATACCTTTACATGTAGTGGCCATCAAAACTTCTTGGCGCGAGCCAATCACTCCTAATGAACCACTGACAACAGAACACTGACAAGACGATACCTTGTCTAACACCTCGCGGCGAGTAAACAAGACGACTGTCAAATGTCCAGTGTCAACATATGAAAGGATTGCTGCAATTAAGTTCAAAAACAATTCAAATTGAAAATGTGTCTTGTCAAATATGACAAAAAAATGTAAAATTTACACGAAAGATGGTCTAATCTTACACCTCAATGGTGTAGTGAACATTAATTAAAACAGGTCCATGAAGACTAACTGGTGGATCGCTAGACAATATTGTTTCTGGGTTATTACCCTTCGTCAGTAGCGATTACCAAGAACCTTAGTTGTTGAAATACCTTTACATGTAGTGGCCATCAAAACTTCTTGGCGCGAGCCAATCACTCCTAATGAACCACTGACAACAGAACACTGACAAGACGATACCTTGTCTAACACCTCGCGGCGAGTAAACAAGACGACTGTCAAATGTCCAGTGTCAACATATAAAAGGATTGCTGCAATTAAGTTCAAAAACAATTCAAATTGAAAATGTGTCTTGTCAAATATGACAAAAAAATGTAAAATTTACACGAAAGATGGTCTAATCTTACACCTCAATGGTGTAGTGAACATTAATTAAAACAGGTCCATGAAGACTAACTGGTGGATCGCTAGACAATATTGTTTCTGGGTTATTACCCTTCGTCAGTAGCGATTACCAAGAACCTTAGTTGTTGAAATACCTTTACATGTAGTGGCCATCAAAACTTCTTGGCGCGAGCCAATCACTCCTAATGAACCACTGACAACAGAACACTGACAAGACGATACCTTGTCTAACACCTCGCGGCGAGTAAACAAGACGACTGTCAAATGTCCAGTGTCAACATATAAAAGGATTGCTGCAATTAAGTTCAAAAACAATTCAAATTGAAAATGTGTCTTGTCAAATATGACATTTACATTTTTTTGTCATATTTGACAAGACACATTTTCAATTTGAATTGTTTTTGAACTTAATTGCAGCAATCCTTTTATATGTTGACACTGGACATTTGACAGTCGTCTTGTTTACTCGCCGCGAGGTGTTAGACAAGGTATCGTCTTGTCAGTGTTCTGTTGTCAGTGGTTCATTAGGAGTGATTGGCTCGCGCCAAGAAGTTTTGATGGCCACTACATGTAAAGGTATTTCAACAACTAAGGTTCTTGGTAATCGCTACTGACGAAGGGTAATAACCCAGAAACAATATTGTCTAGCGATCCACCAGTTAGTCTTCATGGACCTGTTTTAATTAATGTTCACTACACCATTGAGGTGTAAGATTAGACCATCTTTCGTGTAAATTTTACATTTTTTTGTCATATTTGACAAGACACATTTTCAATATATATATATATATATATATATATATATATATATATATATATATATATATATATATATATATAAAGGATTACGAAAAACGTTTCGTTGGGTTATGCGGTCTTAAATCGGCACAATGTTGGTTATGTCTTTATTAATTGTCAATATTTCGTGAGTAATATCTCACATCAGGACATCTACAAGTTAAGTAACAATAGGAAATATCATTTAAAATTAGGTGATAACTTACTCAAAGCGACATTTTAAAAAGGTTGACATCCAATTCTTAGTTAACATAAGTATGATAAAATTTTACGTGATATATGTAAATTTGAGTACATTGACATTGAACACTTATATAAGTTGAACATTGTTTGATTACTTGAAAGTGATATAAAACTACGTTGATGAAGTAAAAACTAAATTAAAAATATTACATTGCTTACAGTCTGCACGTGTTTGCTTAATGGTGGAAAACAGCTGTAATATTTTAAGGTTAAGTATAAACTGAGAAAAATTAGGAGTGAAAGTAACTAGATGAAAATTGCGGGATGTTTGAAAAGTGGATTATGGGGTAAAAAATTTGTGTGAATGTTATAAATTAAGTATGTTTGTGTAAATTATGCTGAGGTTATTGATGTCATGTTTAGAGTTGACGCTATGTTTATTTTCATTAATGTAACACATTTCAAGAAAGGTCCTTTTTTGATAATTGGTTTCAGTTGCTAGGATCTTTACATCAGTCCATGCTATATTATGTTTAGTAGATTTAACGTGTGTAGCTAATGCACAGGTTTTCTACTAATGTCGCTTTTGTGTTGTGTCAAACAACGTTTAAGTTGTTGGCTAGTTTGGCCTATGTAAACACCCTCGCAACCGCTGCATTTAAGTTCATAAATCACATCAGACTTATTAAGAGTGTCAGTGTGGTCCTTAACATTTGAAAATAAACTACGAATTGTTTTTAAATTTGACTTAGCTATTGTAATATTTTCACTGAATAAAGATTTAATAACGTGATTTGTGAAATTTTCAATGAAAGGGAAGGATCTATAAATTTTGAGGGTACTAGGTTGTCCAGTGGGCTCAACAACTAGCCCACTCTGTTGAAGATCAGTTAGATTGAAGATAATTTTATTTAATAAAATTGGTGGATGAGTTCTCTCTCAGCATATTGTATAATTTTCTAAGATTTACTTGATAAAGGGATGGATGGCAATTTTTTTTTTATTCTATTTTTGAGACAAAGGATGCAGTTGATTTTCATTTTAAGAGGTTGATATCAGTGAAAATTAATGTAACGATTTGAAGATGTTTTTTTTTGGTACCAATGTAAAATTATTGTGTTATTATTTTTTCTAATTAATTTAGTGTCAAGGAATGCTATTGAATTATTATTATCTTCTTTTTCTATAGTAAATTGAATATTGTTGTTGTAATTATTGAATTTTTGTAAAATTTCGGTGTCAGTCCCTACTGGAATGGCACAAATTATGTCATCTACGTATTTTTTTAAAAAGGGTAATTGGAAAGATAAACTAGGTACGACAGTATCTAAGAGAGAGTCCATTACCAACTGAGCCAGAATGGGACTGATACTTGAGCCCATTGGATAACCAGTAAGTTGAGAGTAGTATTCACCACCGAAACTGAAATAATTGGAATCAAATAAGAAATTAATGACATCTAAGAATTCTTTAAGTGGTATTGAAGTGCATCAACTCTAAACATGACATCAATAACCTCAGCATAATTTACACAAACATACTTAATTTATAACATTCACACACATTTTTACCCCATAATCCACTTTTCAAACATCCCGCAATTTTCATCTAGTTACTTTCACTCCTAATTTTCTCAGTTTACACTTAACCTTAAAATATCACAGTTGTTTTCCACCATTAAGCAAACACGTGCAGACTGTAAGCAATGTAATATTTTTAATTTAGTTTTTACTTCATCAACGTAGTTTTATATCACTTTCAAGTAATCAAACAATGTTCAACTTATATAAGTGTTCAATGTCAATGTACTCAAGTTTACATATATCACGTAAAATTTTATCATACTTATGTTAACTAAGAATTGGATGTCAACCTTTTTAAAATGTCGTTTTGAGTAAGTTATCACCTAATTTTAAATGATTTTTACTATTGTTACTTAACTTGTAGATGTCCTGATGATGTGAGATATTAGTCACGAAATATTGACAATTAATAAAGACATAACCAACATTGTGCCGATTTAAGACCGCATAACCCAACGAAACGTATTTCGTAATCCTTTTTACCGTTTTATCTTTAACGAGTCGGTCGTGACTACCTCTCAGCGTAAATTACAGGCATGGGTTTGTACCAAGAAATAGAGAACAATTTTGGCCAAGTAACCAGTAGGAATTTGAAATTATGGGCGAAAATTAACACCAAGTTGGCATCCAGTATTAATAGAAAAAGTTTCTTAATTAAATTTCGAAAAACAGGAATCCATCCAAACCATATTACAGACAGCTTGCAGAACCTGCATCATCTCCTAGACAACAACGCAGGAAACAATGGACAAGATTTAGAAGCTTTTAATAACAGGTTAAAGATAAAAATCCTATCCTTAGAAATTAAATTCACTTTCAGAAAAATTAGTAATCTCACCACCGAGCTGAACCGCGTAAAAAACGAGGTTGCTGACGTATTGCCCCACTTAATTTTTAATGAATTTAACCATAGACAAAAAAGTATTTATAGAAATAATTTCAAAAAGAATAAACTTAACCTCATTAATAAACTCAATCATTTAATTTCCAAAAAAAAGAATTCAATTGTTATTAAAGATAAGTGGATAAAAAACGTCAGTCAAACTGAGTTACCACCAGATATAAAAACCATTATAGCGTTAGGACCAACATTTTGCATACCCCCCTCTCCGAAAGACATTAATGTCAAAAAGATTCTAGCTGATCTAGAATCCATCATTGAATGTACCTCTGCTTCACAGAGAGACAAACTTAGAGCAACTTTTACCAACATTTTTACTAATTATCTACATAAGAACCACAATTTTGGTGACATATTGAGCCACATGTATAACAACACAAAAACTTTTCTTAAAAATAACACTGAATTGCTAGTACTAAAGGCTGATAAGGGCAATGTGTCTGTGGTCATAAATAAAACCGATTACATCAACAAAATGAGGTCGTTGTTGGACGACACTAGTTGTTACAGCAAGCTGAATAGAGACCCAACCACGTCTTTGCAAAATAAAAATAATGACATAGTGAAATCATTAAAGAACAAGAAATATATCCCAGAAGAAGTAGCAAAAACTCTTACTACATATAAAGGCATACCACCTAAAATGTATGGCACCCCTAAACATCATAAAGAGGGAATACCACTCCGACCAATAATTTCATCGATCAATACACCAACTCTTCGTCTTACTAAACATTTTACGGATATACTCACTATGTCATACAACAACAACAACAGTTACTTCACGGGGGACTCTTTTCAGTTTGCCGCATTCATCAATGACTTTAAATTACCTGCCAACCATGTCCTCGTCAGCCTTGATGTTGTATCATTATTTAATAACATACCTAAGAATCTTGTCACAGAATATATCACCAAAGATTGAAACAACATTAAAAATTTCACTTCAATACCACTTAAAGAATTCTTAGATGTCATTAATTTCTTATTTGATTCCAATTATTTCAGTTTCGGTGGTGAATACTACTCTCAACTTACTGGTTGTCCAATGGGCTCAAGTATCAGTCCCATTCTAGCTCAATTGGTAATGCACTCTCTCTTAGATACTGTCATACCTAGTTTATCTTTCCAATTACCCTTTTTAAAAAAATACGTAGATGACATAATTTGTGCCATTCCAGTAGGGACTGACACCAAAATTTTACAAAAATTCAATAATTACAACAACAATATTCAATTTACTATAGAAAAAGAAGATAATAATAATTCAATAGCAAAAATAAAAACACAATAATTTTAGATTGGTACCAAAAAAAAACATCTTCAAATCGTTACATTAATTTTCACTCATATCAACCTCTTAAAATGAAAATCAACTGCATCCTTTGTCTCAAAAATAGAATAAAAAAAATTTGCCATCCATCCCTTTATCAAGTAAATCTTAGAAAATTATACAATATGCTGAGAGAGAACTCATATAGACCAATTTTATTAAATAAAATTATCTTCAATCTAACTGATCTTCAACAGAGTGGGGCAGATGTTGAGCCCACTGGACAACCTAGTACCCTCAAAATTTATAGATCCTTCCCTTTCATTGAAAATTTCATAAATCACGTTATTAAATCTTTATCCAGTGAAAATATTACAATAGCTAAGTCAAATTTAAAAACAATTCCTAGTTTATTTTCAAATGTTAAGGACCCCACTGACACTAATAAGTCTGATGTGATTTATGAACTTAAATGCAGCGGTTGCGAGGGTGTTTACATAGGCCAAACTAGCCAACAACTTAAACGTCGTTTGACACAACACAAAAGCGACATTAGTAGAAAACCTAATGCTTATGCATTAGCTACACACGTTAAATCTACTAAACATAATATAGCATGGACTGATGTAAAGATCCTAGCAACTGAAACCAATTATCAAAAAAGGACCTTTCTTGAAATGTGTTACATTAATGAAAATAAACATAGCATCAGCTCTAAACATGACATCAATAACCTCAGCATAATTTACACAAACATACTTAATTTATAACATTCACACAAAATTTTTACCCCATAATCCACTTTTCAAACATCCCGCAATTTTCATCTAGTTACTTTCACTCCTAATTTTTCTCAGTTTACACTTAACCTTAAAATATCACAGCTGTTTTCCACCATTAAGCAAACACGTGCAGACTGTAAGCAATGTAATATTTTTTATTCAGTTTTTACTTCATCAACGTAGATTTATATCACTTTCAAGTAATCAAACAGTGTTCAACTTTTATAAGTGTTCAATGTCAATGTACTCAAGTTTATCGTTTTGAAGCAATATATTATCTTGGATGTTTAAAAAATTCAAACGTAATTTACATGCGTCATATTTGTTTACATTTACATGTAGCGCCTTTGATATCGTCGTATTGTAGCATACTTGGATGTTGAATGTGTTGTTTTAAGGGATGGCCATGCCAATTACATACGGATACATTGCGTCAAAACGTTACATACACATAATTTCGTTCATATAACGTATCCTTAAATCGAAAATAGTATTAATATGAACCAAAATTGGTGGTGAATTAATTAATGCAAAAAATTTTAGTCAGTGAAATCAGCGAGGTTAGCGTGTTATTTGTTTTCAATTAAATGATTTGGTAATATATTTGTGATAGGTTCTTTATATCAATTTTGTCATTGATTGCCTTGGGTTCTTTGATTATTTGTATCATTTCGTGCAAAAGTCTGTGGTGGTATTTGATTTCTTTTTTCAGGATTGTTATATTATCGAAATTGAATTTTTGTCCCGTTTGTTGTGTATGTTTTTTTAAAGCTGTTAAGTTGCTGGCATATTTGTGTCCTTTTACTCTTTCCTCGATTTCCATGTAAAAACTGCGACAGCTGTTACATAGGGCAAACCATGCAATTAATCGAGGAAAGAGTAAAAGGACACAAATATGTTAATTATACCCACAATTGGCAATACTGCCAAAATCAATCATATATATATATATATAATAAATAAACCTTTATTGGCATAATTACAACTTAATACCCCAATATATTTTTTTTATATTTTGTAACATCATTTCTGTCCTTTGCCCTGCCTCCTCTCCTCCCCCCCCCCCCCCCCCCCGTACACCTCTCTCGCCTATTCTCTGTTACCTGGTAGCTAACAGGTTTTCTCAAAACTTTTATTTTAAATATATTTATTTATAATTTTTATTAATAATGTTATGGTAATTTTTGTTACTTTTCAGTAAGTATTAATCGCCTGAACCACGTATTAGGCATATATTATGTAGCTTGGAAGTTCAATAATGTTTTTAAAGGATGAATTCTTGCACCTGCTGAAATCCCAATTGGCCTAACCTTCTTTATTCCATACACATGTACGTGACGGGCGCTATTGATTTGGAAACTGATAGAAAGACGCGGAGGCATACGTAAAACGGGTGCAGGCGACAACGTTCCATATAGAAGAGTCAGCGGTAGTATAGAGTATGCAATATCGATTAAACGTATCTAAAAATCAATGTATTATGTCGTCTATATTTCTAATTTATTAATTTTGATTCAACACAGGTTTATAACAGAATATTTATCGTCTCTTTACATTTAATGGTGGTGGAGTTCAGCATGAGTTCTGTGTTTTACGCAAAACAAAACCATTTTGAATGAGAGCCGTAATAATAATAACCCAGAAACAACATTGTCTAGCGATCCACCAGTTAGTCTTCATGGACCTGTTTTAATTAATGTTCACTGCACCATTGAGGTGTAAGATTAGACCATCTTTCGTGTACATTTTGCTGTCAGATTTGACAAGACACATTTTTAATTTGAATTGTTTTTGAACTTAATTGCAGCAATCCTTTTATATGTTGACACTGGACGTTTGACAGTCGTCTCTTGTTTATTACGCAAGGTGTTAGACAAGGTCTCGTCAGTGTTTTGTTGTCAGTGGTTCGTTAGGAGCGACTGGCTTGCGCCAGGAAGTTTTGATGGACTGACGAAGGGTAATAACCCAGAAACAATATTGTCTAGCGATCCATCAGTTAGTCTTCATGGAACTGTTTTAATTAATGTTCACTGCACCATTGAGGTGTAAGATTAGACCATCTTTCGTATATATATATATATATATATATATATATATATATATATATATATATATATATATATATATATATATATATGTAACTTGTGAGAACGTAACGATCGTACAATTATATAATTTCTATCTCTACAGAAAATGTAGTCATTTATAAGAAATTACCGTACATAAAAGATTTAACAAATAGAATTATCACTATTTGTAAAAATGATAATATCAAAATAGGTCAATACAACATCATGTCTTTAGATAGATTATTTTCAAAACTGAAAGATAAAATTCCTCTTCTCCAAAAGTCTAATGTTATATATAAAATTCCATGTATAGATTGTGATAAATGTTATATTGGCCAGACTAGTCAGTGGTTAAACACTCGTTTAATACAACACAAGAGTGACGTTAGGATAGCGAAGTTAAATTGTGCTTTATCTCAACATTGTTTTAATTTGAAGCATCAATTTGACTTTACTAGTACTACTGTTTTGGCCGAAGAGAAAAATTATAATAGCAGGATGTTTTTAGAGATGGTTCATATCAATAAAAATATAAATTCTATAAATTCTCGTTCAGATATTCAGAAACTTAGTACCATTTATTCTTACATTTTGAGTTTGTAGTTATTTGTAGTCTATTTAGTTGGTTTTCTTATCGTTTTTGATTGAGTTATGAATTTAATTTATTTAGTGAGTTCGTTATACAACATGTACAGTAACATTTTTACGTTGTACTCGTTTCTAGGGTTTCACTTTTCATATTTAGATATCGTTTACGTCGACATTTTTGAAAATTGTCATTCATCATCAAAATTTATATTTATCTCCATTAATATTGAGAGCCTTAGCACCTTATCTTTATAGTTTGTTTTCGACCTTGTTTTATTCCTCTAGTTGTAAGTATCTTTTATAATTGTTATATGTACGTCAGATGTCATTTTTTAGTTATTCCTGAAGAAGCAATAAATAATATTGCGAAATATTGAATAAAAACAAATGAGTTTCTTTTAATAAGTAGAAGCCTGTTGATCGTCATCCCCAAGAATTTTTAAATTATATATATATATATATGTACATACACTATAACTTGTTTCTTTTTAATTAAATATTGTTCTTAATTTTATTTTTACTACATTTCTTAATATCTAATTTTTTGTTGTCACATGTTTTTGTAAACCCAAATAATGAAAAACTACATTTTTTAAACATTGGTATTATGCTATTATTAATTCTATTAAAATGTACTACAAATTATTGATTTAATTTTTCTGTTTTGCAACACATCTTGATGAATAAAATGTTTACCACCACATTTTATTCACGTTGTTATTGACAACCAAGTGAGTACTTGGATGACTATTGTTCACTCAAAAACACACTCGGCACTAAACTATTTTTTCGTGGATAAATTCGATTTTATTAACTTTTAACATAAATTGCTAT
Source organism: Geotrupes spiniger (assembly GCA_959613385.1). Taxonomy (NCBI): domain Eukaryota; kingdom Metazoa; phylum Arthropoda; class Insecta; order Coleoptera; family Geotrupidae; genus Geotrupes; species Geotrupes spiniger. Next base: position 48,860,462 of record OY390732.1, read on the forward strand.
TATTCACGTGTATCGCACAATATTTTTTTTCAATTTAATACTCGTTCTCAATAGCAACGTGAATAAAGTGTGGCGGTAAACATTTTATTCATCCTTTTGATTAAACTGTGCTTTTAACACTTAGGGACTCGCTAATGGGTATAACGGGCCCAGTCCTTCGTATTTTGTGTCATAACTTTTAAATTTTGACGTTTGCGACGTTGCCGCTCTTAGTACCTTTCAACGATTGTATAGCACGGCAGATCATGATCTAAGTCGTCAGTTAGCGCGCTGCGTGTGAGTGCTACGGACGTCAAATATGTGTGTGGGCCAATTTTGTTAATTTTCGAAGTTGTTTTTGTTTTTTTCTATAATGATTGATCTCTCATTGTTATTTCGTCTAAGTAGGTTCATTTTAGTAGTGTAAAAAAATATAATAGATTTTGTTTAAAATAATTAATTACAGAAATTATAACAATTAGCCTTAATCTTTTCATAAAAGTATGGTAAAATTCATTTTCTTTTTGTAGTGACTTTTTGATTAAGTAAAAACAATAAATATTAGTATTTGATTGAATATTGTCTTTCTTTATTCACATACCCGTATTATTCGTATAAGAAAGTAAACATTCACTTTTATTGAGCAGTTTTTGAATAAACATTATACTGGACCCAGCGCACCCGGTAGCGAGTACTTGTGTTACAAATTAAGGCGCGAGTCCCTAAGTGTTAATAATGATATTTAATATACAAAATTAGCATTTAATTCAGTATTCAATTGAAGTGAAGTTGAATCATTTAATCTAAATTAAAGTACCCACAAGTGGTAAATATCACAAAAAAATCTTGTAATCTATTACCTATTGCATATAATATAATATATTTTTCGTTGCTAATTAAAAAACAATAATTGTATACAGCTACAAAAATATCCAAATTAAATTCAATTTTAATTTCAATAAACATTTACAGGGACTCGATAAAATATATAAATTGCAACGTCCAGGAAATATTATAGAATATATATTTTTTATAAAAGATCTGTTTACGCTTGGCAAAATCACAAGATATTCGAAATTGTGTACGTATATAAGGATTCGATACAAGCCATAAATTGTGACGTCCAGGAAATACGAAACATTTATAACAAAATTATAGGTAAATTCACTAGTGAAGAAATTTAGTCACAGAACTGATACAAATATAAAAATAATGTAATTTTCACAATTTATTCAAAGATAAGATTGCACAGTAAGCAATACCGAACGCGTCAATAGATAAGATGCCGTAAAATTGATTTGCAATGTGCGACTACAAAACAGATTCATTTGTAATTTAAAATATAAGTACTATAAGTATAAAAGACAAAAAACGGTTCCAATGGTTGAAATTAATATTTCCCACACAATTGTGTAAATGCAATCGATGGAATTCGCGATGGTGAGAGACAATAACATCCAGCACCACGAACAGGGTAGCGGATAAGGCGATACAACACAAGATTAATTTATGTATAATATGTATTAATTTTCGGCATAAAATTAAAATTTTAATAAAAATATGCCTAATTTTTACTCTCTTCTAAGTAAATAAATATAGAAATACTGTATTGACATGTTAACTTCATAGTGGGAAATAAATAAAATTATATTCATGATATGTTTTCGCCAAAAGGGCAAGAATAAATACAATTCAATAAAATATGATAAAATTAATATCATAAATGGTAAATAGTATATATCATTATGAAAATTTATTCCGAACTATATTGATTCCGTAAAACTAATCAATAGTAACAGTAACAGTAAGAGCAACTGAAGAAAGAGTTATTAACAAATGTTGTAAAAAAGAATTCTTCCGGCATTTATGGCATATCTGGCAATGTACTGTTATCGGTCAAAGAAACCATAAATGCACCTCTAAATATGGTTATAAACCGATCGATAGACAACGGAATATATTATGATAAACTAAATAAATGTAAAAAACCATTTCAATATATAAACGCAGAGGCATCCCGAAAGGTGTCGCTAATTCCAGGGTCAAGCTCCAAAATTTCCAAATCATGTTTTCAGGGAAGATTGTATTTGTTTCTGGAAAACTTTGAACAAGTTAGTCCAAATCGACAATCACTGCCATTAATAAAATGATCAAAGTAATTTGCGATGCTATCGAGAACAAAGATGAATTCTTCGGGCTGTTCTTCGATATGCCCAAAGCATTTCACTTGCTACTGACAGAAAAACTCACTCACAAAAAAGATACAAGAAATAATTCTAATCTGTCTAGACGGTGTGGGTCAATGATCTAAGAGACTCGAATATTAAATAGGGGTATGTTACAGGGCACCACTTTTGGACCGCTCATGATCATTATAACTATAGAAAACCTTCAGCTTATTTACCAAGATGTTTTGAAAATTATATGTGCGGATGACACCAGCATGACTATAGCAAATACTACCACATGCAGTTGATCACCACAGCTGAAAATAATATCAGTGAGTTACAAAGATGATACATCGATAATGGCATACTATTAAATGCCCGGAAAACTCAAATTCTGCAATTTCGACAAATTAACCAAAAAATCGACAAATCAACATTATGCTAGATAATAAGTTAAATTGGGAAGAACATTTAAAGAATCTAACGTAAACTTACTGCGGTTACATTCCTAATTAGAACCTAGCTAGTGATATAGCAAATATGTTTTGGTCTAGCTCAATCGCTTATTGCATATGAATCAATTCTAGATGCACATGTGTTTTAAAAACAATACGAACAGTCAAACCGAGAACACACTGGACGTTTCAAACAAGACGTAAACAAAGATAAAGACGTCTATCGTTATGGCACTAGGGACGGTAATCTAATTCGAAATGGCTTTTGCAAACTTACCCTATCGCAGCAGTTAGCAAATAATATTAGCGCACAAGTTTTAATAATTGCAACCAGAAAACGAAAGAAATGGACGAGTGTTCAAAGAATGTCTTCTAAATTCTTCATAGATATGTATATTACACAATCTAGGACTATTTAAATTCATGATATATTGAAATTTATTTAGTTGAATGGCATGTTTATATGAGCATGTGAAGGAACGTATTTAATAATGTGTTTTGACATGTATTGTTACGTATGACTGTTCAATGACATTTACGGCTGAAGGAAACTCCATTGTGGTAGACAACCCCCGGTGCGTTAGAGATAAAGGCGCTTGAGCTTCGGCGTTTGGCCGAGAGAGAGTCGGGCGTGCGCTCTACGGGACGATGTTCTTTCTCTTTGGACCGTGGCCATCCGAGACGTGAGATTTGTGCAGTTAGAGTGGATGGTGTAGGTAATTATGTGATACATTTGAGAGCAATTGCGCGCTTGTGTTTTGGGTTTCACTCAACTCCACCAGTTTGTGGGGATCTGCACCTTCCATTCTCAAAGTTGGGTCTCATACGAGAACCATTCCCATTGTTCCCATAAATTGTCGGCTATACTGAACCACGTGCAACGTAACGAAATAATTTTTTTATGCCCCTGTTTCAACATATCTGCAAAAATAATTTTCTGGAAAATTCCACCCTGACTTACATTTCGTTCTTAAAGTTTTTACTTTCTTATACTTTATGTATAAGTAAGTATAGTAATCATGGAACTCGAGATTTAACGGATATACGCGTTTTCAAGTCATCTGAATCGATTCTGACTATTTTCGGAATGATGTCGGTGTAAGTGTGACTGTGAGCAGTCTAGCGTCCAAGAGATTACAGCTAGAGACATGAAATTTTAAACGTAAGATTTTTATATGGCAAGGAGGAAAGCCTCCTATTTTGAAAGCAACATCTTAACAGGAAGTTTTTCTTATCGCGAAAACGGTACATGTAATCGAAAAAAATGCTCTTACAAAAGATATTGATATTTTATAACAACCTTCATTTGAAAAGTTTTTTCGAAAAATGGAGTATAGCTAAGTCGAAGGAAATTCACTGCAGATTTATTTTTTGTTGGAAATCGCCTTCCTAGATGTTTTATCGAGCAGAGACCGGCGTGGATCGACTGTATCACCACGTATTTGTTATAACTTTCGACCAGCAGCTTCAATTTAGCTAGTACTTCAATCAAGGTGTAATTAATTCTGTATTTCTGAATTCACATTGAATTAATTAATGTAACCTAACTTTTGTTGTAAAGTAAACTTCATTTAGTGTCTTTCAATTATATTCCTTTTTGACGTGCAGATTTATTAACAATGTTATGCTTATAAGTCAGCTTAACGTCTATTCGTTTTTGACCATTGCTTATCGTATCAGTTGGTGTTGCAAACTGTGGATGCATATTTTTGTCTTGTTGATTCCGAGTATGGCTCTTGTATAGCCTATTCGGAAAACTTGGTTTAAGTTTTCACAAGGCAATTTCCCACTTTTATTTGAAACTAATGTTACACATATTTTGTTATTTAATTTCTCAGACGATTAAACCTACGATGGTTGAATTCAATTTGTCTATTATTTTATTTTAATGTGCCGATAATTTTGTTTGTCCGGGACATTGATGAATGAGAACCTAATGAAATGTTAGTTCTTCAAGAGTACGGCCAAGACTACAATTTAGAAGATCAACCTAAATGTGACTTTACCGAAACTTCGAAATAACCCTCCTGGGGATAATTGAACCCATCTGGACATTGCTATAAATCCACGAAAAACACATTTTACCGCCGACAATCCACGAATCAACTGTATATTGAATCGTCTTTTCTATAGCTAAACACTAGCCTCAATATTACTTGCCAACGAGTGTGATGCGACGTTGTAAGCCCTTCTCGGTTTCCATATTTTTCTTTATAGCGTAATTCGTAATTGTATGCGTATTTCATGGTGTCTGTGCTTAACTTATGTATAATAGAGCAACATTTATGCAATACTTACAACACATTTTTGAATGGAGTTCGTAATTAGGATAAACAAAACCTATTGGTATAGAATTAAGCAGCTCAACGCATGTTTTTAATACAACTGAGCCCTATCTATTGCAGAGATGGGTTAAATTCAACGGTGCTATTCAAAAATGTCATGTTTTTATGATTAGGAGTAATATCAGTACAGGAACAACTTTCAAGAATACTCGACCGGGCTGCAACAAAATGGCGACGGGTAAAATTGGTCAATGGTTTGAAAAAGGTGGTGCTAACCGTTAAAATTAATATCCACTTACGGAAATATTTACACCCCGTCATATTAACTTAAATGTTAACCTTGTTTCTGCAGATTATATCATTTCCTTATCGGAAATATTCTTGTCGGGTGAGAACATTTACCAAATGCAAATGTATCTTGTGTACACACATCCCCTCTAAGCTTAGTGTTTCATATTCATGCTGATGGAGGCTTCGTGATAAAATGGAAATGTCTAGATAACGTGTTTATGTGGAACTTTTACTCTTATAATTCAATTAAAAGGTGCGTACGGACGTTTTCATTTTACATTTTCTACTTTAGTGGTTGTTCTTTAATTTAATTAAAAATAGAATATATTCAATTGTAAATTAAGTATCACGCAATTTTGCATAATCCTCAATATTTTGGTCAGTAATGTAAAAATATATGAGGCAATTTTCAAACTTACACGAACATAAATTGAAAATCATTGTTTGTTACATAGTTTTAATATCCTAATACACGAACGTATTTGTTAATAATGACAACAATAACTAGTTAATGGATATTTATCGACATACCTGTTTTTGACATTATTAATAACACTTTTTATAACTATAGTCAAATATTAGGAGAATAAGAAAATAATAATGACATAGATTTATATATTTAACGATCGTTTCTTCTATCTTTTCTCACTTTTACATATAAATGGTAGTGGCAGTTGATGAAAACATATCCAACTTACAACTTACAACTACCATTACATGTTGCTTTAGAATGCATTCTAGCAACATTGACTAATACCAGAATATAAATATTTTCAAACCGTCTAATACAATCTACGAGAGACGAAATATACGGGTTACTACCACTACCAATGATTATCGCTGATTCCCTGTGGCCAGCTTGATAGCACATATCTTGTTATTTTACTTAAAAGGATATCTCGTATCGAGTGAATCTTGATTTTGTTAAAAGGAGCATTTCACACTGGTCGATTAAAGTGTTAAATTAAGAAAGGCTACTAACATGCATTTACTTTATTATCATAAAGCCATGTTCCCTTACTTAATTTGTTTAAAATTACAACTAACATTACCTATATACCGCATATGGAATTTCAAGGATTTCTGGTAATTTCCAACGCAGTGTGTTGGGAATTTACGATTTACGATAACACTTGTGTACGTGTTAATAGAATTATTATTATAAAGGTTTGATTTAGGCAGGTTAAGATTAATGGTACGCGTCAATAGGAAATTAAGCAAATAACATTTAAGGAACATTTAATGCTTATGTACGCTTTAAATGAATAGAAAATTAAGGCTGATGCTTATGTACGCGTCAATAAGAGATTAAGAAAAATAATATTTAAGAAATATTTCATTTGATGCTCATGTACACGTCAAATGAAGAATTAAGATTGATGCTTATGTACACGTTAATAGGAAATTAAGTAAATAACATTTAAGAAACATTTCATTTAATGCTTATGTAGGCGTGAAATGAACACAAAATTATTAATTGACATTTAGGAACCACGAGCGCAGTAAATAAACGAGCGCGCGTTTATTTTCTTAATAGGCTCAACGATCGGATGCTCGGCGCCGACGACTACGGCTGGCGAACCCGTTTTTGTAGCGGCGCAAGCAACACCTCGGGACCAAGTCCAGGTCGAAAATATCGGTTGTTAACTAGAATACGCATCTTTGTTAATTTCAGAAAATAAATGTTATGTAAAGAATTTAGAAAAAGTTTTATTTCGACGTGTACCTAGAATTTGGCAAATAGTCAGCATAAAGTATAAAAACACAACTCAAATGAATGCAACCGAATTGGAACCGGATGGCAGTGTCCGGCTCGTGTAAAAGCGTCAATTTAAATCAATGCACCACTACGAGCTCGGCCGCCGATTTAACTGGTATCCGGCGACCGTGGATGCAATGGAGCCATTCGGCTGCTACCCGCGATCGGAATGTCGTAAGCCGGGTAGTCGGCAAAATTACATTACATTTGAAAGCTCTCATAAGATTCAATACACTTGCCTCTAGTCGGTACCGACTACCCGGAACCGGCTGTGCGTGAAAAGGCACGGATGCATCCACTGCATCCAAGGTCGCCGGATACCGGCTAGTCGGCGGCCGCGCTCGTGGTGCATTGATTTAAATTGACGCTTTTAAACGAACAGGACGTTGCCATCCGGTTCCAATCCGGTTACATTCTTTTCAGCTGTGTTTTTATACTCTATTCTGACTATTTGCGAAATTCTACGGACGTACGTAGTATTGTTTTCGTTCGTTGACCAATATTCAGATACTACTTGAAAATTGATATTGCTCATCAGTTGTAACTAGTATTATACCGTGCGTTTTATTAAGTATGGCCATAGGGATTTACATGGTAAAAATTGTACCCCACGTTAACTTTTGTTGCCGTTCAAATTTGAAACAATCTTTTGTTTTTATCAATAAATCAAACATTTTTCTACAAAATGTACATTATTTGAAAGACATAAGCGTGTTAGAATTCTTCATGTTCGCTTTCAAAGTTGAAATTAATGACACAAATAATTAAGACAAAACATCAACTTGGCGTAAATGTCATAATACTTATTGACAACTAAAGGTTATAAAATCGCACGAAAGTTTGTTAATGTGAATTTTTGAAGAAAATGTTTATAATATTAAAGAACGAGTGGAAATTGTAACGGTATACATAAAAGGCATGTGAAATTGTGGATAACTTCGCTGCGGCACATCCAAAACGTCCTATTCCTCCTTTAGTTGTCAATAAGCATGATGACATTTACGCCAAGTTGATCTTTGGTCTTAATTATTTGTGTCATTAATTTCAACTTTGAAAGCGAAAATGAAGAATTCTAACACGCTTATGTCCTGCAAAAAATGTACATTTTGTAGAAAAATGTTTGATTTATTGATAGAAACAAAAACATGTTTCAATTTTGTACGACAACAAAAGTTAACACGGGGTAAAATGATTACCATGTAAATCCCTATGGCCATACTTAAATAAAACGCACTGTATAAATAATAAATGCCCAACATTTGAATATTATTATTTCTTTTCTGTCGACGACAATGACGGACATGCAAAAACAACACATCGCAATAATGTGTTCACGTTCCATCACGGCAAAAATACAACTGATTCACGCCCGATATATACCGACCGGATGTAAACCGGCTTAGCGCGAAGGCTCAAATAAACCAGGCTAGTCTGCACCGACTATCCGGTCTCGGTTCCAATCGGGCACATGTGAAAAGGCACTAATAGTTTAATTCATTTTTTGTTGAATTTATTTTTTTTACAATGGGACTTCAAGTCAAATGGCTAATTTAAGTACAGTATTACTAAATGACACAACATCGCCCCCTAAATCCAAGAAAATCAGATCGACTGGCGTCGTGGATAAAAATAATAGCTGGTGAATTATTAAATATGCAATATGTAACAATATGCATAATTAAATGCATTTTAATTAAAAAATGAAAGTAACATTTTGTATACCATTACCGCAGACCAGTATCTGATATATACTCAGTGACATATAAACTGCACCACCTAGAAGGGGTGGGAATTTTTGGACCAAATTTGGCAAAAACATTGTACTAGTCTAAGGTAACAATTGATTAAAATTTGGTAAAGAAAACACTTCATCTTTTTGATTTTTCTTTAATAATGTGCTGGTCCGCGTATATTTCTGATACACTCATTGACCCGCCTTGGCATTGATTCCAGCAGGTGATCAATGTCTTCTTGGGGTATGGCATCCCAAGCAGCCTGTACTTCATGCCGTAGAGCTTCTATTGTCAACGGTGGGTTCGGTAGATTCCTCAATCTTCTACCCATCATGTCCCACACGTGCTCAATGGGCGACAAATCGGGAGATCTTGCAAGCCAAGGCAAAAGATTAACATGGGCCTCTTCAAAGAAGTCAAGAGAAACCCTTGCTACGTGAGGTCGTGCATTATCTTGCTGGAAAAGTGGGTCTTCCAGCCCTCGAACATATGGAAGAACATGTGGTTCTACCACTTCGTCAATGTAGCGTCGGGCGGTCATACTGCCCCGAATGAAGAGCAAGGGTGACCTACTGCCGTAAGCAATAGCACCCCACACCATCAACCCCACAGTTCGGTGAACATGCCTCGCAATCGAAAAATCAGGATTGCGCCTTTCTCCACGTCTTCGTCTAACAGTCATCCGACCATCATGCATTCCTAACCAAAATCGCGATTCGTCACTAAAGACAACTCGATGCCACTCCAAGTTCCGTTGAAGTCTTTACGTGCACCAGGTCAAACGTTCCTGGCGATGTTGAGCAGTGAGGGGTAGCACAAGATATGGGCGGTAAGACAGCAAGCCAAAGGTTCTTATTCGACGATAAACTGTTCGCTAGCCTATCGGACGACCTTGTAGACCTAATCATTGATCAGCTATTGACCTAGTTGTAGAGAATCGGTCTCTCAAGGCCATTGGTCTTAAGAAGCGATTTTGACGTTCATTGGTTCGTCTTTGAGCCCCAGTGCCTCTTCTCCGACGTTCAACCCCATGTTCAGACCACGCTTGATAAACACGCATTATTGTTGAGTGGTGCCGTCCCAAACGGTTGCCGATTTCTCTAAACGAAAAACCTGCTTCTCGTAAACCTACAATCCTCCCTCGGTCAAAGTCAATCAACTGTTGGTAAACTTGAGGTCTCCTTCCTCTAGGCATCATTAAACACCTGAAACACTTTAAACTAAAAAACGGGATCCGAAAAAGTGGAACAAATTCAAAAAATGACTGGATAATTGCTTGTCTATCACCAAATCTAAAAAATGACACAAACGTCAAAAATCCCATGACTACTTGATGATTGGGTTTCAAATGTTAATCAACTATTTCCCTATTCTAGTCCACTATTCCTGCTAAATTTGGTCCAAAAATTCCCACCCCTTCTGGTGGTGCAGGTTATATGTCACTGAGTATATATTTGGCATTAGCACCGCTAGATACTTTTCAGAAACCGTCGGCTTAGCAAGCAAGTGAGCATGTGAGCAAGTTTGTAATAATGCATGAAAAAGGAATTGGTTTCTACTGAATTCGGTTAATTGAGGTTATCAATATATCTATGGTTGACATCAGGTATTTTCTTATTGTACTCCCATACCTTAACTATTAATATTAAGTTGCATATTTTATTTTGTGATATTTGACATTTTATGGCTCCTTATAATATTAAGTGTAAAGTCGCAATTTTTAATCGTACAGATGGTAATGTTTCCACCTCCACTTTTGTAATCTAATTCCAGCTCCCATGGCAAAGTAACCCAACGGGATTTATTTTATTTTTCTAATATTACTAATAATATTAAATATACGCATATTTATTACTGCCTAACTTGTTAGGTTTACTGAGTAGTGTTCATTGCAAGGAACTTAAAACACCAAAAGTGAAGGCGAGGCGTTGACAAGATGTTATGCAGCTGAAAAATTATCGGAAAATTTCAAAACCATTTATCAACTGTTCGAGTAATACGACTCTTAGAGATTTTTTTCAATTCCATATACTAGTAAACAGCATGAGAAAGGACGTCTCATGACTATTAACGAAAAAATTCCTTAACTATCATTATATAAAGTCTAACAGCTTATAGGTACATGTGCAAATTCGTTTCACCGTTCAATAAAGCCGCATCATCTTTGCTAATTACAATACCAATGGAACCTTAATTAAATGACTCGGTAATAGAATCACTGAAAGCAGCTGTCGCTATATTGAAACCCAACGAAAAATATTGCAATCCACTGTTTGATGAAATTAGTTTAAGCTTAGTATAATGAAAGGCACGATGAAATATTAACTTGCATTGAATATTTTGATATCCAATTAAATGTATAATTTTTTGATGATGAAATAAAACAAATGACTACGTTTATACCACAAATAATTTATTGTTAAAAATATATATAATATTTTGATATTGGTACATTAATCGTTGTTTTTTTGGAATGGTTATTCGAGTATAAGATCTTATTAATAAATTGTTTTGGGTAATTATTAGATTCTAGTATGTTGAATATGACTTTTTTGTTTTCTGTGCGAAATGTAGCACTACTTAGTTTATTAACCCGATTATTTAAAGCTATTATGGTATTAACTTTTTTGTTTCATTGGATGCTGAGATCTAAAATTTAATATTCTATCAGAACTAGTGGGTTTTGTAAACCATTTCGTTGATAATGATTGGTCATTTTTTCTAACGACAGTAACATCTAAAAAGTTCAATTATCTTTCTCCATCTCGAGAGTAGTTGTAGTTGTGGGTGCAAACTATTAAATGAATTCAAAATATTATCAATATAATGTTGCGGAATAGCCGTGAATATGTCATCCACATAAATATATAAAAATGTAATATTAATAGGTAATGACGCTATAGTAGAATGTAGAAGTTCATTCATTACTATTGACGCTAGGATAGGTGAACATGGATTACCCATTGACGACCTTGAAGTCTGGTGAAAGAAGGGAACATTATATGCAAAATAACTAGTATTGAAAAAAAAACGGATGATTCTAGTGAAACCAAGCAAATCTTGTGGTAAATTGGTAAACTGTGACACAACATCCAATGAAATTAGCACATGATCATTTGGTAATATCGAGTTCTGAATTTTTTGTACAAGAGAAAAATAATCTTTGATCGAGTTATTTTTTGAAAGGTTACTTAAAACGTTAGATACAAATACTGATAATTCATATGTAGGAGAACCTAAACAAGAAACAATTGGTCTAATGGGATAATCCAATTTATGAATCCTAATTAACCCGTAAATTTTGGGGAAACCCCCATTGTTACAAATTAACTTTTTGTACTCTTGTTCATTAATATATTTTTTATTTCGTAATTGTTAAATGAATTTATTGTTTTTTTCCTGTGTAGCCCTAGTCGGATCTTTACTGCTTTTTGAGTAAATTTTTTGGCCACTAAGTAATGAGTTCATTTTATTTATATAATCTATTTTGTTAATAATTACAGTAGAATTGACCTTATCCGTTCTAGACACGATTATATTGGGGTTTTATGTTTTAAAAATCTATTAGCCATTATGAAATCTTTAATTAACGGATCTTTGTGTGGTAAGTTTTTTCTAATAACATTGAGGAAGAGGAAAAAAATAGATTGAGGTTAAAATCAGTTAATTGTATCACTAATTTTATATTTTTTTTTAATTATAGTTATGTTTTCTTTATCAAAGATTTTAATGATTTTGTTACTTAAGTTTGTTATGTTCTGGATGGTGCAATAGTTTTTGATAATGTTTATGTGTTCTATTATGTTATCTGTGTTGTTATTTTTAATTAAATTAGCATCGCTTATTCTATCAGCCTATCTGTAAAGTAAGTTTGTTACAAGCGTCCTAGGATATTTTCTGACATTTCCAAATTTTTGTTAAGAAATTGGTTGCTACTAATAGCAGCAATTTATTTTTCATCTGTTTAACAAAGTATACCTTAATGACCATTGAATGCTCTGAATGAAAATTGATATATCCATTGGATGATGCACTCTTTTGATACAAATCTAATCGAATCGAATCCCCTCATCGTCTCTGATGATTCTAGTTTCTAAAAACGGAACTGAGTTGTTGGTGCTTCCTTCTTCAATCGTAAATTTTAGATGAATATAATAATTAATAAACATATTACGAACCTGTATTACTATTGTCTGGTATAACTGTTATCAGATCATCAACGAATTTTTTGAAGAACGGGATCCTAAACGAGAGTTTAAGTATGCATTGCACAATCGATAACTTGTTTGTAACAAACAGATACTACGAATTGTCATGTTTAATTGCCCTATTGTATTGCCTTGAACCACTGTTATTTTAGAACGATTTATTTGTGTATAGTTCTGTATAGATCCCTGAGTAAATAATTGTATTATTTATATCGAGTCTTAATGTTTATGGTGTAGTTCTGTAAGGTTAAACTGAGTTTTGTACGTTTTACTTGCATTCATATTTAATCAAAGCTTTGAATTATTTTATATGTGTTTTCTAATTAAACTGAATTGTTGGCAAGCCGAGCGCAAATTCAATGCCTTATTTATTAAATATGAATGCAAGTAATACGAACAAAACTCAGTTTAACATTATAAAACTACACCATAAACATTGACACTCGATAACGAATACTCAGGGATTTGTGCAGAACGATACACAAATAAATCATTCTAAAATATCAGTAGGTTCAAAAAAATAAAAAAGAACAACTAAACACGACAATTCGTAATATGCTATTATAAACAAATAAATTGAAAATCACTTACTGATTTCTACTTTTGTAGTTTCGATTATTATTACACTTTTACTATTATATTTTACAATCTCTTGGTTTCGCAGGCGAAGTCTTCGCTCTAGATGTTGAGGAAAGAATGAACAATAGCGGATTCCGCTCGGCTATTTAAGCCCTACGCTATTTCACATTATTTTTATTTATTTAAGTGCCAATTAACTATTGGTTGTTTGATCATACAGACGTTACCATGCCCTTAAGAAAGCGGCAAAAGTAGTTTTCGTTAGTAAGCCGATTTCCCGCGCTTTTATCGACATCGAAGTCGACTCGCGGCCTACGCAAACCTTAAGTCACGCCCGCAGGTCTCGGAATACGATTATTTCGTATATTTGAAAGTACATTTTGCGATTTAGATTGTTCAGTGAAGGGATTTTATTACCTTTGAGTAAATCTGTTATTTTATTATCATAATCTATTCTGTTCATAATAATGGTAGAGTTACCCCTATCCACGCGAGAGACAATAATATCAGGATGGCACTTCAATGATTTCTTAGCGATATTGTATTTCTTCACCAACGGAACTTTACTATTATCATTACTCTCTTTACCATTCCGAACAAAATTAGTAACACAATTTACTGTAGCCGCCCTTAATCTATCTTTATCTTCAATGGTACTATTTCTAGAATTATTAAGATAATATTTCAAGTCTATTATTAATTTATTGACCGGAATTTCTTTAGTATGTTTAATTGCAAAATTCGGACCCAATGATAAAATGTTTAAGAGGTCATTGGGTACGTTAACGTCTGATAAATTAGTAATCCATTTTTAATTAACTTGATTCACATAGTGGGCATCCATGAAGTTCTTAAACATAATAAATTCGTCATCACTGACAGCATTTTTAAAATTATATCATCAATATCTCTTTTAATTCTGTTTATTCTCTCGCGCGGATAAGGGCATCTCTACCATTATTATGAACAGAATAGATTATGATAATAAAATAACAGACTTACTCAAAGATAATGCAATCTATTCACTGAACAAAAAGAACCCTACAAACATTCCACAAAACAAGAACAATAATCTCATTAAAGAATTAAAACAAAAAAAAATTAATATGTAACAATGGTGTTTTTCCGAAATTATATGGTTTGATTACAGTTCACGAGCAGGGTAACCCAATTAGACCTTTAGTTTCATGTGTGGGTTCTCCCACATATGAACTGTCAGTTTTTATTTCTAATACATTGCACAATTTACCTACATTCATACATATGTAAAAGATTCATCTACTTTTGTGGATAAAATCAGGGATATTAAATTACCCAATGATCACTTATTGGTCTCCCTAGATGTAGTGTCCTTATTTACTAATATAACTTAAAAATTGGAACTACATGTATGGTATCACAGGAGGAATGGCCTAATATACAATTGCATACCTCAATAGATTTGTTTACACCGTACACCGTACTTGCTTTAAAGAACCGCATTGAGAAACTCAGCAGCAGTAAATTCCATAATGACAACATGGTTACGATCCATGAAATTTTAAATCTTAGCCATTTTCCGAGAAAATTTATTAACAAGATCATTTATACACAAGACATAAAGATACTGAAGCTAACAATGACAAATCGAGTAGAAAATTTTATACATTCCCATATGTTATGGGTTTGTCCGAAAAACTAAACCGCATCTTAAATAATAAATAACTGCCCTATGTTCACATACTTTTATATATGAACATAGTTTTAATTTTTCCAACCCTACAATATTGGGCAGAGAGCGTAATTTAACCAAAAGATTCATCATGGAATCTATATATATATAAATAAATCTCCCAATACTTGTAATATCAATAGTGAGAATATGTATCTACGCTGTACAATCTCATCGTAAATTAGTTTATTTGGTTGCCTACTGTTAGTCATACTGACCACGGTATCAAAGTGGAAAATATTACGACAAAAAGTCATATATAATAAAAAACTTTTATCTTTCACTGCACACATTTCTGTCAATTTATTTCGTGTTTTAAAGTCAGTCTTCATTGATACGCCGTTATTTTAATGTTTGTTTTGAATTAATTATGTTGATTTTTGTTCTGCGTAGTCCTCAAGTTGATTTGAAAAGTTATAACGATCTTATTTCTTCACAAGAAAATGTTTTTTAATTATAAACTTGATTTACATTTTTGGTAAGTTTATATATTTTTCTCAATTGAATAACATGCGCTACTTTCGTTCTCTATTGTAGTCATATGATGCTTTTTATTAAAAAAAGCGAAACGTCATGCAAGATCATTCCGAAGTTAAAATCCCTATCGATGTATATACATTGAAAATGTGTCCAAAATCAAAACACAAAAAATCTGTCCAGCTGAACCGCAAAAGAACCTACTAATAAACTCAGGAGAAAAGACAAGGATTGAGTAAGGAAAAAAGATATAGGTTATGAATCGTCGGAAGATTCATCTCACATTCAAGTAATAAACTGTCGAGGACAAGAATTTTATAAGAAAATTAATGTGAAGCAAGGTGTGAACATTTATACATAAGGCCTGTGTAGATAGTGCTAATATTGTCTTTATCCTTTAAGAAAATCATTGCATTATTCGAGTTGACTATGTAACACATTTCTATTAAGATTCTCTGGTTTAATTTGTTGTTGTGTACCAGGAACGTGACTTCATCATAGTTTATGTGGTGTCCTTTGTCATTTGAGTGTGATGCCAGTGCACAATAGGTAGGTTTAAGGCGAGCTTATGTTGTGTTACTCGTTGTTTGAGTTTTTGCACTGTTTGGCAAATTTAAATGTGGTCACACTCTCCACAAGGTATTTTATAACTGATATTACTAAGTGATAAAAAGGAGTTTTGTCCTTAACAGGTGTAAAGAACTTTGCAATGTGGTTGATGATTCGATCGGCCACTACAACACCTGTACCTCGTAAAAGTTTTTTTAAAGAAGGATATAGTTGTCGGATGTAGGATAAGCTATGGTAAATCTTTTCTACTGGGTGTATGACTTGTGGTTGCTGTGGTTCATTTTTTTTTAAGTAAGGAAGGATAGTTGTTATTTAAGAGAATATTGCAAAGTAAATTTAAATTAACGTTATGAAAGTCAGGATGACCAATGTGTAAAATTCTATGCTTAAGGCTAAGGACTACATTTTTGTGTTGCATTGAACTGTAGGAGTCAAAATGCAGATATCTACCTGAATTGGTAGGTTTTTGCTACCAATTTAATTTGATGACATCACCCTCGGATCATTTATAAAATACCCAGTGGAGAGTGTGGCCGTATTTATATTGGCCCAACAGTACAAAGACTCAAACAACGAGTAACATAACATAAGACCGATGCTCACCATAAACCTACGTATTGTGCACTGGCATCCGACTCAAATGACGAAGAACACCACATAAACTATGATGAAGTCGCGGTCCTGGCACACAACAACAAATTAAACCAGAGAATCTTCATTGAAATGTGTTACATAGTCAACTCGAATAATGCCATGAATTTCAAAAAGGATAAAGACAATCCTAGTACTATCTACACAGGCCTTATGTTTAAATATTCACACCTTGCTTAACATTAATTTTCTTATAAATTTTTTGCCCTCGACAGTTACTTGAATGTGAGATGAATCTTCCGAAATTTTAGCCAGGAAACATTGCAGTGATTTATATTCCTAATCATTCAACACCCCGAATTCTGTTTTTTATATAAAGTAAAAAAAAACTTCGTAACCAAATCTTTTACTATAACGATTGTTATACGTGGGACTTTCCATTATATATATATATATATATATATATAT
Source organism: Geotrupes spiniger (assembly GCA_959613385.1). Classification (NCBI taxonomy): domain Eukaryota; kingdom Metazoa; phylum Arthropoda; class Insecta; order Coleoptera; family Geotrupidae; genus Geotrupes; species Geotrupes spiniger. Next base: position 48,877,736 of record OY390732.1, read on the forward strand.
ATATATATATATATATATATAAATTGAAAATGTGTCTTGTCAAATCTGACAGCAAAATGTAAAATTTACACGAAAGATGGCCGAATCTTACACCTCAATGGAGCAGTGAACATTAATTAAAACAGGTCCATGAAGACTAACTGGTGGATCGCTAGACAATATTGTTTCTGGGTTATTACCTTTCGTCAGTAGCGATTACCAAGAACCCTAGTTGTTGAAATACCTTTACATGTAGTGGCCATCAAAAATTTTGGCGCGAGCCAATCACTCCTAACGAACCACTGACAACAGAACACTGACGAGACGATACCTTGTCTAACACCTTGCTGAGACTAAACAAGAGACGACTGTCAAACGTCCAGTGTCAACATATAAAAGGATTGCTGCAATTAAGTTCAACTAAGGTTCTTGGTAATCGCTACTGACGAAGGGTAATAACCCAGAAACAATATTGTCTAGCGATCCACCAGTTAGTCTTCATGGACCTGTTTTAATTAATGTTCACTGCACCATTGAGGTGTAAGATTCGACCATCTTTCGTGTAAATTTTATATTTTGCTGTCAGATTTGACAAGACACAATTTCAATTTGAATTGTTTTTGAACTTAATTGCAGCAATCCTTTTATATGTTGACACTGGACTTTGTCAGTCGTCTCTTAATAATCGAATGTAGGCTTTCACAGCCATCGTTCCAAAGAGATGTGTCTTCCGGGTGTTGCCGTGTTTGTTGAAATAAACTTGACGTTTCGCTGATCATACTTCTTCAGAAGGTTTCTCAAGATTGGTGTTGATATCTTTTTGCTCCGCGTTATATAGCCTGTCGTTGCTGCGCTTCGTTGATGCGTATCCGTTACGTTCCGTTGATCCGGATCCGATATCGTCCGCTGATCCGTGCCCGATGCGTCACCTGGATTCGCCCTTGGTGGTCCTGGCTGCGTGGTCGATGGTTCTTTCTGCGTCTTCCATGGTTCTTTCCGCGTCTTCGATGGTCCTTTCAGTGCCAATTTCCAAACTTTGCTCAGTCTGTACCCATCTTCTTGGTTGAAGTTGTTCGGGTTCTTCATTATTTCCAAAGATTCTCTCACTGTCCGTGGGTAGTAGTGACTGTTTCTAGCGAGGATCTTGACGTCGTTGTAATCGATGATATGATTGCTTCCCGTGTGGTAGTGCTCTGCTACTGCGGATTTTTCTTTGCTACCATGCTCCATGTCTCTGCGATGCTCGTTTACTCTGCACTGTATGCTGCGTCCAGTTTGTCCAATATACGATTTCCCGCACTGACATTGAAGCTCGTATATTCCTTTAACTCGCAATCTTGGTATCGAGTCTTTATTTGACGGAAGCAGTTCTTTTATTTTCTTAGCGGTGCCGAATCTGACGTCGATATTCTTCTTCTGTAGAGTTTTCTTCAGCTTATCCGTCACTCCGGCAATGTAAGGTAGGTACGCGTATCCTACTGGTTCTTGTTTTGGGTCATCCTTCATTTTCTTCTTAGCCCTGGCAAGTCTCTCAATCTCCTGTGATTTGTAGCCGTTTTTCTGCAATGCGTCCTTCACATGTTGGATTTCTTTAGTTTTGTTGCTAGGATCACTAATCCTGTCTGCTCTGTGTAGCAGTGTTGTGACTAACGATTGTTTCTGCTGTGGATGGTGATGAGAGTCTGCGTGTAGATATCGGTCCGTGTGGGTCTTCTTGCGGTATACTCCATGTTCCAATTTTCCACTGTTGTTGCGTTTTACCAGTACATCCAAGAAAGGTAAGCAGCCATTCTCTTCCATCTCCATCGTGAAGTTGATGTTGGCATGTTGTCTGTTGATGTGTTCCTTGAACGTGTGCAGACTGTCTATACCGTGGGGCCATATCACGTATCAGTCGTCTCTTGTTTAGTCTCCGCAAGGTGTTAGACAAGGTATCGTCTCGTCAGTGTTCTGTTGTCAGTGGTTCGTTAGGAGTGATTGGCTCGCGCCAAGAAGTTTTGATGGCCACTACATGTAAAGGTATTTCAACAACTAAGATTCTTATTCTATATTTATATATATATATATATATATACATATATATTTATTTATTTTCTTATTTCTTCAATATCTCCTTGTTGGAAAAATTTTGTGACCGGTTATTTAAATATTCTTTATCTTTCTTTGGGCTTTTCCGGCCTAGTTTTGCTTTTTGCTTATTAACTTATGTTAAAGAAACAAAAGAAATGGTTGGTTATTATATTTACCATTTATTTTCTTACGTTTCGAAATATGTCTATTTCAGTTCTTTGCTAACAGAACGATTACATTTATCTACAAATCATGAAATTCTTAGTAATGACATAAAAAATCAACATGATATTTACTTACATACATATATATACACATTAGTAGAACATACACAATTTGTCACAATATAACATATTAAAAATTCTTACTAAAATCATTTTTGATTTGCGTAAATTATTAAAATGTCGTGTTTTATCGTCGTGCATGTTCATAAACGTATAATTTAATATTAAAATTTTTAGTGTGCAAACAGATGAGGATCTTCTTGCAGCCGTGTATTTATTGGAGTGTTCTTATTTATTCCAGCGATTTTTCAAAAGTTTGAAATATTATTTGGAAAAGTTTTACGACTTACTTATTAATAATCATTAATACTAAAGATGCAAACAAAATCTAAAATAATAAAAATGTGTTTGAAGAATTTATTTATTTTAATTTCTTTTGTCTCATTATGTGTTATTTCAAAATGTTATTATATATTGCACTGAGGTGCTGTGTGTCTGTTTTGTAATTGATGTTATTATTATCCCTGTTGATATAAACTATTTCTTTGAAAATTCTTTTTTTATAATGTTTTTCAATCTCTAAGATTTCTGGATTCTCAGTATTGAAAGAGTGTTTGTTTTCTTTCGCATGCTTTGAAAGGGCTGTAGTGTCTGCGGATTTTGAAGTGACACTGTATTTGTGGGAATACATTCTTTTATGTAAGTATTGTTCAGTTTGTCCAAGATATGCTCCGTCGCAGTCATTATATTGCATTTTATATATTGTGTGTGTGTTTTTATTGTGTGGTATTTTTGTTTTTAATCTTGAGAAAAACTGTTTGTTGTTGTTATTGTGGTGGCCATGTGCGATTTTTATATTGCAATTTGCTAGTACTTTTTGTAGTTGTTCTGATAATTTTGGATGATAGTTTATTGATACATATTTATTAGTTTCCTTTAAGTCATTATTGGTTTTAGGAGTTATTCTACTGTTGCTTTTATTAATATTTTTTTCAATCGTTTATTAATGATTGCATTTACATAGTTTTCAGATAAATGAAGGATATTATTATTAATACACAATACATAAATGAGTATTTTTTCTAATACATTACACAAACCTTTGATAATGAACATATTATCTTTGTAATGCAACTTACTCAATTTAGATTGCTGCACTGAGTCAGCGCTTCAAGCTTTATTTTATTTGAAGATATTAATTTAAATAATTTCACTTTCATATGTTATTAATATGTTACAGTTTTTAAGCGTTTGTTAAGTTAAAACCTTAGCAAACGCTTTTCATGTAAACGCATGCAGGAACTCGCGAAGTTCATGTTATTTTATTTATTGAGTTTGTTATATTTTGTACAGCGTCTAGGGTCGCCTGTACTTAGCTGCAGGGTTCACCTTTTTATTTTTGGTCCGATTGCGAAGAACAAATAAATAGTCAACACGATTTTAAAGGGGAATTTCACTTCAATAATTATAAATTTTAATCAAATATAGGCAGGTATTTTAAATATAATTTAATAATTGCATTACTATACTTATATTAAATCTTCCAAAAATACACACTCTGGCATACAAAACGAGCAACTTTAAAGTTTGTATTCGTTTATCTTATTTGTAAAACAATCGCAATAACATGTTTTAACAACATTATCATCAATCACAAATTGCAACATTTATAAGAAGATTATTTTGAAAATCTCCTAACGTTCTGGAAGCAGGTAGACTTCTTAAATTTCTTCCTAACATATCTCATATACGAGAATGTTCATATGAATTTATCTTGGAACTTCGCGAGCCAAGCCATTTGTGGAATATTTACTTGATTTAAATACTCCGGCGCTATCTATGCAATTTGTGACCAATGAGAGTTATTTCCAACATGTACGTCATGTATGGTACAACAAATTCTTTGTCGTTACTGTACGTATGGTCATCAGTGAGTGCTCAAACATAATAACTCGGTATGCCCTTTAAATTATTCAAGAGACACCTCTAAACTTATGGTAGAAAAATAATAACTGTAAAATTGGACTGTGAAAACCGCTCTCCAGTGTGTTTACACACGCTTTTCCGGCCATCAGTGACCCCAAGATGAATCTTGCCCCATCTGGGAACGTTACGCTACCTTCATTCCAAAGTCACGTTGACAAGACAGTTGGCATTAATAGTACACTACAGCGCCCCTTAGCAAACATGATAGTTGGAAAATATGCGAACTACAAAAAATTTATTTAAAATATTTTAAGCGGGAAAATATTCAACCAATCACGCTCATGTATAATGGTTTGGTACATTCTGAATCAGAAGTGAAGGTAATAAAATCTGCACTAGACAGTAGTTGACAGATTTTATGTGATGTATTTTTTTATATGCTTATTTTGTAGTAGCATAGTTAATTTCTTCATTTCGTTATTAAACTTTAAATTGTGACGAAACTTTATTGCAACACTACCATTTAAATTTGCCGCCGAGATAGTGTTTAACCTGAATGTACGTTGATAAGCAGTGCCGCTCTTGCCACGCCCCCTCAGCTGTCATGTTTGCTAAGGCGACCTGTATTTCAATGCTCTACTGACAAATATTTCACTGACTGTTACACTTTTTGCAACTCATTCCTTGCTTCCACTGAACTTGTATTACAATTTCTAAGTATGACTCTGACGATAGAATAGTGATCTCAGTTAGAAGCTTTCTGTGAACACCTGTTCTAGGAAGTCTGGTACATGAACTTGTTTCTGTAAATCATGCATACACTTCTTGCACTGTACATCTGTTCTCTCCTGTTCAATTAATGTAATGATTGCGGTAACTTTTCCCGGTGTTGAAGATATTTTACATCAAAAATGTATACTAAAACTGAGCATAAATCAAGCCCTGTTCTCCCAAATCGCCATATTGATAATAACAATATTGAAACTATTAATAACCATATTTATAATTAGCTTCATTCGTATTTTGGTGGAAAATTCTTAAAAATTTAAAAATATTTAGTTTGAGTTAATTTTTTTGTGCCCTGAGTGCATATAATTCGTCCTAGGACAGTGATCGCAACAGATACTCAAAATTCATCGAAAATTTGGTATAATGTCATCTTAAATTTAAAATCATTTAAATCACCTTTGTCAATTTCGAAATTTCATAATGTGATTAGAAGTTGAGATGAAGTTGATAATAATGGAGCGGTTATCTAGTCTCTGTAAAGTTTCAATGCAGTTTCCTAGTAAATACTATTCGGAGCATAAAGCACTTTGCATAAAACAAGGCATTGTAAGTAAGTATGCCTTCACATTCCATGCATTAAGTAATTTATAAGATAGTTAACCGAAGTATTAAAGGTGATCTTCCAAATTGCGTTTTTCTCTTTTCTCTGTAGTAGATTTAATTAAGTGGTTCAAGAAATGACGGTAGTCATTACACACCGGATGAAATTGTCTCCGGAAGAGCGAGTCACATTAAGAGGTTCTTGTTACAAGTGGAATATGCATTTACGAAATCAGTGAGATATGTACATTATAATCGAACGCATATGAATTTGCAAACGAACCCGTGAAGCTGATTTGTGTAAATATATATGTGCCATAATAAGGCATAAGGTATAATGCAATTCCCCAAATCATTACAATATAATATATATAATATATATATTTGTATTCTTGTTACTAGAGCAAATGACACCGCCTTCTTAAAATATTAAAACACGATTAGCAGCGTTTTTTGCCAAGAAAGTCATTGAGGTAATATGAAATGGGTAATCATTTAGATAATTGTGACGTATGTACGAAACGTTTTTGATATTTAGAGTTTATATGTTTCAATATTTAATAGACATATTGTTTTGTTTTTTATTAAAATAAAAATTTCTTAGAAGTTATTAGTTAGATTAGAAAATAAAATTTTATTTAAAATTATGACGAGAAGGGAAAGAGGTGGTAGGGAGATCACCTGGGTGATCACCTGGTAAAGGAAGAGCAGGGATGCAGACAAGTGTGGGAAAGGAAGGTAGGGACTGAGCTATAAAAGCAGACGCACGGCGAATTACGGGGAGTTCAACGAAGTGGCCAGCCCAAGGCAGAAGAAAGAGTTTAACGCAGCGGCCAGCCCAAGGCAGAAGAAGAAGTTGAACGCAGCGGCCAGCCAAAGAAGGAAGAAGGAGTCTGGAGTCCGAGCCAGCGACCAGCCCGAAGCAGAGAGAGTTCGGTCCAGTGACCAGCCGGAAGCAGAAAAATTGGTAAGAATATTTAATCTTGCTAATATTTGATTGATGGTGCCTGAATACAGGGCAACCAAATGGCTAGATAAGCGGTAAATGGAATAATTTGCAACTTGTTTGGCAAAATATAAATTTAAAATGAATTATGTTAGTTCGTAAGGTGTTAATGTATTTGCATTTGATAAGCAAATAGAAAAGGAATAACAAATTGTAGTAATAAATTTTATTTGCACTTGTAAGCAAATAACAAAAATATAAGGACAAATTGTATCAATAAATTTTATTTGCAATTATTAGCAAATAACAATATATATATAACAAATTGTGTCAATAAATTTTATTTGCAATTATTAGCAAATAACAAAAATATATATATAACAAATTGTATCAATAAATTTTATTTGCAATTATTAGCAAATAACAAATATATATATATATATAACAAATTGTAATATAATAATAACAATAAATTTTATTTGCAATTATAAGCAAATAACAATATATATATATATATATATATATATATATATATATATATATATATATATATAACAAATTGTATCAATAAACAGTACTTGCACTTGTTAGCAAATATAAAAGGATATTAACAAAGTGTGTCAATTAAATTGCAACTTATTGAGCACAGAGAGAATTTTTATAACAAATAATTTAAAAATTAGAATATGCATGAGTAATAAGACAAATATCGACGCGGGATTAGATTATGGTAAGGACGGACCGGTCAACGCATCGGAGTCGGGCAGCATTTCTTGCTCATACCCGGCATGTGGAAATAATTTGCGTATACGAATTTTGTTTTTTTTAGGCACCGAGAAGTTGTTGACGGTAAACATTTAAACGTATATTTATTTATATAATATTGTATATTAATTTGGAACATTTAGAGAATTTGATTTTGGTAAATATATTATTTTAATATAAAATATCGTTGTATTATTTAACCCGATCAAACCTGAACAAAAGGATAGCTTTGACAAGAATTTTATATAGTTGTGAGTTATTTCCTAAATAAAATTAAAATTCAAGGCATAATTCATAGCATTCATAGTATGTAAAAGTCTCCTCATAGTACGCACAACTTCGAAAATTTTCAGGCCATAACTAGTGACTGCTAACACTTGTGTCTTAAATACCTATTTTACATATTATTAAAATTTCAAATTGAATGTATTTTAGTACATTGATACAAAGATAAAAAAGTATTTTACAACTCAGTTACATTTTGATATATCATTTTAAATACGAAAGATGGTTCTTTTTAAAAGTAATGAACGTTACATTGGTGTACGTTTATTTCGCAGATATAATTATTAGTTCCTAGTTTCAGGTGTATTTTTAAAATCCCAGTTATTACTGAAGAAAACGGTTGATAAGAAAAAGTTAGCAATACGACAGACACATTTTTTAGATGAGCGTCTTTTCAATCGTGTTTCGTACAAGACCAATATTCTTTTCGGTAACTGCCTTAGGAGTTTGAAAGTTGCCAATTAAGGCAAATTGACCGCGCTAAAATTGATTGTGCCACCGCTTTGCAGTAGCTAACATGACTTGTCTCCAAGCACATCTTCAAAAGTTTCTTATGCCTTAAGGTTACTTTAGAAATATCTATTTTAAAAACCTGTAAGTATATTTGATAACGTTTACTGTAATTTCAGTTGTAAACAACTAGGTTAAAATTAGTTTCAACATATCACAGCCTACTAGATTGGCTGAGCGTTACGATAAGGGCCCTCGTATATATCATTATATGTAGTTTGTGAATATCCATAAAATACTACATATAATTCTAACGGATTTAATAATTACATTTTCCTTTGAAAACAGTATATTTTCATTAATTGGAGGTAAACGATTTGTTTATGTTACCCTGGCACGGAATATGGAAACGTTAAACTTTATTTAATCCTAGTTCCTAGAAATGCATAAATGTGCAGTTACTAAAACTGTTTTGAGCGTTTCGGTGGTGAACAAACACGAACATTAATTTAACGGCATTTTGCAGCTTTAAGGTGCGCCCAACACCTGTTGCTTCGGGTGAAAACGGCACATAATATTTTATGTAATATAATGTTTTGATAAATTAAATTTATCTTGTTTAAGTTTTTTGTTTTAATATGCATGCGCAGTAAATATGTTAGGAATTTGCGTAGGAAGAAGGACGAATTCTATGAAATATGGAAACATAGTTTTATATGATAATGAAAAATTGATATTTATAATATAATACGCTATTATCAAATAGTATAGGTAATATTATAATGCGGTTATGGTTGTTGTCACCGTTTTACTATTTAGTAGGAAGGTGGGCGTGAATGTAGTGTTGGATTGGCTGTTAGTGCGTTAATGATATGATTTTTAGTAGAAATAAAATAAAAATAAAGCACTTGTTTTAATGTTCACAAAAATTAATTGTACGGCGTCAATTGTTTCGGCTTATTAGAACGTATATAAACAAAGGGTTTTATTTTTATTTTATTTCTATTAAATATGTTTCACCAAGTACCAACCACCGACTCAAACAATATGATTTTTAGTTTTTGTTTTTTCTTTTCTTTGTATCTTCTTTCTAGATTTTCTATTATATTCAATTTGTTGTTTTTTGTGCATTTTTAGTATTTTCAGTATTGCATTGTGTAGCGGGTATGTGCTTACATTTGGTGAGGTATTCCACGTAGTTGCTGTTAGTTTTTCCTGTTTTAAATGAGTTGATATGTTCATAGTATCGGTCTTTGAATTTGCGGGATGTGTGTCCTATGTAATTGATTTTGCATGTGTCGGAGGGTAATTCTTTCATGCCATTAGATTTTATGTTTTGGATAATTTGTAGGCTATTTTGATGTTTGTGTCTTTAAGGAGTTTTGTGATCTTGTATACATGTGGGCCATATGTATGTGAATGAGCTGAATTTCTTACCTTCGGCGTTCTTGCTTTGTGTGTTTTCCGTGTATTCTTTGTTTTTTGTGGTTTTGTGTGTATTTTGTTGATGGTATTTCCTTTATTTCATTAATTTAATGATTTGTAATTTTTTGTTGTAATTTTTTGTGTCCATGGGTGTTATTTCTGGTCTCTGTAATAAACGTAGGGAAGCCGAGAATTTGTGTGTGTGTTTGCGGTTTGTCGAAGTTGCTTGTATTATCGGCTTGTTCCTTCTTCGATGATATGTTGGGGTTTTGTTTACTAATGTGTCTTGTGTGTTGTGGTGTTCGTTGATGCATTTTTTGACATTTGTGCATGATGTGTTCTTTTAAGTTTTTTTAAGTACATACACAATCTCTGATATCGGTCTTCCCATGGGTATAGCCTCGGGTTGACGGTAAAATTCGTTACATGATAATGCCGGTAGGGTCTTGATGATGTTGGGGATTTGTCGATGTCCTGTACCGTTGAGTTCTAATGTGGTTTCAATCATGTCTAATGTTTCCCAGATCTGTATGTCAGTAAATAGATTTGTGATGTCGAAGGATATTAGGTTTCAGTCTGTGATTCCAATGTTTTCCAATTTTTTTCTGAGTTCTTGTTTATTGTGTATTGTATATATGTTTTAGTTCTGTTAGGTTCCTGGATGTCATAGCTATTAGTTTTAAGAGTTTGTATGCAGCTGCCGATGTGTAATGTTCTATTATAGAGTTGTTTTTGATCATTTCTTTAATTCGTGGTTGGTCGAACATGGTGACAAATGCAAATTGATACCATCGACGATCCAATTTATGGTGGAATCGTAAAACGGTGAAACTTACGCGAACATAATTACATGATGAGCTGAACAAATATAGACCGAGTTAGCAGGTATTTGCACATGTTGCTTGAGGAAATGAACTATAGGTAACCATCTACATAAAGTTATTGTTATCGTAATATACGAGAAAATTAGTCAAGTTAAAGGCATTATCGTTCTACACTTTGTAACACTGTTCCACACTATTACGTAAATTTATAGTTTCTGGACGAAGTTAGATGCTAATTTTGCGAAAAAGCTTACAATTATTATGTTGTAGGGCACTGTAACTTATATCATCGCCTACTGCATATCAATAGGATCAGTAGATACAAGCGATTTATTTACACATTTTTATTTTCATTGTAGTGATGAATAAAATATATGAGGTGCAATCATAAAAGAAATCTCTAATGAAGAAAAAATATCATATTGCCATTTGAAAAGATACTTCACATTTCTAGCAAAAGTTAGTAGTATAATTTGAGCTACTTTCTTTATTGTATTTAATAGTATATTTCGAGCCATTTTATTTATTATATATTTATTTTTATTTATTATTATATAGCTTATCATAATCGAATAATATGACACTAAGACTTTTCCCGATTTATATGCTTCTGGCATATGACAACAAATTGTTAATAATACTTTTAGGCCTTATTCCAATAAATTAGTTAATTATGAAATCAAATCAAGAAGTCGGCAGGAAATCACATGGCCAGATACTATTATAGATATTGAAAATGTGTCTTGTCAAATCTGACAGCAAAATGTAAAATTTACACGAAAGATGGTCGAATCTTACACCACAATGGTGCAGTGAACATTAATTAAAACAGGTCCTGTTTTAATTAATGTTCACTGCACCATTGAGGTGTAAGATTCGACCATCTTTTATTATAAATATTGGAAAATAAAGCGCGATGTAGTTTTAAACTAACGACTAACATTTATTTAGTCGACAAGAATATAATAAAATTAATTTCAGTTTGCTATCCGATAGTCCTTCAGTAAAAAGTATATACAAATGATTATATTATGTTCAACTTTGATGAAGCATCCGCGGTCGGTACTTCCATCCGGTAGTTCGAATCTGTTGACGGTCTAATACAATTGTTCGATTTCGTTTGTGGATGACTGGATTCTGATGTGTTGTGGTGGGTAGTTTTAAAAAATACTGTTGTGTGGCCAATTCTAATGACATTTCATGGGAGGGACGCGGTATTTAGAGCGGATTTCTCGACTTAGAGAACGCAGTCGCTGAAAGTATGAATTCATATCTGTAGCACCATCGGCGAAATTGCAGTGTTTATTTGGTTGTTCTGGAAAATTTCAGCTCTGATTTGCGTTGTATCACTGTCAAGGTTTTATGGTGGGGACCTACCCAACCCAACAACAGACAGTGCAATCATCGCCTGTTCTACACCGATCGGTTCTATCGGCGAACAAAAGCCTCCCAAACGGACGTTTTGAAATAGACTGAATGTTTAACTATGTGCAAATTAGTCTATGTTTTGTTATTAATCATGAATCATTTTCAAATCAGTAGTTGAGCTTTAATTTAACCTTTTGTTTTAAAATCAATGTTTGGTTAGTGCATTTAATTTCACCTTTGTTTTTGAATTAACGTTTAAATAGTATATTTATTAATTATGCTGCACATTAATGTTTGGTAGTACACGGTCCTTTTTTATTGTATTGGTTGGTGCCGCAATGTTCGCATTTTTCTTTGTTTTTCTTGTATAGCCAGTTCGGAATAATTTTGTATTCTGTCGTAATACGATCGTCTACTAGCAGCTGGAACTAATGTCACGTGTACTTTGTTTATTAAACTCGTGCTTCGTCTAGCTCTCGCATTAGCTAATCCCGCAGCGGCAATGAGGGTCATTCTTAATTTGAATAAAGTCTGTTCTTTCATCGTATACCGTTGCGGTGTGATTTACCTGGTTGTACGATTTCATCTTACCTTATTTGTATAATAATAATAATATTAGTTGCGCCCTACTTTATTTTCTAAGTTGCTGCCTACACTGAATATTTGGATAGGCCTGTATAAATTTTTGTCGGGTGGCATTCTAGATTGTGACCCGTCCCCACTTTCCACTAGAATTTACCGAGGCACATTCAGCCAAATATCAGATTTCACCAAACGAATTTTTTATAAGAATATTTGGAACAGTCTGTTACGTTTTTAATATATAATATAATATAAAAAAATAAGCAGGTAAGGCTTACAATCACTCTCCAATACTTTTTAAAGTAGTGTTTGGTGTCGCGACCCTGAGATTCACTTCCTATTAGAATCAAGGCTGGTTCATATATAGCTAGTTTGGAATAATTGTTTATAGTACGATTGCTCAACTGCTGGTTCTAACGTTACAATTATTTTGTTTATTTTTATCTTCCATCGTTTAGCTCCGGGTTAGCTGATATGAAAGCTAACCCGGAGCTAGACGAAGGAAGCGCATCTGAAGGTCGCGACACCAAACACTACTTTAAAAAGTTATCTACCGCCAAACATTGATTTGGTAATCATTACTAAATTTAATTGTCGAACATGTTAAATTCAAGCAAACAATAATTTGAAAAGGATTACTAATTTACTACTTCAAAACTACACAAAAAATTTCATCGCAATTTATAGCCGAAATTTCCCAGAACGGGCAAATGAAATACCGCAAATAAAAGTGAGAATAAAAGAAATATTGTCTTGTTACGTAGATCCAAAGAAGAAATATATTGTATTTATATTGAATTCCAAAGATAAAATCCCCTAAGGTACTACACTCCTCTACTCTCATCCACACAAGGGTGGCAGAACGTGTTTTGTAGCAAGATCCACCAAACGTGAATCGAATTAGGCCCAATGCGACACAATTTTGAGAATAGAAGTTCGCCCACAAAATAGATAGACCATTCGTCTCCCGGCAAAATTCTATTCTATCCTGCTCTCTGTTAACAGCGGAAATCCGAGCGCGTCACCTAGCGATTCTAGCGGTGGCCGCCGCTAACGATGATAAACGCGAAGACACGAGTGTGATGGAAATATCAGTTACATCGCGCCCGCATTCTTATTCGGCTACAGTAACTTTGAACTAGTATAAGCTACATAAAACACTCTAATCATATCTTATTTATTGAGTGTATGCTGTAAACATGTTGTTTTGATATGCCCGGTATTGCGATTAAACAAAACCTGAATTGATATTTATCACTACAGCTCAATCATTGTATTCTTGTGAGCTAAACAATAAGCGAAGACACGAGTGTGATGGAAATATCAGTTACATCGCGCCCGCATTCTTATTCGGCTACAGTAACTTTGAACTAGTATAAGCTACATAAAACACTCTAATCCTATCTTATTTATTGAGTGTATGCTGTAAACATGTTGTTTTGATATGCCCGGTATTGCGATTAAACAAAACACTGAATTGATATTTATCACTACAGCCAATCATTGTATTCTTGTGAGCTAAACAATAATCGCAGGCTTAATGCGTTGAATATTTTAAGACATTTTAGGTGAAAATTAAAATTTAGTAAAACAGATCTTTCTGTCATTTCTAACTTTCGAATCGCCAGTTTCTACAAAAAATATATAATCAAGCAGAGCTAAATGGTAACGATAACATAGATTCCAGATCAACCATTTTACAATATAACTTTCAAGAATTTATTGCACCGGTTATATTTTCAATAGTAATACTAGAAGTGCATAGCTGTTATCGTGTTAAATGTGGAAAACTTCTTGCACAGTAAGAAACCGTGGAATTTTGCGGATGACATAATCCGAGCGCGACGATTATTTTGTCAAACTGACAAGGTTGGTAACTTTAAAGCAAGTTTAAGCCATATCAACTTCGATGTACATATAGTATTGGATTTGGTTATTTTTTGAGTAAATTCCTGGAGTGAAATATATAGTTATATATGTAACATGTACGGGAAAGAGTGCTTCAATGGACGAATCCAGGATATTTATCGATTAGGCGCTAGCGGAGCAGATAATCCCATTAAAAAACTGCACCCGCGTTACACACAGATATTTTTGTAAAAGTTCTACAAATTTTAAATTAGTAAAATATTTTAAAATCGCTGTTGAGATTGTATTGTTACAACTATGGTTTGTAGGTCCTTTTGAACTATAATTAAGTACATTATATCAAAAGTATAAGTTGTTTGACAGTCATATTATGCCGGTTTTTCAAATTCAATTAAATGCCAGAGTTACGCGTAATTAAGATGTTGTAAAATATGTGAGATATATATTTTTTCAAATCCATGCCAGTAGTTTTGAACACTACAATCTGTCAGCATTATATATAATTATCTTTGTTTCATCAACAAACAAAAATAATAAATCTATCATAACAAATTGGTACTCAAAGTGTCAACTGATGTACGTTGTCCTTGCACAATTGTTTTTTTTTTGCAGAGGTTACTTTTGCTTCAACATTTTATGACTTGGTACTGCTTTCCAAGAATAAGAATAATACATGATTCGTGTTTTTCCTATGGCTTCTCGATAGAATATTGCTACAGTGTGTTCTAGGATTTTGTGTTCTCAAAAGATATAGTGTCACGTGTAATATATGTTGAGCTGATAAGGAAGTGTAGTAATTATGAAAATTTTCAAAAAGCTAAACTTAAGATTTGTATACAACGAAGAAACAAACCAATTTTGAAAGTGATAGCGTCACTTGTTGAAATATTACTTTCAAACTAGGTTACTGTCATATTTTTCACATTTCGAAAATTATACGAGTTATCGAAAAAATTATTCCTGTAGAAGAATAAACATATTGAAATTTACTTTAAATTATATTTAATTCTTTTTATCGTAGTGGACAATCATATCATATATTTACTCTATTATTTTATTAAAGAAAGTAGAACTCGGTATATCTATCGTTTTCGGTGTTGGGAAATATGATTTTTATTTGTAAATGATAGGTACCTATTTTGAAAGTTTAACTACTATGAAAATCTCTATCCAATTTGCATTGGTATCTCTGAACGTGCGTGCACCCGTGAGCGCGCGCGCGCCCACACACACACATTGATTCTGACGGAAAAGTTTTAGATCACACATTTTCGACTCGTTAATATCTTGAATGGCATGTTAGTCGATAAAATCAACATACCAGATTGGCTGTGCACAGGAAGAACTACACTCATCCCAAAGAAAGGCGACTTATAGAAATCAAACAACTATAGACCGATTTGTTTGAACGCTATATACAGTGTTTCACTTAAGAGTGTAACACGATCATATCTTTTTTATTTTTTGTCCAATATTAGTAATTTTTCCAAACGTAGAATACTTGTTGCTCTATTTACTCAAAAAAAAACAATTGCTTACTTTAAATGCAAAGCAACCTGCGATGGCAAAATAAATGGCAAAAATCAAGAAACCACTTTAGGGATTTTTGATCGAAAAATTTTACTAGAAATAATTTATTTATTCATTTAATTCAATACAATACTCCACAGACAAAATCCAATAACGGAGTAGGATGGAAAAATAACAATACACAAATGTGATAAAAATAAAATAACTTAATAAATCAGTTACAATAATTCCTGCAAAAAAAATAACTTAAATTGTTGCTTATAAATATTGAGAAAAGACTATAATCAATATATGTGCACAAGATCGCCTCATTTCTTAACATAATACAGCTGATTAGTACACTCACTTATTTGATGCTTTTTATAATATCAGAACTACATGAGAAGATGTCAAACTCTGCTTGGCGCCGGTTTTAATTATTACACATGGTGAACACCGGGGAATGTTGCAGAATATTTGTTCTTGGAGTTGGCAAGTAGAAGCAGTCGCTCAAACGAGACGATAATCTAGGCGTGCGAAAATTTAAAGCTTGCACAATTTCTCCACAAGAGATGGAGCCATTGACTACCTTATGTAGAAAGGTCAAGGACGTAACAATGCGTCTATGTGCAAGTGTATCGAATAAAAAATGATCCAGAAGGGAATCATAAGGATACCCAAATTGCGGGTAGTGGCCGTTGGACTTGTAGTATTGTCCAGGACATAAGGATACACGAGAGCGCTTGATTTAGTCGCAAAAGACATAACCATGCATTTAGAAGTATTCAAACGAAGCTTATTTACAATGCACCCATGAGCAATTCAGTCCGAAGTGCAGCACAGTCTGCAATAGAATTGACTCTGCAGAAGATTTTTAAATCATCGGCGTAAAGTAAGTGTAATACGATCAGATTATCAACGGTATCATTAATGAAGATGTTGAATAGTAGGGGCCCGAGAATCGATCCCTGAGGAACTCCCGAGGTAGCAGCAAAGGATACAGATGCAAATCCCTTTAGAACAACAAAATAATTTCTATTGCCAAGGTAAGATTCAAGAAATCTTAAAAGAGGAATCTGAAAGCTTTTTAGCAATAAACTGTGGTCCATCGAGTCAAATGCTTTAGAGAAGTCTGTATACACAACATCCACTTGAGAACCGTCGTCAATAGATTGAGCAATAAATTGAGTGACGCAGAAGAAGTTAGAGGAGGTTGATCTACCCTTCCTAAAACCATGCTGTGAATCAGATAGCAGGTTACTAACGGGAGCGTAGAGTTGCTCGAAAAGGCACATTTCAAATACTTTGGCAAAATTACATATACAAGTTTTTGGCCGATAGTTTGAGATGTTATTTCTTGCACCCTTCTTGAAGACCGGGGTCAACTTGGCAGATGTCCAGATTTCCGGGAAGCTAGCAGTGCTAACAGAGAGGTTATATAATTGTTCAGAATTGCCCAAAAACCCTAAATCCAAAATTTCATGACAATTAAAAATGTTAAAATTTTCTTCAAAAGTAATTCCAATTCGGTAAATATTATTTGCATAGGTCGCTACGCCTAAGCAACAAGAACTTTAAACAACTTTGTCAGTTCAGGTTTTATTTCAAACAAAATTTTCACAGTATACTTTTTTCGGGGCATCTAATAATAAGAATTTACAGACTTTTTGGAAAATTTTAACATTTTTAATTTTCATGAAATTTTGAATTTAGGGTTTTGGGCAATTCTGAACAATTATTATTAACAAAATTTTTCGATAAAAAAGTCCCTAAAGTGATTTCTTGATTTTTGCCATCGCAGGTTGCTTTGCATTTAAAGAAGACACTTTAGTTTATTGGGAGTAAATAGAGCAATAAGTATTCTACGTTTGGAAAAAAATTACTAAAATTGGAATAAAAATAAAAAATATATGATGGTGTTACACTCTTAAGTGAAACATACTGTATACAATATTGACGGGCGTAATAAACAACAGAATTTTATCGGTAATACAGCCGGTGTGGTCAAATATCACGGAACAGAGAGGCGCAAAACGTGAAATGTTTGAATGCAGGGAGAACTTGCTCATTGATAGAGTCATCTACCAGGATGCAATAATATACCGGCTGAATCTGTCAATGGTGGATTATAAAAAGGTATACGAGACAACATCACACGATCTCATAATACGTCTGTTAGAAATCCTGAAAATTCACCCAACACTTATCCGATATGTGCAGAATATCATAGAATATGTGGAGAACAAAATTCATCATAAAGTCGGTAAAAACTATAATGACAACGCGGTGCATCCAATACAAGCGAGGGGTATTTCAGGGAGATTCCCTAAGCTTACACTTACCTAGGCATTAGCACAACAGCAGCCCACAATGAAGCTGACGTAAAGAAAGCTTAATTGTGGGTTGTGTTCTATAGGGAGATATTACGAATTAATAACTAAAATTTGGAAATCGGGGCTCACTGGAAGGAACAAGCTACTAATATGGTAGCCTGCCAAGAGTGAGCTTTACATTTGGAGTAGTGAAATGGAACGTAGCGGAGTTGCAAACTCCTTCCTAGGTATGGTGAAAATGCACAAGTCAATAGGCAAGTCGGCCTTCCTGTTTCAATAGGTAAGAAGAACAGACACCAAACTTGGAATAATATTCGACATTGGTTTGGAAACTTGAAAGCCGTCAACAACCTACTTGTTCGACATATGGTCAAGGAACGACAAGTAAATAATAATACCCGAGAACACCTTGAGAAGAACCTACATGGTGTGTACCGAAACGTACAGCAACTGAAACTGTGATACTAGGATCCCTCCATTTACTTCGAGCGCATCACACCATCTATTCGTTGCCCACCTGAGACGGCGCACAGTGGTTCGGGTCTTATGGACGCGCGGAAAAAATTCATTATCTCGAAAAGTACTGGACCAATTTCAAATTTTTTTTTTCCAAAGTAACTACATATTATTTCTCATTACAATTTACGAAAATTTACGTTGTGAATTTATAATAGGAATTAGAAATTTCATAATATGTAGCTTTTGTACACAAAGTTATGGGTAAAAATGCATAAATACTCAAATTTCAAATTTGAATTTATAGCTGCTATAAATACAAGTATTATTGCACATACTACAAATAACAAAAATGCGTCTGATTCCATATCGCCAGCGGCATGAAGAAGACCAGGTGCTATGCGAATCATATTCACTTCCGCAGTGGTAGAATAAAATTTTCCTTATGGATCAGACTGCATTAGTTTCGTGGCTTCTTCACAAAGGTCTATTTTTTCCGTGGATCTGGTTTTAAATTTATAATAACAGGATCTAAAGAAATATCATATGCATGACATCTTCGTTTGTGGCTATTCGGCTACATTTTCTTGAATGGTGTATCCGGTAACATTTATAATCTTTATTTTTGCATTCTTGAGCTTCTTCAGACAAAGTACCCATGAGAAAAGCAGCACTGATCACAAGCACAACCATGATCTGTTGCCCGTGAATTAGAACCTTGTGTACACTTGATGGTATTTTATACCATTCGTACTTTTCTACAGCTAACACCTCTGTTTCATAACGGGACCAAATTTTTCTGCGTCAATTGCAGCAGTACTTGAGATCACTTCCAAATTATTCCCATTTTATGAGTAAAGTTTCATCCAAACCTGGTATTTCTGCACTTTTGCCGGATTGTTGAAACATCATCTAGAAGTATGTCCGTCATTAGTTGTTCCAGCACCTTGATTCACTATATCTATTTTTAATCCTAGGTCCATCTCATTTTTTTTCAATTTCCGACTTTCTATTATAAGTCAAATTATATATTCAAATTATAAGCTATGTCCAAAATGTATTCCATCAATAATAATAACGAACCGTAATTGCATCATGACTTCATCGTTCATGTAAATAGAGCCTCAGACCACATTGGGCGGTCGCGCGTAATCCTGGGGACAACGCGCCGACAAATGTTAATGCTCATTACAGCGAAGTTCGCAAGTATTCGCAAAATATTTTTTTGTGAGACAATAGTCAAGATTATAACCTACGTCTTCATATAAATTGTTACGTGGAGGGTCGTGGAGCTCACTTTATAACTCTAAAAGTATTCCATTTTAACTTTGAACGAACATAACTGCGTAAATGATTTAATTTCAGCATATCAAGTGGTGGAATTTTATTATTATTTTGTACACTTGAAGATCAATATATACCTAGTTTAGAATTAATAAAAAAAACTTTTCCAAATGCAATACTTTAGTTAATATTTAAATCTGAATTTGGATTAAGTTTTTACAATTTAGAGAACATTGTCCATTGATGAACTTTGCACGCGTCTAAATATATGTCAACATCAACTAAATTTGAAATGCTTTCACCAAAAGATAGTTCATTTATTGAACTTTCAAGAAAAAAATGAAAAAAATTTAAATTCGCACTTTCATGATTCGGAGTTTTTTCCGCGCTTGAACCACTGTGCGGCGTGACGGAGCGCATCCGAAAGAAGAAGCTAAAACAAGCTGTGTAAATCAACATCTGTGATATACGAGTATATAAATGTATTCTACCTACCTAAGTTAGTATGAATTCACTGTAAGATATCTGTATTGTTTTGGGTGAATAAATGAAATAATAATAATAATATTTATCACCAAAATCGTACATGCGTTGTGCCGAAATAAGAAGACATTAACTCTCATTATTAGCACTTTGCTAATAGGACGACTTGTAGAAGAGTCTTTTGAAGACAAGAATAAAGATTTTAAATTTATTACAGAGCAGAGAAGCAGTTAAGATTCAAATCTACACACAAATAAAGATTTGTTGCTATAACGACTGAAACTAAGTTCATGTGGCACTAATAAACTAATAAACAGAACAAAAAATAAATAAATTCTATGCTGAAGCTGCAAATATGTTGATAGCGCCATCTGCGAGAGAGAAAAATTTACAAATAACTTCTTGTCTTTTCTATCAACTCGAGCACTTTTTTAAGTATAGAAAATAAATAATGTTGACTTTAATCTTTATGACAGCTAATTCACACCGACTATTTATTTTGTTACAAATATATAATCGCTGAAAATATCAACCCATTTCTAAAAATATTATAAATGCAATGATTCATTAAAAATGTAGTAATAACTAAATATTTGTTTTATAAAACAAGATGATATAATTATAAGCTACCAACGGTTCACGCATAGATTAAATGCATATTTATGGTCTTATAGTATAAATAATTATTTTATGTCAAAATCGTTAAAATTTTGTGGGTGTCTTATGTAACAAGGGTTGTAACAACACGTCCTGCAACTTAGTAGGTAGTTCCAGCATGGATGTCCATTGGGAACTAAAGTATGTACTCGCTGCTCATACATTAATATAATCAAGGTTACATTTCCTTGCAGCATAACATTTTATTCCTACAGCAAAATATGATCGCAATAAAATGACATAATTGTCAACAGTTCCATTCATAGTGCCCGGTATATAAGATTTCTCACTTGCCTGTTTGTAGCAAATACACACTTAGCAACACAACGTGTTTAACATCAGTATAAATTATCAAATTTTCGACTGTTTACGTTGAGCCGAAAATATTTATCCACTGCGACACTCCATAATTGGATTCACTTATATGACCTAAATATCGTACTTCTGCAGCATCTGGATTAGGCATTTTAAATTATAAAATCTTTTATCTCCGTAGAAATAATTCATTAAACTTTATCTCGCCTTTTACTTAAATTTTCGTACGAAGTTTCCTATAGAATTATTAACTTGAATAATTACCGAGTAGCCTCGTAGCCAATGTGATGTTCGAGTGGTAAATACGTTTGTCTTTTAAAATTAGTACAGTCTGGTACCGATGAAATAAAATAGTTCTACTTTAAACTCATACTATGATCGGCCACAAGTGCAAAAGTTAATATACACGAAGTAAATTCAAGTCCGCCGGCCGATATAGTACCCATCAATTTCAGACCATTTCCAGAACTAAATGGTAATAACTGAATTGCTGACATAATAATGATACCACGGCTTTTCAACACGCTCGAATATTAATTCTTGGGACTTACGCCTATGCCTTATCGTGAGAAGTTGTGGGTGAATGATGAGCTACTTGTAATGAGAATGATGCATTCATAACTATAATTACCAGTTAAACGTACTGTCAGTTACAGTTAGCCGGAAAAAATGAGTATATGTAATTCGATGATGGAACACGACAATTTCCCTAAAAGTTTATAACAGGGAAAGGTTAAATGCGAAGAAGACATTGCGTTAATGACATCACTACACTATTTTTTTTGATTATTTCTTGAGTCACAACTTTGAGAATATGTTTTACTGATATGATTTAAAAATAAAATAAATCCATTTGAAGAAAATCGAAATGCTGGCCTATTACTTGCAAGCAAAATATGATAATTCTGGATGAAGTGTTAAAATCATAACTAATATCTCAGATCCTGTTTCAGCTTCTCATTACGAGCTGGAATTTAGTAAATTATTTATGGAATTTCTGAGAACTACATCATTCCAGTAGCGTCATATCTTGTGATCTACACTTTGTGGAAAAATGTTGGATCACTCGATGTATGCATTGTGTAATCCTAATTTATTGTGCCATCTAATGGATTTACAATCGGCCCTCAGGATAGTCGTTTCGTGGAAGAACATCGGTCCAATAATTCGACTGTGTGGCATGTATGCAAATTTGTTTGAACATCTTAGGAGAGGATTCATAGGAAAGTCATAAAGAATTGAACTTAAACAATAAATAAAATGAATTAATTATTAGCTTATACCAACTAGTAGTGATAAGCGAAGATCGAAACGTATATTTTACATTTACAACATCGAGTGCAGCAGTGGGACCTAAGGTAAATTTGCCTATACCCACATAATGTGTATAATTACCCCACAACAACATTGTGAGTAAAGATGGTATTCAGATTGTTCTTCTGGGTAGGGCTCTGTATGATTTATCCAACCGCCACTATCGTTTTCAAGTTCACATCAAAATTAAACCCTTACTTAAATAATATAATAATAATAATAATAATAATAATAATAATAATAATAATAATATTTATTGGTCTTTGCTACATACCAGTAGATAAGATAAGTCATACATAAATAAATACACAATAAAGTACACAAAATCATACATAAGGAAAACAATGCTAATCAAAGAGTACAGCTACAGCTTGTCAGTTAAAAATTCACTCACACTATAGTAGCATTTATGACCCAGAAACCCTTTGAGTTCAGATTTAAATGATTTGTAAACTTTGATATTTTTAATTTCATTAGGTAGTTTGTTGTATAAAGTAACACTGGCATATATCGGGGAATTTTCATATTTAGTTGTATGATGTTGATTAATGCGCAAATGATTAAAATTACGGGTATTGTAATTATGTGTTGATGATGTGGTTTCGAAGTTAGGAAGGCTCTTTTTTACATAATTAACACATTTAAAGATATATATGGACGGCACAGTTAAAATTTTATTGTTTATGAAAAATATAACTAAAATATATAAGATTAAAAATAAGCCGAATTATTCCTTTTTGTTGAATAAATACACTACATATATCAGTAGCGCAACCCCACACCATCACATTATAGCAAAGATGAGAATACGCCATTGCATAATAAATATTTAGAAGAGTAGGTTGATCTACACTAGCTTTCATTTGTAAAATTGCAAAAAAGCCCTGTTCAGCTTAGCGCAAACATTACGTATTTGTTGAGACCATCTAAGCTTATTATCTAAAATTGTACCAAGGAATTTGGACGTTTCAGATAACACGTAGACAACATTATCGAGGGAAAGAACAAAGTTTTCTGACAATACTTTACGATTATGAAAATGCAAGAACGACGTTTTATCTTTATTTACGATAAGGCGGTTTTTAAGACACCATTCATAAAATTCGTACAAAGTTGTGGAAGCATTATCTAATAGCTCTTCTTCTGTGTCAGCTGAGATTACAAAAGACGTGTCGTCTGCAAACATAACAACAAGACCTTTCGTTATTGCTGATGGCAAATCATTGATATATAATAGGAATAATAGAGGGCTGAGAACAGATCCCTGCGGTACCCCTAGTGTCATGTTAAATTGATTGGACACAGTATCATTAATCTTTACCACTATTTTCCTATCAGACAGATATGATTCCAACCAACTGGCAATGCTTCCCCTAATACCTAATGCATGTAATTTATCCAAAACAAATTCTCTAGCAATGGTATCAAATGCGCAAGACAAGTCAAAAAAATACCCAAAACATATTTATTTTTATCCATTTCCCCATACACATGTTGTAAAAACTCAATTGATGCCGTTTCAACTGAACGATTTTCACGAAAACCGTGTTGATGGGCAGTTACCGATTGATTGGAATCTATAAAATTTACAATCCGCTTATATATAATTTTTTCAAAAATTTTAGAGAAAATACTTAAAATACTAATTGGACGATAATTTACAATATCTTTATTGTCACCTTTCTTGAGGGGAACTACAGAGGCCACTTTCAAAGCAGATGGGAAAATGCCCTTATTCAAAGAATTATTAAATATAAAAACTAAGGGATCGATAATTTGATTGATAATGTGACAGACAAGATGAATCGTGATTCCATCAACGCCTGATGACTTTTTATTCCTAAGACCACTGATAACTTGACAGATCTCCGATTTTTCAATAGGAAATACATAAAAGGACTTTAACACAAAAGATGATGATACGGTGCATCGTCTCGACAAATTATTCTTAAAATGTTCTGATATTTTATTTTTAGCAACTGACGAAAAAAAATTTGCAAATTCGTTTGCAACAAACATTGGCTCGCTTAAAATTTCATCCCGACAATTTAAGCATATATTACTTTTCACACTGGATTTCCCAAGATTTTTATTAATATAATTCCAGGTATCTTTAATTTTATTATTTGAATTAGAAATTTTGTTGGAAAAATAGTGTTGTTTTGCTTTAATAACATTTAATTTGTGATTCCTTTTTAGATTTTTATATACAATTTTAAGCTCCTCATTCTCACAATTGTTAACAATATTAAAAAGGTCTCTAAGTTCATTGCTCTCTTGCATAATGTCGCGAGTGACCCAGCCTTTGTCCTTTCTATTTGCTCTGGAATGTATAATAGGGCAGGTTATATCTACCCCAGTTTTAACTAAACTTATAAAACTATTAAATGCTTCGTCGACATCTTCGACGTAAACCGTTGAAACCCAGTCAACAGAATTAAGATAGGTTGTAAGTTTAACAATATTCTGCTGTGAGATGCGTCTATAACTAAACAGGACATTCCCTTTCACATCCTTCGGTAATGGGGTTTTAAATGTTAAAACCTGAGCTAAATGATCAGCTACACAAACATGTTCAGTGGAAACTGAAAATTGATCAGAAGGTAGATTTGAAACCATGTAGTCAATTGCGCTCTTGGTCGTCGCACCATTCTTATTTGTATATATTCGTGTTGGCGTACATATTTTATTAATAAAATTAAATGACTCAAATAGATCAGTCAAAATACCTTTTTGCTGTGATTCAATAAGTGAATTTATATTGAAATCACCACAAATCACAGTATAACGCGCTAAGTCATAAATACTACTAACCGCTGAAGAAAAATTTTCATATATATATATGTAATAATAACATAATAAATTGTACAAGCATTAAAAGCCATTTCCATTTTATTCGATATCGTCTGGCATATTTGACGTTGAGCATAAAACTTAAAACATAATAAGAAACTCAGATCAATTTTTAGCGTGCTATGTTTATACTACCGTTACACTTAAGTACTATACAGAAAAGCAATAGCTGATTAAAATACAATTTTTGCAACCCATATGAGCACTGTCGTCGCTAAGGTTCATAAGAGATTAGACATCTCTGACTATTTAGAACTTTGCATTTAAGATCGACACAATAATAAAACTAAATGATGCTAGCTTATCATCATTTTAGCAAGTTTATTCAGCGTGGAATATGTTAATTTATTATTACGAATATGTTTACCTTAACGAACTACTATACCGTTAGATAGTATTGTACGATAAAGCTCTGTCATGTACGATGCGGCAAAAATATTCAGTATAATATATTACAATTCAAAATTCTTATGGTATGTTTTACGAAATATGAACATGAACACAGAGCAATAAATGACAACTTACGTAAACAATGCCATTAATTTAATCAAATGTTCAAAATGAAAGTATTTAGCTATGAAAAACAAACGTTTTGAAACCTGGTCGGAATGAGAATTATTACACTTCGATTGGCGATAATGTTTGAAAGAAAATACGTCGCAATTGTCAGAATATCGGCCAGTAAATTATTAAATGTCCCTTTAATTAGGCAACTTAATATACAAAATTATACACCCATGTATAGTCGGAATTACGAGAAGGTGCGTGCATGTCATCAATTTTTAATGACGTCAAATTTTATATGTTTACATGTTTCTCACACAAAAGATACTCTTCAAGATCGTATGCAACCAAACAGACAACAGCGTGTGTATGCGTATGTGTATATGTATGTGGTGGTATGCAACCAGATATACCAGATACGACGACTGTCGATTGATCTACGTATGTAAACATTCTAGAACGCACAGAAACGGTTCGTCGATCCTTACGACATCAAATACCCTAGATTCAAATTCATTTCGTCTTTTTCATGACAAATATAGAAAACTAAGCGATAATAATAATATCTATAACATTGCTTCGCATCGCCTTGTAAATAGGCCCCGGTTTTACTCCATATTCCAATACAAGAAAATGGCATTTTATAATTTCTACACGTTGGCATTATAAAACAAGCATCGATGACGTGCACGCACCTTCTCATAATTCCGACTATATATAGTGCATTTTTTTAACGATGCCTCATAGGGATTTACATAGTAAGAACTTTACCTCGGGTTAATGGTTTTGGCTGGATAGATTTTAGTCAAATTTAATACGCATTTTACAAATATTTATTTAACAAATATGATTAAATAAAATTAACTTTTTTATTTAAAAAACGTCTATAGATAATGCTCAAATTCTTGACCATTTGCAGCTAAGCAATAGCCTAATCTATCTTTACAATGGTTTTTAACATTCTGAAGCTGTCGGACACTAATTCAATTCCTCCAAGTTATTTGGTCTGCTACAATACAATACGTCAATTCGTTAACGTCAGTGAAACAAGGCTACTATGTGGGAATAGTTATTTACAGTCGAATGCGGGAAGTTCAATTTTACAGCGCGACGGCTTCGTTTGAGGCACGAGCCCGAAGGGCGAGTGCCTCATTTGCCGGAGCCCTGTAAAATAACTTAACGCCTGAGATTTGTATAACACTTTTTTGGCCGATAGTTTTATTTTAAATTAATAAGTCATCTTTTTATACCTATATATTTTATTTATTCAACATGGCAACATTGCATTGTTTATGACAGATTTGACAGATTTGTTACATTTAAATAATTGTAAAAAAGTTAATGGTTATTAGGTAGGTAGGTACGTTTATTATTAGCTATTTATAATCGAATGTAGGAAATTGCAGTTTGCTGCATGAAGTTTATATCTTAAACACGATGCCCATCGGAGTGTTAATTTAATATTAAATTAATATTTAAATTTTGCGTATTTTGTTATACTTATTGAATTAGAAATTAATATATCTCGTTCTCCTGAACATCGGCTTCATGATATCAAAATTGCGTATTTTTCCGTCTCTGGAGTTTAAAAAGAAGGATTATTTACTTTACCGCATACTATGCGGGAAAACGCACAGTCGTCGTAAACACGAAGTTACATCTGACATGACAACGGTGCATAGTTACAATGTTTACATGTCGGGAGGCCAAAAAAATATTTAAAATTATCAACATTTTTAATCAAAATTTCAAATACATAACTCATTAAAATTACTCAAACATGTTAAAGTTCGCTAAAAGATATTGCAAATTAAATGTGTATTAAATTTGACTAAAATCTATCCAGCCAAAACACCATTAACACGAGGTAAAGTTTTTACCCTATGAGGCATCGTCAAAAAAAATGCACTGTAATAATGATTATTAAACATATCACATAAAAATGTTATGAATATATTTTCGGGTGGAATTTCATTTTCGGATATTATCCGGACTATGAATGTCAATGATCAATTGCAATGATTTGTTTATCGTGATTGCATGCGATAAGATATCTCAAAGTGAAGTATTTATACTACACTATTAGTGCGGTCAAATTAGACCAAAAAATAAGAGTGAATGTACATAAATTACCATCAAGCTGAAAATGAGTAAAATTGATTAAAACATAATTACAAATAACAAATTCCCCATCGATCATCCGGTACTTGGAAAAAAAGTTACTCGAGGTTAAAAGTCAAAAAATAGATTTTTCGCAATTTTCACCGAAACCGTAAGTTTTATTATAAAATTACTTCAGACAATAATTATGTATCATAAAAGTATCTATAAAAAAAGTATCAATCCTTTTTTTCCTAAGAGCCAGCGTTTCTGAGATCTAACGATTCAAAAAGTTATAACTGTTATAACAAACCCTACGGAAGTATACAAATTGATTAAAATCTTATATAGTTCACATATTGTTCACTTCGGGCCTAATTATGAATAATAAAATTATTGCAGCTTATGCAATGACGATGCATTTTTTTATACACGGGAACTTTGCAGTATTCGTCCAATATTTAATTCATAATAATGAAACTTTGTCCAATGGATATTTTTTATTAGAACTGTTTGACTAGATCTCAATTATATGATATGTGATATTATTATTTAGAACGCCATTGCGTGGTCTGGAATTGAGCGCTGCTGCGAGAAGTATCACATAAAAATGCAATTTTCTTATTAAACCGAGACATATATTTTTCTCAAAGAATAATATTATCAGCAACATATACAAAACAGGAAACTTAAAGTAGATTTAAAGTAAATTCTAGGTCGAAACATTGATTAATAGTTTGTATAATATCCATTGCTTCCAATGCATTCGGTTAGGCGATTGATTGAACGGTGTTGCTGCAAAACGTTGTGCCTCGGAGTCTCTCCCATACCGTGTTAACATGATTTGTCAGCTGTTCTATTGTTCTTTCCCTGACACTGAATCCAGGCACATCCTCTCAAGACCTCATCATTGCCCCACACATTTCCTCTATGGGGTTCAAATTTGGAAATTTTGCCGGCCAATCCAATAATTCAATATCAAAACGAACCAATTCATAATTGCTGCCGATGTATGTATAGAACAGTTGTCCTATACAAAAGTGATCACCTCCATTTCATCTTCTGGGTAGACAATTCTGAAGGGATTACAATATCTTCGAGTATTCCAATGTAGCGCTGCGAATTGAAGGGTGGGGGCGAAACAGGTATTAATTCACCGGGGCCGGTAGCTGACATCCACCCCCAAAATCCGGCCCTTATGCGACCGCTTGTTGCATATGGCCTTACAAGTTCCCGAATATATGTTGTTCTTTCGCCATAACACTACAGGATCATCTTGCGAAGATGAAAAATTTTTTCATCCGTAAAAATTACACACTGCCAGTCCCTGCCGATATTGCTTCGCAAATGCGAACCCTAGCTGCAGCAATTGTCTCGGACAGTTCAATTTTCCGGGCAGGCTGTCTAGTGTAGTACCCACTTTCTCGCAGGAGTCTCCATATTGTAATGGTGAAGCAATTCAAATTGAATTCCTGCCTTATTCTGACACTTGCAATGAATGGGCTATTCTCAACCGCCCTCACGATGGCACCATCATCAAGTGGTGTAGTTATGCGGCGGACACCCGTTCTGATAGTCTCCAAAGCCCAATCACCTACGTGTTCCCTCCTTGCATCCAACGACGTACTTGTACGTTATTAATCTTTGTAACATTTGCATATTAGTTCAGCATAAAACACTAATTGTCAAATAAATAACTACATATTCGTTCACTGCAGGGTAACACAACACAGTTTTTCAATGTAGAATTTTTACTTAATAATAAATATTTATTATTTGTGCACTATCCAGAAGCAAAGTAAGAATAATTAATGAAATAGGCTGTGGTCAATATTTCAAGATGCATATTTAAGGAATTCCATGTGGTAATATCATCTACGATGATTTCCTCCTGTCCATGAAAAAGTTTGCAGCAGTAAACAAACATGTTTTAAATCACAATCTTGCGTTGGTTTTTATATTGTGGAATATCTTTCATTTTAACAAAAAACCGAATGATTTTTTTTCAACAAACTATCTACTATTGGTCTGAAATGTATGCACGCCAATACCAATACCAATAAGATAATTGTATTTGAAAGAAAACGAGCAATTGGAATAAAATGGGGTGAAAGCAATTAAAACAAGTTGTGAGTACACTATATACTTTGTAGACAAATATTGTGAAATGAATAGTTTATTGACATAAAGTACTCACACTTTTTATGTCGGTACCTTTAAGAACAGTTCCAAGAATTTTATGCTCATTGTCCTAATCTTTTAATAACATTTGTTGGTTTTTGGTAATGAGTACATTTAATATACATCGTTTCGCTTACAGTATTCTAAAAATCACTATCACTGTCTCAGTGTCAATGTTATATAATACTAAAAAGTGTATGTCTCATTTGAACAAACCAATTAAATTATTCTATCAGAAAAAGTTAATACTTAAAGGAAATAATTTTAAATGCAAACTTATATAACAATTTGATTCGAGTCGATGTATGCCGAAGAACCGCAAAATTGAAATTAGTATTGGCACCTACTTAGTTCTTCAAAAAACGATGAAATTAATGTAGTCGTATGTGTTGCAGGAGGTTGTTGTCGTTGAAGCTTTTACAATATATGTATCGTTAGACTATCGTGATGTCATGGTACGCAACTGGGAATATCCTTTTATACTCCACTAATGCAATATTCTAGGAACTAGAATTCTCTGCAGTATTACAGAAAATCCAAGCATGTAAATAAATAACTATGCTCAGGCAGTCGATAAGTGTTTTGCTTAGTATAATGTAGTTAATAAGCATCTTTCCAGGACTAATTAATTCTATTGTGTATATAATCAGATTTAGTTCGTATTATGTGCTTGTTAACGACTAGCAAATTGTCCATATTGATTCAAAAATTGTAAATATTTGCAAATTTATTCAAAACAAGAAAAACAACTAACGTTTATATATAAATGTTTACTCAGCAAAACCATATTCTTATATGTAGTTTGCCCATTTTCGTATGTCCAAATTTTGTCGATTTTGAGTGAAATAAATCAAAACGTTGTAGCTTAATAAAAACATAAGTAAGCTGTGAGAAAACATTTCCAGAAAATCGCAACATGGACGTCAAAAACGAGGATATTGCCCTACAGTGTTATAAATAATCGCATGTAATGATAATTGTAATGTGGTTGCGCAATTATATGAAATCGGTTCACTTATCTTTGAAGTTCTATAAAAATTAGTGATGGGCATAATCGAGATATTTCAATAATCGATTATTAGTAATCGATATAATTTAATAATCGACTAATATTAGTAGTTAAAATTAGTAGTAGTAGTACTAGTACTAATTAATGCAACGTACAACATAAACGTTCTAATACCACTAACAGTGTGTTTTCTAAAGCCGTGCAACTTACAAATTTATATCGAAACAAACTATCGTCTAAAAATTTAGATCAAATTATATTCCTTAATACCACATTCTTATAAATTTGATTTTATTAATTTTTATTATTATTGTTTAATCTAGAGTTATTAATTTATTATATAGGTACCTTTGTTTTTATTGAGAATTATACTTTTGTTGTTATTTGCTCATATTTTTTATATATTATCGTGGCAGTTTATAAATATTATTGTAAATTTTGAAGCGTTTTATTTACTAACGCAATATTATCAACACCATTGTACTTATTTAAATTATTGTATTCTTCAATACGACAATGACGATCGGTCGAGACTACAAAAAATAATTGAAAGAGAAGCTTCGCTTAGCGATACGACTAATTAGTTGCCACAATCGAACGAGTCCAATGTTAAAATAAAATATCTCGAACCTGGAACTACTATTAATATTTAGTGGTGGGGTTAAAATATATCGAGATATCGGACCTTCTCGGTCCGCTGCCACACGTTCCGTGATTGACGTACGACTACTAATTTAGTACTACTAATTTTCAGAGTGCATAGTCGATTATCTCGAGAGATTTTAATAATCGACTAATTCGTGTATCGCATCTCGATTATTCCCATCACTAATAAAAATGTCTGCACTCGAATAAAGGAAGTGTTCATGTGAATTCTTCATATTTAATTGCTTATGCTAATAACATTTTCAAATTAATTATATGCAATTCATTTAAATTAAGATAGAGTTTACAATTTCCTGCACATTGATTTCAATATTTGTAGTAATTATATTCGGACTCTTTACCAAACTATTAATGGTGTTTTCCCACGACCACATAAGAAATAGGTATATTCCATACAATTAAGTAGTCACGAAAAATAACTGTGCGTTATTATAACAAACGTGTTTGTTATAGACATTGTTTCATTTTCTAGTAGTATTACGCACCCTCTCAGTTGGTGCGAAAATAGAGGGCGGCTGGCAACAAAGATATTTAAAATGATTACGGTTAGTGTCGCGTCTTACCCCGGTACTTGGTTGTAATGCCTCAGCGTAGTCTCAGTGGAGAAGGGGCAGGTTCTAAATTCTAGGCGCCATCCTATATTAATTTCCTCAGCCCTTAACCAAATACCTTGGGGGGGGGGGGGGGGGGGGGCACCGGAACACGATGTTAGATGAATAAAGCACGTTCTGACGTCACACTAACCAAAACATTTATTGAGCCAAAAATGAAATTTACGAAAGGCGTTGGACGGTAAATCTATTTACATTTATCAATACCCAACCCAAAAAAATTGAACTGATTGCATGAGATTACAATCAAATGGTCTTCAAGTTTTTAAATTAAATAAACGGCGTAATCAATCAGTAACAATGGCGGATACTGTAAAAAATGCAAGCGCGCGCAATATTGCCTAAGCATGAGCCGAGCCCGTTCGGCAAACGATAAGAAACTTAAATTAACAATTGGAAATTAAAACAATAACTCACCTAAAGTACTTTGTCGCGCTAGCTAACTCGACGGCCTACACGCGGTGACATAAAAGAAATACACAATACAAAAATACAGAAATAAAATAAACTGGACTGGTTACGGCGGCAAAATTGATTTCGTTTCAGGTTCAATTGCAAACGTCTAGGCTTCAAATGAGTCAGTGTTGCCAACTGCAAATTTGGACAGTTCCCTTGCTGCGGGTAGAGAGGGAAGGTACAGCGGTCCACAAAAAAACTTGCTCGATAATTTCCAGCACTTGGCGTGTTGAACGATTGCGTACGACGACAACTCTTTTGATTGCCACGTAGTTTGCACAAGACGAAAGGTATATCCCAATAAATGGATCGAATTTTCTTACGAAGAAATTCTTGGATTACCGAAGACAATCAAATCCCAATAACTGGCTACGGAAAGGCCCTAACACCAATCATAAAAGCTTGTCTCACTACACGGCGATCAACGACCTCTTTCGTTAATGGCGGCTCACTCCCAAGTGGACGATACCTCCGATCGATGCGCCGATCGAACTCATCTTCACCCCTCTCTCGGGCGCAATAGGAATCGCTACGAGGGACTCACGGCCGATACTAAACAAGGTTCTACTACCTCACACTGGGCGGCGCCACGGATATCGAAAAATTCTGGCTTACTCGTTCGAACATACCTAGCGTAACAAATACCTCCCTTTCCCGCTGAGTGAAGAAAACGATGATACCTGAAGACAGGGAGAGTCGTAATCCCCAAAGCGAGGGTGCGAAACCAAGTCAAAAATTTACGACACTCTTCCCAAAACAAAAACGTGATTACCCAACCACGATGATTAACCAAACAAAAGGAATACAAACTAAAAGGTGATGATGGCAAAAACACAAAAAAAAGGTAGTGGGGTTGACCGGATAAGGAAGTAGGAGTGGGATTGGACCAGAATGCACGGTTCGGGCTCTTGACTTACCCGCAAGGTTCACAGGTCGCCACGACACCAAGCTGCCCGGCGGTGCGTTCCGGAAACAGAAAGGCCGGCAGATCCCTTCCCCTTATCTGCTTAGACAGCAAGTCAAGAGTATCCGGGAGTTAGCCAAAAGTTGGGGTTGACAGAGGGAGAAGAGTCAAGAGAGAGGGTGTGACCAGACGTACTCGAGCGAAGGGGCGACCACATCGCGGCATGGCATCGGTATCTGGATTTAAGGGGGCTTTTGGACCGTCACGAGATCAGGTCCGCCAGGAGTTTCCACAGGATCCAAATATCCCAAGTCCACACACCGAACATCGTCACCTAGTCACGCCCATACACATGCGGTCACTAGTGAACAGAAACTGTAGAGTAGTAAAGACGAGAAAGTTGAAAGGAATAAAAATATAAGAAGTTATGGAACGAATCTTTTAGGAGACTTGTACTCCACCCAGATTAACGGTGGCGAAATTCCTCGCCCTCAACCACAGGACAAAACTGAAAAGACAGATCTAGGAACGACTCATTCGAGGGACTCGAACCCTGCGTTGAGTAACGGTGCCGGAATTCATTTAACCCCACGAAGTGAGGCGGGAGAGTAGGGAAAGACACCTATTAGGGGACTCTTACCCCAGATTAGGGGACTCTTACCCCACGACGGTAGCGGCTCAGTGATTCTAACGCCTACCAAGCAAGGCGAGAAAGGACATGGACAGGCACAGGTCGGTAACAAAACTGTAGGGACAGTTACTGTTATCTGTCGGAGTGAGACTGACACGAATATCCTCGTGCACCTGTATCAAACTTTTTGCACGCTCAATGGGGTTCGGAGGGTCTTTCACCTTCATTAGTCACGGGGCGGTGTGGCGGGGCGCCAGATAACAAAATTTCACGCCAGAAATTGATAAAGTACGGGGTTAACTTAGTGGATTCATGGGCAGAATTTCGAAGGCAACGGGCTACTTTGGGAAGTAGTTTGTCCAACTGTCTGTGGTTGTCGGAGACATAAAACGCTAACATGGTCTTCACAACACGATTTACACGCTCCGTGTGGTTGGCTTGAGGGTGGTAGTTGGCTGTATATGAAATTGTCACTGAATACTGCTGAGTCAGCTGTCGGAAGATATGGCTTCGAAATTGTACGCCGTTGTCGCAAATGATGGTCCAAGGAACTCCAAAGAGTAAGAAGACATTCTCTTCGATTATTTTGCTAACCGCACTGGCAGTAGCCGTTCGTAAAGGGTACATGACCGAAAATTTACTGAACAAATCACAGATCACCAGGATGTAGCCATGTCCTCCTTTAGTGCGAGGTAATGGTCCCATCAGGTCGGTGCTTATGGTTTCCCAAGGTCGCGAGATATTTGGGCGGCCTACCATGAATCCAATAGGGCGTTTCTGCACCGGCTTATGACTGATGCAGGTCGGACACTTTCGGATGTAATCGGCGATGTCAGAGCGCATTCCTGGCCAATAATATTGTTCACGGATCCTATGGAAGGTTTTATAGGTGCCAGTATGACCGGAAAGCGGTTCGTGGTGAAGACGATGTAGGAGTTCCAAACGTTCATCTTTTGGGATGACACGCTTCTAATAATCATCCGGGGACAACAAAAGAGGGTACTGAGGTGCACAGACTTGTACAAGCGGCCTTCGCTCACTCGAAACTGGGGATATTTCTCAGGTTCCTTCGAAGCGGCGGAAAGCAATTTAATATACCATTTATCTCGGATCTCATTCTGTGGGTCAATACAGTCCACGACAGGGACGGCACGTGACAGTGTGTCGGGCACGACATGATCTTTACCTTTGCTGTGTTCGATAGTGAAGTCGAATTGCTGCAGACGAGTTGCCCAACGGGCTAGACGGCCAGTTGGTTCTTTCATTTCTTGAAGCCAAATCAAGGAATAATGATCAGTAATAACTTTGAATTTCGCTCCCTCTAGGTATGGACGTAGCTTCTCTACGGCCCATATGACGGCTAGGCACTCTCGTTCGGTCGTAGAGTAATTTCGCTCAGCCCGGGAAAGCGAGCGACTGAGATAGCAAACAACTTTTTCTCCCTCAGAATGTTCTTGGGATAGTACCGCACCAATTCCATACTGTGATGCATCCGTTTGCACCGAAAAAGGTAGATCAAAATGCGGACAACTTAAAACCGGAGTGGTAATCAGAGCTTGCTTCACTTTAGTAAAGGATTCCTCACAAGCTTCCGTCCATGTAAACGGTTTACGTTTACACAACAAAGATGTTAGAGGGGAAACGATACTTGAAAAATCCGGAACAAATCTTCGATACCACGAAATGGTTCCGACGACACGATGGACTTCAGAAACTGTTGTTGGGGTTGGCAATCTCATTATGGTCGCTACCTTCTCCGGATCTACATGTAGACCGGCTTTATCAACGACATAGCCTAAATATTTGAGCTTGGGTCGGCAAAATTGACATTTTTCCCGATTCAGAGTTAACCCAGCTTCCATAAGTCGCTTAAAAACTTCCTTGATCACACCTAGGTGTTCACCAAAAGTTTGAGTTACGATAATAATGTCATCTAAATACAAAAAAACATAAGGTTCGAGGTCCGCACCAATCACCTTGTCAATAAATCGCTGCCAGGTTGCAGGGGCATTGTGCAAGCCAAAGGGCATGCGTTTAAATTGGAAGAGTCCACGATTAGGGACAGTGAATGCAGTGAAGGGTCGAGATGATTCTGCTACAGGGATTTGCCAATAAGCGTATTTAATATCCAGAGAGGTTAAGAAGCGAGCATCACGGAGCTTGTCCAGAGTATTGGAGACATACGGGAGGAGATAAGCATCACGTCGAGTGACCTTATTAAGTTTTCGATAATCAACACAAAAATGAAAACTTCCATCCTTTTTCTTCAAAAGGAGTATGGGGGATGACCAATAACTGTTGGATCTTTCGATAATCCCTTGCTCCAACATGGAACGCAACTCACTATCAATGTGCTTCTGCACAATGGGGGATACAGGGTAGTAACGCTGCTTTATGGCAGGGGCATCAGTGGTGATGACGTGTCCCACTAGATGTGTGCAGCCTAGTTTATCTCCCATCTTGGAGAATAGTTCATCCACCATATTATTAAGGTTAGTCTGATCCTCTAAGGACAGATCGCTACTAGAGCAGACCTTCACGGGTGAGCAGTCTACAAACGGGGTCTTAGAAAATTTCCACAGGCCTTGACGAAGATCAGGGACAATTCCGACCTTAATCCAAAAGTCCGCACCCAAAATAAGAGCATGAGGTAAAGAAGGTACGATTAAGACATTATGAAGGGTGGTTTCATTTTACACAACGATGGGTAAGGATATTTCCCCAAGGCTAGAAACTTTATGGCCGTCAGCGACGGTACACGAGATCGGGTTACTAGATGGTGTTAAACCGTGGTGTATAAACTCCAACCGGGTCCTAAGAGAATTGTTCTGGACGCGCCAGAGTCTAACAGTCCGAGTATTTCGCGGCCATAAATATTAACCGATAAGTAAGAACGTTCATCACCACGAGCATGGGCCAAAATAAAATCTAAAACCGGACTAATTCCATTGATCGCTTTCGATTCCCCCCAAGGTAGCATACGATCACCTACCGCCTTGTATTCAAGTTTTTTGGACCATTACACTTGGGACATAAACGAGACGTCACACCCGGTTTACCACACTTAAAACAATAGACTCTAGTTCTTGGTTGAGAACAATGAGCGGCTCGATGGCCAGGTTGTTGGCTATTCCAACAGGGTCCTTGTTCTGTTCGAGAGCCAGGTACCGGTAAAGAACGATTCTGCGTATGGTTAGGTTTGATGGTGGCAGCATGGGTTACTTGAGGTCGTTTAGTGCCCATATAGGCCAGATCAGGTTCCAAGACGTTACTTCGGTGACGAGGAGGCTCAAATGCGTCGATATCAGCACGTTTGGCTTCCAACTGCCTGCCTAATTTGACCAAGTGATCTATATTCTTTAATTCTTGTAAAGCGAGATGTTGCTGGTAAAAAGGGGTCACGTTACGAAGAACAATTTTCAGTTGCTCTGATTCTGGAGGACCAACTGAAAGTCGGCCGAACATGCTAGTCATTATGGCGGTATAAATTCCCATGGACTCGTCTCGTCCTTGAGTGCGGTGCTTGATTTCTTCACGTAACTTATCGTCATAATCATACGGAAGAAATTCTTCCGTCAATGACGTTACTAACTCAGTCCACGTAGACAAACGTTTGCGATTCGCACGGTACCAAATTAAAGCCTTTCCGGAAAACAAGTCTAACGCAGTTTAGAAGAGTTGCAAGAGAGAACAACTACCAATTCTTCCACTCGTTCGAGACAAGCGTTTACAGACGAGTCCTTTCGGTCTCCAGAGAATTTTAAATTCCAAGCCGACGTTGGAATCGACTTAATGCAGCTAGCACTAGTCGATGCTTGAAGTTGAACAGCGCCACGTCCGACGTACTGGACTCATCCGCTGTGGCCGACTCGGGTTCTGCGAGTCTAGGGGAAAGTGTAGAGGATTGTCTCGCAGCTCTCTTAGCCTTAGATTCTAGTTGAGTGGCACAGGTGGTAAGGGCTAACAATAACTCTGTTCGCTGAGCAGTTTGTTCAGGTTCCTTAGCAACCATGCGATTGGCTCGCCGAAATGCACAACCTAATTTAGTAGCGAGGCGCATGTGAGAAGAGCTTCCACGTAACTGGGTAAAACTTTTAACAGTAGTCGATAATTCTTCCAATTTAGATGTGAGGGCGGCTAGGACAATATCGAACGAGAAAGGGTATGGAGGTGTCGAAATATGGGCTTTGGTCTTTTCTAAACGAAGGTGATTACTCAATAGTTTCCTTAAATCTGCAACGGTTCCGGTTGCTTTAGCTCCCCGAATACTGAGCTCATATGCTAACTCTTCAGCACTTAAATGACTTACTTTTAATGGATATTCCATTGTGACAAAACCTATTCACCCCGAAAAAATAAATTTCGAATGAATAACAAAATATTTTCAAGAATATTCAACCAAAAGTTTAGACACGACAAAAAAAATTCTATTATTGTTCCTCGGTTCACCACAATACGAGCAATTACCCAGGGTTCCCGAAATTCTTCCCTTCCGGAAGCTCAAATGTAACAATACGTCCCTGGTAATTCTCTACCAAAATAATCAATCGTTCCTTAAGAACAAAACAACCACCGCGAACAAAAATTCCTATTACCGAGACAAGGTTTTCCAAAAGTACGTAAGATTTCCTTAATGGCGACTGACGCAGTCGAATCAACATCAAATTTATTTTGTTGCCTCAAGATACAGAATTATAGCGATTATTATTTGACCATTTATCATGTAATATAATGCAATGTGAGATGTAATGTAAAATGCAAAAAAAATGTGAAAACAAGAGAATAGAAATGTTGGGCCCCACGTTGGGCGCCAAATCTATTACGCACCCTCTCAGTTGGTGCGAAAATAGAAATATAGTTAGTGTCGCGTCTTACCCCGGTACTTGGTTGAAATGCCTCAGCGTAGTCTCAATGGAGAAGGGGCAGGTTCTAAATTCTAGGCGCCATCCGATATTAATTTCCTCAGCCCTTAACCAAATACCTTTGGGGGGTACCGGAACACGATGTTATTTGAATAAAGCACGTTCTGACGTCACACTAACCAAAACATTTATTGAGCCAAAAATGAAATTTACGAAAGGCGTTGGACGGTAAATCTATTTACATTTATCGATACCCAACCCAAAAAAATTGAACTGATTGCATGAGATTACAATAAAATGGTCTTC
Organism: Geotrupes spiniger; assembly: GCA_959613385.1. Classification (NCBI taxonomy): domain Eukaryota; kingdom Metazoa; phylum Arthropoda; class Insecta; order Coleoptera; family Geotrupidae; genus Geotrupes; species Geotrupes spiniger. The sequence continues at coordinate 48,917,212 of OY390732.1, forward strand.
AAGTTTTTAAATCAAATAAACGGCGTATTCAATCAGTAACAATGACGGATACTGTAAAAAAATGCAAGCGCGCGCAATATTGCCTAAGCATGAGCCGAGCCCGTTCGGCAAACGATAAGAAACTTAAATTAACAATTGGAAATTAAAACAATAACTCACCTAAAGTATTTCGTCGCGCTAGCTAGCTCGACGGCCTACACGCGGTGACATAAAAGAAATACACAATACAAAAATACAGAAATAAATTAAACTGGGCTGGTTACGGCGGCAAAATTGATCTTCTCTTCGCGATGTTTCCACGGCACGAGCGGCTACGGTGTTAATTATAATTCGTATCTTGTGGCACGTGATTTCGTTTCAGGTTCAATTGCCAACGTCTACGCTTCAAATTTGGGCAGTTCCCTTGGTGCGGGGTAGAGAGGGAAGGTCCACAAAAAAACTTGCTCGATAATTTCCAGCACTTGGCGTGTTGAACGATTGCGTACGACGACAACTCTTTTGATTGCGACGTAGTTTGCACAAGACGAAAGGTCGGTCAATATCCCAATAAATGGATCGAATTTTTATACGAAGAAATTCTTGGATTACCGAAGACAATCAAATCCCAATAACTGGCTACGGAAAGGCCCTAACACCAATCACAAAAGCTTGTCTCACTACACATAACGCACAAGCAATTCATGGATTCGGAAAATGTGTTCTTAGCGTACTTCGGTGAATTATCCGAAAAGGTCAAACTGAATTCTTTGTGGGTACAATACTCTATGCTCAGAAGTACGCTTATTGTCTGCCATAACATTAATATTAGCGAATACATGAAGTTAAGAGCATTATTGAAAAGGAAATCAAATGGGTATAAGCCGACTGAAGTACATGAAGCCTCGCAAGTTCCATTGGTGGAATCCAGAAGAACTATTGACACAACTGTGACACAAATACACAAAATATCAAACAATATGATGGATAATCAAACTGTTACACATCCCATCTTGTTTACTAATTGTTACAATAATAATGTTACTATAGATTTTATAAATAGTGACAAATAAATTGATAATGAAAATGTCTAATATTGTTGTGGTCGTGGGAAAAATAGCGTACATAACTCACTGGAAAGTAATACATATCGTACTCGTTTTATTGCCGCCCTCGGCTGCGCATCGGGCGTCAACCAAACTCGTACGATATGTATTACTTTCCGCGCTTGTTATGTAATATACTATTTTACACGACCTCTACCGAAACTAATGAATATCATCGTAGTAACCTACTTCAGAAAACTGTCAATACCACATGGCGTGCGATATTATATCACACTAGTGTGATATTTTTGACAAGTACGACCAACTAAAGCTAAACGCACACCATCTGGCACATTTTGTACAAATGACACAGAAAAAAGATTGACTCTACTAAATATTCACTGTGGTACACCGGGCCTTTACACAGTTTCGTAACTATATGCCATTAGGGCGTGTTGGTTCAAGTTCGGTCGAATATTAGTCAGCTGCTGTGTGCAATGACATTAATATATTAAAATGAAGTTTCTGTTTTATCGACTAACGGACTTGAGCATTCTAACGTCACTTTATCAGTTTTTTTTAAATACATTTGAGGTCGTGTAAAAAATAGTGTTCATAACTCACTCGAAAGTGTTATATCGTGTGCTCGTGAGGTTTCTCAACATTCAACATTCTCACTCGCACGATATAAATTACTTTCGACACTTGTTATGAAAATAACTATTATCTTACCGAACAAACAGATATTTAGATAAAATGGTACTTACAACAAAAATAAACCCAAACAAAACCCTTTTAGCAACATTAACGTTTATTGTGACACCTTTTTTTCAATAATTCGGAAACCCTTGTCTAGCAATAACCATTGATATGGCTTTAGTCTGTTTATGTGAACTAAAAAATGTATCGTATTCCACAATAGAAAACACTATTAAATTATTAATAGAATTTAATAATAATTTATTACACTCACCAAAGTGACAGCGATATTATTCTACTACCTTGACAATATTTTTACTAACCATGTTACTATGATTAAATTTTAATTCGTTGTTGGCTGATGCCACATGGCAAACGACATTCTAGAATGTTTCTCTTATGCAACTTTATCTATTCATGATTGTTAACCGTTTTATGTTGTTCAATGTAAATAACATTACAATATATTGTTATGGTTTTAATTTTTAATTAAACTGAATTGTTAAATAAAGCACACAAAAATAAACACAAGTCTCAAAATCGAGCGCAAATGTATCTGGATACAAAAGTTTCACTGTCGTGAAAAGAAAACACAAAATAATTCAAAGCGTTATATATTTTTCGTCGCACTAGATTGTTACGTAGCGAATAACATCCCACATTTCAAAAACGTTAAGCTATCGATAATGCCCTGGCAACACTAAGCGGGCTGTTATGAAAAGAGGGCCGTCAAGGATCCTTAACAGCCCGCTTTTGATAACAGCCCGCTCTTAATCGATCGTACAACATTTAGTTGTCACGGAAACAATGACATCTATCATTTTAAAATTATAAATTATAAAATTTTTCATTCCAAATTTTTACCTTCTTGGATAAGCTAGTGCGACGAAAACCGTTGTACATACCACGGGCTGTTAAGGGCCATAACGGCTCTCGGTAGCATTAAGGCCCTCACTTCGTTCGGGCCTCAAACGGCTACGTCAGCCGTTATGGCCTTCTTAACAGCCCTTGGTATGTAATAGTTATTTATTTATTGTAATAGTTATTTAAGCGGATTAAGGATCCTTAACGGCCCTCTTTTCATAACAGCCCGCTTAGTGTTGCCAGGGAATTATCGATAGCTTAACGTTTTTGAAATGTGGCATGTTATTCGCTACGTAACGATCTAGTGCGACGAAAATAACTATTATCTACTACCATATCGTATGTCAAACTTTATGACATTCATTCAGATATCGTAATGGTATACTTTACCTCGCTAGTGACAACAACAAAAGTGAACATTTATTACCTATTTATTATAAACATTAATTTCTTACATTTCGAAATATTAAATGCAGCCACCCATGAATCAACACAATTAGTATTGGCAGAAGAACCTTTAATATTTAACGTATTTTCATTTTCTCCCATAATTTGGTTACCAATTTTCTTTTTGTTTTCAGTAGAGGTTTCTTTATAACCTTCTGCAACGCTCGATGATTTCCATCCCCCGTGTCGTTTTAAACTATCTATATCAGCACCTGCATCGACCATCAAGGATGCTGACGATCTTCTAAAACAGTGACCTGTATAGTTTCTCACATCCGACAATCCTAGGAACGTTGCAATTTCTTTTGGCATGCGCCCAATGTATTTATACCTACAGGTTAAGATGTGCATTTGCCATTTTTGTATAATACAAAAAAACGATCGTGAGTTACAGAGTTTGGACGAAGATGAAAGTAATTTCGGAAAGTATCCCAGCAGTCAAAACCAACAATATTTCATTTAGTAATTGCAAATTCTCTGATAACTTTGGCTTTAGTAATTGGTATGATAATTTTAATGAAAGCACTGTTATCATAAATGTTAATTATAAATATGTTAGCTCTTCTCTACGGCAAGCTCCAAAAATACCAATAATTAAAGAAACCTGTAACAGAGCAAAGTATTCTCAAATCAATTTTTAAAGAATGTATTACTGTGCACTACCTTCATCATTAAATATTGATCGTCATTGGCTTCTTGCATAAATTTGTGTATTTCATATTTTGAAAATACATTTGACTTATTTGCTTTATATCCATCGCTATTTGGTTTCAAAAACCCAAACATTGCGTAGATTTGCTTATATTCACTTTTCTTCTTAATGAAATAGTTGTTCTTAGCATGGAATAATGTGTCAATAAAGTAGACGCTTTATTCGTTTTGGCTTTAACGCAAAAGTAAGCAAGCAGAATTTTCTCTGAAACAACATCTCCTACCATTTTCATTTTGTACCATTTTTCAAATCTTGAATATTCCAACATATACCTTTGCTCAGATTTAGCTGGTATAAGAGTTGAAAGTGCTTCGTTTGCAAGAATTTCCACATCGGAATCGTGAAAATAATTCTGTGTCACTCATTTTTATAAAGAAAAGTTTGTGTCTAGCGTTTCTAAGGATACTTACTTTAAAGATATAGTAGTAGTAGATAAAACATTGTACGACGTTCGTATCGTAACGCATTATTACGAAACTCGATAGGTTGTCCAACTCGACCTGTCGGTCTCGTTGGACAATTTTCCCATCTCGTTTCGTAATATGGCCCGTTACGATTCCTATATCGTAAATATCTAATATATAAATGCAAGTAATACTAACAAAACGCAGTTTAGCATTACAAACGTACACCATAAACATTGAGACTCGATATAACAAATACAATTATTTACTCAGGGATTTATGCAGAACGATACACACATAAATCGTTCAAAAATATCAGGGGGTTCAAGGCATATACAATAGAACAATTAAACCCGACAATTGGTAGTACACTGTTATAAACAAATAAATTGAAATTCACTTACTGATTTCTACTTCTGGAGTTTGGATTATTGTTGTCGCAGGCGAAGTCTTCGCTCTCGATGTTGATGAAAGAATGATGATGAATATTTATTTATTTTATATTTCACATAGTTTTCAAAATTTAGTCTAAATTACTGCCGGGGCCGGACTATACGCTTCCCGACCAACACAACGATATGCAACAAATGCTGCATAGGAATTAAATTCAAAATTTTAAACAAATTGAAATTATTAAATTTCTGAATAAGCGTGAACGTAACGTGTGAGCAACGGAATTATGTTCTAGAGGTGGCCCTGGAAGAGAGAGATAGACATACCATGAATGTGTAATTTTAATCCAATAAAATAGTTTATCCACGACTATTGCGTTATACATACCTTACCCAATTACTTTTATGCAAATAATGGTATCTAAAACTACCCAGCGGGAGTTATAAGCGTGAGTTATAATAACTCACGCTTAGTCGCCATAGTAACTACTTAAGTAATGTTATCTAATTGGCCGATATTAAATATCATGTCAAACAATTAAGTGTCAAATTGACAAAATGAGTTCAGACAGTGATTTAAAAATTTGTGCACCACCTGGAATAAGGAAAATCGCCGAAATAGCAACTCTCAATCTTCTGCCGGCTAAATCGCACAAGAAATATAATGTGGCCTACCAAAACATTTGGATTGGAGTACAAGTAAGAACGTAAAATCATAAACTGTGCTTCTGGCATATTTTACATTGCCAATGAAATATAAATAATATAATAATATAATATTAATAAATAATATAATAATAAAGTACACTCAGTATAAATAAGAGAGTAAATATCGAAACTTTTACGAAACCAAATTACGAGAGTTTCCCACACGGAAGTCTAAAAATTTTTTGGCTAAAAAGGTAAACGTTATCGCCAGAAGAATAGTCGTGGATAAAGTATAGTATTCAACTCGAGGTAATGGCAATAACTCACTTGGATGATTACAGCGCCTGCGGCTCGCGCCGCAATCATCCCGTGAGTTATTGCCCACATTACCTCTCATTGAATAATATACTATAATTTAAACTGTCACTTTTTGAAGTATTGTCAACACCAGGTATTATCACTTTTGACCATCCGTTTCACGTTTTGTTAACTTGTTTAGAGAGACCGGCAGTGTTGAGTTATATTGTTTAGAGATGTCGGTGGTGGCCATATAACTCATCTTCTTTGATAATTACTATTGGTTTTCATTATTAAATTGCATTATTTAAAAGTTTATTTCCAACACGACCTCAGTTTTTACGGCTTTGCTTGCAGTTTGATTTAATTTAAATTAATTTAATTTAAATAAGGGTTGGTTCACAGCTTAGTAACGGCGAGTAGTTCTATTACTCAAAATTAATGTAAGACATACGCGAAAACTTCCAAAGCTCTACCTAAATGACAATTCCGTTGCTCACACGTTATTATTGACATATAAGAAAATCTGTTGCAATTATTAAAGTTTCCATGTTTTCTGCCAAACTGTTTCTTTGAATATAGGCCTTCAGTCGATTATTATTTTTGAACCTATAGTAAACAAATGCGGTCATTTTATCCGAATCCAGCTGTTGATTGTAAACATTTTTAATAACATCATAATGAATACACATGTGGTAAATAATGATATGAGATTGATATAAAAGCACGAAATGTTATTTAATTGCCAGTTGCAAAAATGCAGAAGCATTGTACTTAAGAAATCAAATAAGTAATAATAAAGTAAGACAGTTGTTTCAAGATGAAAAAGATAAGAATGGACCAACTATTGATGTGAAGAAAGTCGTGGAAAAAACGGCTAAAGTTGTTGGAGTCACCCCAAGAACTCTTGAAAGAGTAATAAGGAGAAATGTATTCAACTATTATATGGAACAGAAATTTCCCACTGCAAAAGGATTGTGCTCTGAAATTACAACTCAAGTTCCAAATTTGCCCGAATTTTCGTACATTGTACCGATTGTTAAAAAACATGAAATTTTTATTTAGAAAATTAGATAATAAAGCAGTGTTAATGGAACACCCTCACATAACTTCTCAAAGAGCTAATTTCTTGACATCTCTTCAAAGATACACAAATCTCGGACGGGAAATCTTCTACACGGACGAAACTTGGTGTAGTGCAAATGATGTTCGACAGTTTGGATGGGTTGAAAAAGTAAACCCGGATAATAAGGATACTTTTGACCATCATCGAGGTGGAGTTCAACAAGTAAACGGTTATAGAGACCATCTGGTGCAGGTCAAAAGGTAATTATTTTCCATATTAGCAGCGAGAATGGATTTTTGGAAGGATACCGTTAAATGCTTTATAGGCGAAAAAAGAAAAACGAAAGGCGATTATCATAACGTAATGAATAAACAACATTATGAGGAATGGTAACGGCACCAGCAAAATCAATAATTATGATAGATCAAGCTCCTTATCATACAATGCTAGATCGTGATTTTAGGAAACCTACATTATCATGGAGGAAAGATGAGATGATTGCTTGGTTACTGAAAAACAAGGTGGGAATTATTAATTTTTCAAAATTGACTAAACCACCTCTATTGCTAATGTCTAAGCCGCATCGTTATCAAAAGGTACTATTATTAGAAACTATTGCAAAGCAAATAAGAGGAGACGATGTGAAATTATTGTGGTTACCTGTAGCTCATTGCGAATTTAATGGTAGTGAATTAATTTGAAATACGTGACAAATAAAGTTGCAACGAGAATGATACTTTTAAAATTATATATTGAATTTATGTCAGGAGGCTTTGAACGACGTTTCAACGGAAATATGGAAGAATTGCGTTGAGCATTGTAAGAAAATTGAGGTATCGTACAAAGAAAAAGAAAACCTTATTGACAAAGTTATGGAACCTTTTATAACTAACTTAGAGGAAGGTGATGATGATGATGAATTTTCGGACGATTCAACGGATATTTATGATGACGAACAATGCAATGAAGAACTTGATACCGAGGATGCTCCCTTTCCTCATTGCATCATAGAGGATGTTACACAAGGTAGTCGTACTGCTAACAATTCCCATATGGCCGAGTCGTCTGCCGTAAACAACTGTGCTCAATTCGTGAGTAACGTAATCGGCTCCTTTCAAAGGTTTTCGCAAAGTACTAGTCTGACTATAGGACCAGAACCAATCCAAACAACCACTTCGTTCACAGACTTTATACCGAAATAATACGACTATTAATAACATTATGAATATGCCGATTTGTCAAGAATTCATTCGTTCTTATAGTGGACCGCAGTCATGCCACATTTTAATTGACATTGAGGTCAATAATGATAATACATGCAGTACAAAAAACATAAACAAGTCAGAATGCTTTGAGAAAAGCATTCGCTTGATTGTATGTGAGTATAGAGTAATTTTAACTACGACGTATCACATGACATGTGAAAAAAACAGAACTTGTAGAACTTGTATTTCTTATTTATAACATAAATATTTGTAAAATTATTTTATTATTTTTATTAAACGATCTTAATATATGGATATATCATCATTATTATTATTATTATATTTATTATATTTATTTTCATTCGTCAAGTGCAGGACGCATTGAGCTGTTGTAATATTTTTTATTATATATGTAACCGTCCATTATAACTACTTTCTATAATAAATATTACATTACCCTTATGACTAATTATTATTTGCGCTGCTAAAAAATAAAATAAATGGGCTTTGAAAATAATCCAAAAAAGTTTGGAGTACCGACCTGGCAGAATTACCCAGCTCTAGACCGACACCACTGCCTTCGGGGGAAATGTGCGCGAACTTTATTGTAATACCTATCTCGCTGCCAATAATCAAATAATGAGTACAATTAAATTTCTATTCGTATTTCGAGAAGGCACAAGTTGAGGTTTCCTTAGAACTACAATCCGCTTTCGTGCGATATCTAACATATAACAGAGATCACGAAAAGTTCGATTTGCTGCTAAAGTAGGTATAATGTTGAAAACATTAAAAATTTAAGTAGGAAAAAAATTGTATAGTCGGCTATCTGTTAGATATCACAAATATCGGATGCTTTTTGCACTTCCCTAATGATTACTTCTAAACGTTCCAGTATAAAAACTTTATTATAACATTATATTACGTAGAAATGATTGGTGGTTGTAACAATGTGTATTTCATTTTTTTCCGCCAAGCGGTTTCATTGATATACGTCTTCAAATACAGGGGACTATTACTTTGGCATCGACACTAGTCTTGGCAGAATTCAATTTTCCTGTTAATTGATTACCTTTACAATATGTAATTCTGTTAGTCCCCAGCAATGTGGAAACAAGCGTTAGTAATACCTACCGCTAAATCGAGAACGCCCATGGACTATAGCGATTATAGACCACTCAGTATTCTCCCTACATTATCAAGAGATGTAGAGAAACTCGTTTATTCTCAAATGTATTCACAGTTGCATGCAATCAAATTAATTCCACCCAAACAATCGGGATTCCGTGTAGGTCACAGGTACTCGACTATTCCAAAGCGATTGATAGACTGTTGTTTGCAAAACTGTCATATATCGGTTTGTCAGCTGCATCTATGAAATGGTTCGAAAATTACATCTATGGCCGATGGCAGGTCATATCGAAATATAAATATAGAACTATGAATGTCAGATTCTGTTCACTTGAAGTCAGTTGTGCGGCAGGGTTTAATTCTAGGATCATTATTATTTACTGTTTATATGGTAGACTTTTCATTGCAAACTACATTCATATGCTGACGATAATCAACTGCATTTAAGCTTCAATCCTGCAAGCCTTATCGATTCTATTCAAAAAACAAATTACGATTTAAATAATATTCGCGGGTAGCTGGGCGATAATGAGTTGAGGCTGAATCCTACGAAATAAATTGTTATGTTCGTTGGGGAACCTGCACAGTTGCGTAAAATCAATAGTGGATCGATGCAAAAAAGTCGTTATGGACAAAATCTAACATTTTCGCAACATGTAAACAAATTAGTGCAAGAATCCTACTCAGAATTACGTCGTTTGTATGATTACAAATACATCTTGCCCATTAGCACTAAACTTAAACTAGTAGAATCCTTAATAATATCCCGATAAGATTATTGCGACGTAGTATATGGGCCATGTTTGTCCCAGACGAATGCATATAAATTGCAAAAAAATAAAAATGTATGCTTACGTTTCGCTGTTGGTTTTAGTAGACGTGAGCAGTAACTGAATACTGCGAACGCTATAATTGGAAAAAAATAAATATAAGACGCGATATTCATTACAGCTAATTGTACCATTGTACCTACATCAGAAATTGCTATTCAGAACTGATTTGCATAATATCGAGGCACGAACAAACAATAAATTAAACATACCTAACCACTCGACGACAGCGTTTGCCAAATCGTACTCTGTACCTGCTCCTACATTGTACAATGCCGTACCGGAAAATGAAAATCTCTTTCCCGCTTCAAATACGAAGTTCGAGACTTTCATTTCACTTTATAGTTTACCTTTTAATTTATATGGTTTGTCGTTTACTGCCTGTAGCGTTTGTACATAAACTCTCAAGCATGTCTTGTGTAGTTTGCTTTTAAATTTAATTTTAATTTAATCTAATGTATTCATTGGTTGTATTTTTCTTTCGGTTATATGTTAGAATATAGAATAGTTTTGTATGACTACGTGATTATCTACTTTAGGCTAGGAAAGAAAAACCCGTGGCTGGTCCTAGTTCAATAAAGAAGTATTATATATATATATATATATATATATATATTATTGTACACATTCTCGACAGTAAATCACTTAAAATGGTACTTATCATGAGCAGTCAGTCGTTGAATAAAACAGTTTTAGCAATATTAAAGTTTATTGCGACAACTTTTTTTGCAATAAGGTGTTTCGGAAGGTTATTAGGTTTTCCCTAGTTCTTGCAGTAAATACTGTGGTATATAGAAAGTCGGCCTTGTTACCGCAAAAGGTTTTATTTAATGTCATTTGTCATATTAATGTTTATTGCTTGACAACAGTTTCTGAAACACCTTGTTGCAAAAAAATGTGTCGCAATAAACTTTAATATCGCAATATTAAAGTTTATAGCTAAAAGTAAATAAACTTTAATATTGCTGAAAGTGATTTATTCGACGACTGACTGTTCATGATACAAGATAAGTTCGATAAAATGTGGTTACGAAGTTTTGTTAATGTATATTAAACACAGAATTCGGGTTGTTGAACGATTGGGAATATAAATCACTTGAATTTTTTCTGCCTAACGTTTCGCCTCAACAATAAACAAAGATAATTTTAATGTAAAAACAAGTTTCTAGTAAGTAAAATTTTAGAATATTGTAGGAAAATTGAAACATTGCAGAAGCACAACACAGAGCGACGAGTGACAGGATCGAAAGTTATGATATAAAAACAGCATTACATAATTACATTTAGTTTAAACAAATTAAAAGGTTATAACGTCTAAGACGTAAAAGTCGTTGCAGCCATTAAAACTGTTGAAGGTCAAATTGTACGATTTTGAACCTTGGTAACAACACGTGCTAAACCGCGAAAATTGAAAGTTACTAAAAATTTTAATTGACAATTATTTAGGTACAGTAGAAGTTATGAAGTAAACATTTTTTTTATAAAAAGAAATAACCAAAATACAGAAAATCCCACGAGACGAACCTCAACGGAACCTACTAATAACGCCAGGAGAAAAGACAAGGGTTGATTAAGGAAAAAGATATAGGTTATGAGTCGTCGGAAGATTCATCTCACACTCAAGAACTAAACTGTTAAGGACAAAAACTTATTTAAAGAAAATTAATGTGAAGCAAGGTGTGAACATTTATTCATAAGGCCTGTGTAAATAGTGCTAAGACTGTCTTTATCCTTCTTGAAATTAATGGCTTTATTCGAGTTGACTATGTAACACATTTCAATGATGGGTCTCTGGTTTAATTTGTTGTTGTGTGCCAGGATCGTGACTTCTTCATAGTTTATGTGGTGTCCTTTATCATTTGTGTGGGATGCCAATGCACAATACGTAGGTTTCAGACGAGCATCGCTCTTATGTTGTGTTACACGTTGTTTAAGCCTTTGCACTGTTTTGCCAAACTGGAAATTCAACAAACATAACAGGACAAACACACTTCATTAAGGTTATGCACCAAAACATACAATGCCTGCGAAGCAAAAAAGACCTGTTGGAATTACAATTACAGTCATTGAAGAAAACACCCGAAATACTACAGAAAGAGGAAGAGATACTGTCCTCTACTCTTACAGGATATAATCTCGCTTCATATTATAGCAGATCGACCAAAAAGAATGGCGGATCGTCTATATTCCTAACAAATGGTCTATAATATAAGGAACTTCCTTACTTGAAGAACAAAAGTATTGAAATTGAATTGGAATGCAGCGCAGTATCACTGCGTAAATTCAAAATCATTATTATTTCAATATATCGACCACCCAATGGCAATATAGACCTATTTTTCATGACACTGGAGTCAATTATGGAGCTAGTGCAGGATAAATTAAACACGCATAAAATCGGAATTTGATTGATAATATATTAACGAATACTCTTAATTACACAGCGATAGTTGTAGACACAATGATATCAGATCACACTGCTCAGGTAGTAAAACTACCAGTAAATGCAACTACCAAACCATTACATAGGAACATAAAAAACGAGTTTTTATACAAACCAATACACAAATATTGAAAAGAACTGGAATTGGAAAATTGGAATGAAGTTTTTAAACAAGATAATTGTGACTTGGCATATAGAAGTTTTGGTAAAATATTACATTTATATCTGGAAAAACACATACGAACAACCACGTCAAGCAGCTACAAATAGATCACCAGAGGAATCAAAATATCCAGCTATAATAAGAAAGGAATATATAAGAATATGCTAGAAGGACTTGTGACCAGAGAATTTTACAACAGCTACAACATCTTAAAGACAGTTGTCTCAGAGACCAAACGATTATCTTTCATGACTAGAATTCAAATTGAATCGAATAAATCAAAAGAATCATGGAAGATAATAAATGAATTCAACAAAAAACCTGGAAGTAAATTTGCTATTAATAATTTACAAAATAAGACAGAACATGCTACCAAAAGTGCCAATAGAATAAACAATTATTTCATTAATGTATGCGAAGAGAGTTCAACAAACAACTACTCACTCACATGACGATTTTAAAATACAAAATCATTCAACATGCCTCTATCGAAGTCCAACTACTCCGTTGGAAATAAAACAAACAATTATGAACTTAAAAAACACTGCTAGTGTAGGACACGACGAAATTCACATGAAATTGTTAAAAGAAACATCACATTGCATTAGCGCACCGTTATCTCACATAATGAATTTATGTTTCGAGACCGGCACTTTTCCGGAATGAATGAAGAACACATTTATAAAACCTATGTACAAAAAAGGCGATAAAACAGATCTCAACAACTACAGACCTATAGCTTTGCTATCGAACGTGTCAAAAATATTTGAAAAAATCATCTTCAAGAGGCTGTACGACTTCTTCGACAAGTACAAAATCATATCTGGCAACCAAGACGCATATTGCAGAAACAAAAATACCGAAAGAGCAATATATCAACTAATGATATAAATATTAGACGCAGTAAACAGAAAAACAACAGCCGGCACATTTTTAGATTTATCTAAAGCATTTGATAGTATGAACTGTGGTGTACTGTTTACAAAATTGGAGTTGTACACGGATTAGAGGAATTACTATAAATCTGATTATATCGTACCTAATGCAACGCCATCAAGCGGTATATGTAGAAAATGAGGAGGGCTGCGAATTTAAGTCTCAATGGAGTGAGGTAAAAGGAGGCGTACCACAGGGTTCGATACTGGGTCCACTCCTATTCGTCATATATATAAATGAGTTACCGATCCCATCATCCTATATGCGGATGACACCTCCATAATAAGTAGTGCGGAAAATTCGGAGCAACTGAAGAACGAAATAGCAACTGCTCTTGAAAATGTACATAAATTGTTCAGTTGTAATAAGCTGGATCTTAATATAAACCAGACCGAAATTATTTCATTCTCAGCAAACAAGGATAGAGACATTCAAATCAACTTTCAAAATACGATGCTTACTTCAAACACCAGCACTAAATTTCCAGGCATCTTCATTGACAACAAATTAAATTGGAAACAGCACATCTTATATTTCTCACCAAAAATCAGCAGATTCTCATACGTGCTACGAAATCTACGTAAATGTACGGACCTTGGATGCACTTTGTCCGCATATTATGGATATGTTTATTCGATACTCCGCTACGGTATAATTTTGTGGGGCAATTCGCCAGGTGCCCACAAAATATTCATTCACCAAAAGAGATGCCAGCGATGTTTCAATTAAAAAATACAGATTCGTGTAAACCATTCTTTGCAGCTAATAGAATACTTACCCTGGCCAGTATCTATATAATTGAATGTGAGTGAAACACAACATCAATATAACACACGTCATGAAGACCTTTTAAATATCGGTGACACAAAACTAGCCTGGATACAAAAAAGTGTTTACTCCTCTCTGAAATCAATATACAGTGTGTTTCAATTAAGAGTGTAACACCCTCATATCTTTTTTATTTTTAGTCCAATTTTAGTATTTTTTTTTCCCAAACGTAGAATACTCATTGCTCTATTTACTCCCAAAAAAACAATTGTCTTCTTTAATTGCAAAGCAACCTGCGATGGCAAAATAAACGGCAAAAATCAAGAAATCACTTTAGGAATTTTTTTATCGAAAAATTTTACTAGTAATAATTGATCAGAATTGCCCAAAAACCCTAAATCCAAAATTTCATGAAAATTAAAAATGTTAAAATTTTCCGTAAAAGTCCGTAAATACTTATTATTAGCTGCGCCGAAAAAGATATGCTGTGAAAATTTTGTTTGAAATTAAACCAGAACTGTCAAAGTTGTTTAAAGTTGTTGTTGTTTAGGCGCAGGCACCTTTGCAAATAATATTTACCGAATTGGAATTGCTTTTGAAGAAAATTTTAACATTTTTAATTTTCATGAAATTTTAGATTTAGTATTTTTGGGCAATTCTGAACAATTATTAAATTAAAAATTTAAATTTTTCGATAAAAAAAATCTCGAAAGTGATTTCTTGATTTTTTCCATTTATTTTGCCATCGCAGGTTGCTTTGCATTTAAAGAAGACAATTGATTTTTTGGGATTAAATAGAGCAATAAGTATTCTACATTTGGGAAAAAATACTAAAATCGGACTAAAAATATGAGGGTGTTTCACTCTTAAGTGAAACACACTGTATAACCATATTCCAAATGAGATAAAGAGAGGAAGGAAACAATCACACATTCAAAGCAAGTCTCAAAGCTTTATTACTCCCTCTGTGTATCTACAGAATTGAAGACTTTTTAATATTAAATTTTAATGTAGAAAGTGACAAACATTGCTATTTGTGTATTTGTTATATGTACTGTCTTTTTTTATATAATATTATGTTAATGTGATTACCTATTATATGTTAAATGAAATGTGACATGTTCAACATTTTGTAAGTCTAACTGAACAAATATATTTAATATTATTATTATAATATAAATACGGTCATACTCGCCACAGGGTATTTTATAAATGATATTACTAAGTGATAAAAGAGGAGTTTTGTCCTTAATAGTTGTAAAGAACCTTGCAATGAGGTTGATGATTCGATTGACGACTACAATACCTGCACCACGGAAAAGTTTTTTTATAGAAGGAGTTAGATATTGGATGTAGGATAAGCTATGGTATATCTTTTCAACTGGCTGTATGACTTGTGGTTGTTGTGATGGAGGGCGTTGATTGGAGAAAAGCATTTTTTTAAGTAAGGAAGGATAGTTGTTATTTAAAAGTATATTGTAAAGTAAATTTAAATTAACATTATGAAAGTCAGGATGAGGAATGTGTAAAGATACGTTTACCTAGAAAACCTACTTATACCCACATTACGCCCTGAGAGAGATAAGAGTTCCAATAATATTGAATCTTCAAATTATAACACAATCAATTAAAATAACATGAAATCTTCAAATTAGAACACAAACATTAAAATAACATTACAAATATATATATATATATATATATATATATATATATATATATATATTGTACAAATTCTCGACTGTAAATCACTTAAAATGGTACTTATCTTGTATCATGAGCAGTCAGTCGTTGAATAAAACACTTTTAGCAATATTAAAGTTTATTGCGACACCTTTTTTTGCAATAAGGTGTTTCGGAAACCCTTGTCAAGCAATAAACATTAATATGACAAATGACATTAAAAAAATTAATTAATTTTATAATTTTAATTGATCTCAATATATAAAATATGTTATATCGTATCCTAAATACCTTTGCAACCAAAATCAAATTTCTATTGCACTTTAGGCGTAGAAACAAATAATATCGATCACGATTCTTTTACATGGCGACGAAGAAACCAAAGTCACGTAATTTACGTTACGTAGTTCATGAAAAATATTATCATATATATTATCATAATTAATAGCTAGTTAATAAAACTGCCTAAAAATAAGAAAAATCAGTCATATTACGTAAATAATATTGAATACTTACATTTAAACGTCAATCCTCGTCATTGTTGCGATCTTGAATCGGTCACGTAAACATAAAACTTCGACCTCCCGAATACGAACTAAACATGGAAGAAAGTGGCCTAGAAGCCGAATCCTGACTTTCTGTCCTGTGAATTACAGTCCGGAACCCACCCAGAGCCCTAAAAACGTATCGAAAAAGTACTTCCTGACAAATCGCCATCTTGAGAGGTTAACAAGATAACGAGTTAGATTTGCCAAATTATCACAGTTAGAGAAATAGGACGCATAAATAAACTTAATTAATTTTATGTTATAACTTACGCACATGTTTCTTTGCAACACCCACATATTATAAAAAATGCTCATAAACGAAATACTGGATAGGTCGCTTCGCTTATTATGAATTGAAATCATTATTATCGACCCCATCCTGTCAAGCAGTATCACACTTATTCAAGCGCATTACCGCCAATTTTAAACTATATTTGCTTATTTGTTTACCGATCATATTTTCTGTTTATAAAATGAAACATCGTTGTTTGTGTGCAAATATTTAATTGCATTCAGGTCTTGCAACTACCTACGGTATCTCTCTGTGATAAAGACTTTATTAAAGTATTTTTTTTATTTTTGTGTTTCTAATCTCAGGGTGCCTTTTTAAAAAACGAAATTTTTTCGGCGTTTATAAATTTGTCAACTGTTACCTCGATCTAGTGTGATTCACAATCAAAATAAAACGCGTGCGAATTTGAAAGAAAATTTTTATTCTCGTTATCTTACAAAATATTCCCGTTTCTTGCGTGTTGACTGCTGGATCTGTGTCCACGAGCTGGTACCCGTTTCAGGCTGATATTGCCGCTGTCTTTTCGATACGGTCATTCGCTGCGCTCCCAATAACCAAATGGGCGTTTATACCTGAGAAATAAATATTTTTCGCGCTCCGTAATGCGTGAAATACAACGCTCTTATCCCAGAGGTAAATTATATTAAATTGTTATTAACTATCGATGAAAATGCAACAATATTTCCTTGATGGGTTTGTTAAATTTAATTTATTACTATCCAGGAAGCTACAACGATGCTTTCCTCAGCGACGTGTTTGTTTAAATTTAACTTATTACTATCCAGGAAGCTATAGGGGTGCATTCCTCAGTGACGTGTTTGTTCAAATTTAATTTATTACTAGCCAGGAAGCTACAACGATGCTTTCCTCAGCGATGTGTTTGTTTAAAGTTACTTATTACTATCCAGCAAGCTACAACGATGCAACTACAGCGACGAAAGATTATAAGTAAATCTCAATAAAAGGTAAATAACCTTACAACTCAAATAAAATAAACGCATAAATCCAAAAATATTAGTTAACGAAATTAAACTCTTACCACTCTTCTTCAACTTTCACCTGGAGATTCTCGTATGTGCTCTGGCCCTCGTTCTGCTTCTGAACTCTAGCTGGACCTCTTGTCGAATAGACCAATTTCGGCTGGTGCAATCATAATTAAAAACGTCTCCCTTCTTCAAATCCCCCACTCCGTGCGCACGGCCGAACGGTGGAAATCATATTTTTCGCTTCTTTGGTGATTTTCTAATTTTGTCATTGACAACTCTGTTTTGTTGGCGCTTGACAATATCTACATAACCTATCGGTTTGCATTTCGTTTAGTTTTATTTCAACCGTCGTCTGGTTTATTAATTTTAGCCGGTCGTTTTGTCCGGGAACGGCGCAGTTGAAAAGTTGAAAAGCACGACTCGCCCTCGCTGTTGTAACCTTCACCGAACAAGTCGTTCAGTCTGGCCTGAATGTACGCCGACGTCCTTGGCGACGTAAGCTGCAACTTTTTGGTCCGTAAATAAATATTTGTTTAGTTTTTAGTATTTTTATTTCCGAAATACCTCACGATGTCACAATATTTTACGCGAATTTATATTTAAAATTTTTATTCGTCCCTTGTTATCATAGCCGTTTTAATAACATACGTCCTCGGCGACGTAAGCTGTAACTCCCCCGATTAACTCGTCATGTTTGAAACAACTAACAAGAAACGTGTTCTTATTAATACAACTTTCAACTGTAGCAAATCCCAGAAAAAAAAGAAGCCACATCAAATTATATATATATATATATATATATATATATATATATATATATAAAATTTACACGAAAGATGGTCTAATCTTACACCTCAATGGTGTAGTGAACATAAATTAAAACAGGTCCATGAAGACTAACTGGTGGATCGCTAGACAATATTGTTTCTGGGTTATTACCCTTCGTCAGTAGCGATTACCAAGAACCTTAGTTGTTGAAATACCTTTACATGTAGTGGCCATCAAAACTTCTTGGCGCGAGCCAATCACTCCTAATGAACCACTGACAACAGAACACTGACAAGACGATACCTTGTCTAATAACCCAGAAACAATATTGTCTAGCGATCCACCAGTTAGTCTTCATGGACCTGTTTTAATTAATGTTCACTACACCATTGAGGTGTAAGATTAGACCATCTTTCGTGTAAATTTTACATTTTTCTGTCATATTTGACAAGACACATTTTCAATATATATATATATATATATATATATAATTTACACGAAAGATGGTCTAATCTTACACCTCAATGGTCCAGTGAACATTAATTAAAACAGGTCCATGAAGACTAACTGGTGGATCGCTAGACAATATTGTTTCTGGGTAATAACCCAGACCTACTGACGAAGGGTAATAACCCTTCGTCAGTAGCGATTACCAAGAACCTTAGTTGTTGAAATACCTTTACATGTAGTGCCCAGTTAGTCTTCATGGACCTGTCTTAATTAATGTTCACTGCACCATTGAGGTGTAAGATTAGACCATATTTCGTGTAAATTTTACATTTTGCTGTCAGATTTGACAAGACACATTTTTAATATATATATATATTTCTTTTGATGGGATTTTCGACAATTAAATGACAAAATGTTTGTTAGAACATATTTTACTATTAAAATATAATATGTTTATCAACAACGTTTCGGCCAAAAGTGGCCTTTTTCATAGTCTGTAATTAAATAAAAGTATCATACATATATAAATGGTCAGCATAATACAATTGGTGGTAATAATTTTATTTACATTATTAACTCAATTATATTAAGTGTCAAAATATTAGTAAATTGAAATGAAAATATTATTATTGAGTTAATAATGGTTATTATATAATATTCCTAAACTTATTATTTATTACAGTATACATATGCAAAATTTGAACATAATATTGAAAAGAAAATTGTTATATTACTTACTTTTATATTAGTTATGATGTATAATAATTTGGCATATTGTCATAAATTATGCATGTCAATATTATTTTTGGTGACTAGATAAAATTATTTATATATTTACATTAATAAAATTATTTTCCTTTTATGAGTTACAAATTCCGATAATATATATGTGAAAGATTATCAACATCAGTTTTATTATTTATTGATTGTGATTCAATTTTGATAAAAATCATTTCAAGTATAAGTCTGGATTTATTGTTTTTTTCTATTGCGAGTATTGAAGTATTACTAAAATCAAATTTGTGTCCTGTTTCATTTTGATGAGTTTTTAAAGCTGTGTTGTTATTAGAATATTTATGTCCATTAATTCTTTGTTTTAAATATTGTATACTTTGTCCTATATAACATTTATTACAATTTGAACATGGTATTTTATAGATACAATGTATTGTTTTTTGTAAAGGTGGCTTTTGTTTTAAATTTGTGTATATATTATTCTGTAATGTGTATGTATTTTTGTGTGCAATTGCTAAGTTATAAGGTCTAAATATTTTACTTAAATTTTCGGATAGACTTGTGATATATGGGATTTTAATATATTTATTTATTGAATTATGATTCAGGTTATTGTTATATTTGTTTTTGTTATAAAATTTATTAATTCTTTGTTTGAAGATTTTATTTATTAAAAGTATAGGATAGTTGTTTTTTATTAATGTTTCTTTAGCTTTTTTAATTGTTATGTGACGATATTGAGGACTAGTTAAAATTATTGCTCTATCTGCAAGGCTAATGGCTACAGCTTTTTTATGTGTGAGTGGTTGTATTGAATTATAATTAAGGTAACGGCTGGACCACGTTGGTTTAGTGTACCACATTGTTTGAATTTTATTATTTTGTTTTATAAGTGTCATATCTAAAAAATTAATTTGGTTGTTATTTTCGGTTTCATATGTAAATTTAATTTGGTTGTGGTATTTATTAAATTGTTTTGTTATGTATTCTATTTTATTTGGGGGTATAACTGTGATGATATCATCAACATATCGTTTAAAGAATGGTAATTTAAAATCTAATTTTGGTATGATTGTGTCTTCTAAATCTTCAATGACCAGTTGTGATACTATACTCGATATGGGAGATCCCATTGCTAAACCTTCTATTTGTTTATAAAAATTATTTTTAAATTGAAAATATGTAGAGGTAAAGACAATATCGATTGCGTTTATAAATTCATTTAGTGGTAGGTTTGTGTAATTTTGAATTTCGTTCCATTTTTTATGTATAACTTCTTTTGCTAATGTTATGGGAATATTTGTATACATTGATTCTATCTATGTCAAGTGAGAATAGTATGTGGTCTGTTGGTATATTTATTGTCTATCTATGAATTTTTTAAAATTCCAAGAGTCCTTAATATAATATTGATTTTGTCCTGTAACATTTTTTAAACATTGAGAAAGGTATGTTTAAAAATTTCCTCAATATCAAAACAATCGATACACCTTTTTGAGCAGCGGCCCAGTTGTTTCATTTCCCTTAATTTAGCATCGTTCACAGCGATGGTATCCTGACCAGAAACTGGTTCCTGCAAACAGAGAAAACGATTTCCGCTTATCAGAACTAAAAAATTATAATATTCCTATTTAATTTGATTTGATTTTTAAGTTGGTAAAAGTGAACCTCCAGTGAACTGTTCACCCCCACTCCCTATTTTTACAACAGTAAGTACGGTAGGGAGTGGAGGTGACAGTTTTACTGGTTGATCAAGGCACTCTACAAATACCAAAAAGAAAACTTACCCACAATTGCACCTCATCATCTAGCCCATCATTTTCATCCCCAATAATATTTGATTCTTCAGCATTTACACTGTCGACAATTTCAATTAGAATGTTGTCAAGGCTATTATCAACAGTTGGATTAACTACTACGACCTACAATAAAAAAGTAAAAAAGAAATAAATAAGTAGGTACCTACGTTATTTTATTGGTGAAGTCAAATTCAAAAAGTCCAAGACTTTTTTCGCTTTAGTTGGTATAAATAATATTATACCTACCTACTTAAAACTACAGGTAATCAAAATTACCTATATAATATTATTATTATGTTTATGTACTTACCGGTATGTCATCAATATTAAAGTCTTGAACATTTTCATCAAGTGCAACAGGTTGGGGGGATCACCGTCTTCCTGCTCCGAATCTTCACTTGAATCTTCATCTTTACCACCAATTACAAAATAATCCTCATACGCCTCTCTCAAATCATCTGGCACATCACCCGGAAAATAATTTTCAATATTTTTGGCAATTTTATGTTCATCCATTTTATTTTTATGTAAAACCACGCCAAAGACAAAGGCAAAGTTCTAAATTGTCAAACACAGCTCATTAAACAAAAGAAAATGACCGATAATGTGATGTAGATACACGACGAGATATGTAGGTAGCGTTAGGTGCCAAAAACCCAAAACATGAAATTTAGACTTTAATTCACGTTTTGACCTGTACTGAAAATTTTACTCTGGCAAGATAAGGTCCCTTTCGTCATATCGCGTCACATATATAATTCAGTCTTGACATATTGCTTACACTCCTGAAGCCAAACTTTCATTTATATGCAAGTAATCTCTCTAGGCACTATTCCTGTTCTCCAAACGTAATATTGATCTGTCATAATATAACACCCACGTTCCTTATGTTGTATAGCAATTATTATAACGTAATCATACTATATTACTTTATTTAATATTATTATTATTATTACTTCCACGCTGCCTAAATGTGCGGCTTACATATATCAAATATACAAACAATGCTATGTTAGCAATAGCGGATGGTATTTAACCGACTTGCTTACTTTGCAACGAGAATGAACTCTAGAGACGAGTCTTGCGGCGAGCTCAGGTGATCTTAAAGTGCTTAGGTGCTACGTTCGTAGTACAATGTAATTTTGCGAATAAACTACATCACATTGTCCGTCAAGTGTTACGATTACCGGAATACAGAACGGCGTGCTACGACTAAGGGGTCGCAAGGCACCCCGCGACAAATATAACGACACATATCATCACGGAGGCTATTTCATGCTGACAGGATTAATAGTTTTGAATTAATACGCATTTAATAATAAGCGTGCGCAGAAGTAGCAGTGTAGGCTCAGCTATAATTACATCGAATTAAACATTTTAAAATCTTTACATAAGGGTTTAACGACGTATGTCCACGCGTCCAACGCGAAAATATAGAGTAATTAATATACGAAACGATAATTATGATAGTAAACTAGCTAGTGATATATATATATATATATATATATATATATATATATATATATATATATATATATATATTTAATGCTTCAGTTCATACTGTAACCGCGGGGGGAGACAAAAAATATATTTGGGTATGCAAAATTGCTAATACTCTAATAAATAAAAACACAAATAGGATTGACTATTTATTATTTGTATCGTGAATGGGAAAGCGCGCAGAAGTTTACTGCCCGTAAAGTTTATATTAATATCTATACTATATCTAATTAATTAATTACAATACAAGAAAAAATTATGTTAACTAAAATATGAAAGGGGAGAACAAGGGAGTTTATGTTATCGCCCGAGTCTAAAGTATGTTGAGGATGCGACGGTGGACGCGGCATATGACGCGGGTAACAAGGTTGTTTATCCCTTGGGAACAAAGGGGATCGCGCACATTAACGTTGTCGCCATTGTGAATTAGATAAAACACGTGGTGATCGTTTAAACACAACGTATAGGAATTACCATCACTTAGGCAGTTGAAACTATGCTTAATCACGGGCGCGGAATAAGCTGCAACTGCGTAAGAATCGCGGGTCGCTCTCCGAGCCAGATACCGACCGGGCATCGATCGAGAGTGGATCGAAACTGAATATGATTAGGGTGCGCATCGACTAGTAATCGATCCCATCTTCATGGGCGTCACCGAGTTGCAACCGTACAAAAAAACGATTGCGGTAACAATACGAAAAAATCCGCGGTGGTCCGCACGAAACTTTTTTATACTCAGTTATACTACGTTTTTCGAAAAAACTTTTCAAATGAAAGTAGTTTATAATTGCAATGTCTTTAAGTTATATAAGAACATTTTTTTATAGCTCGTACCGTTTTTGAGATAATGAAAATGGTGATAAGAGTAAACGATCACTATTACGTTCAAAATAGGACGTTTTCTTTCCAGCTCTATACAAATCTTAAGTTTAAAGTTCCATAGCTCTAGCTATAATCGTTTTGACGCTGGAGCGCGCACATACACACACACACACATTTTCTTCCAGTATCTAACCTTTATATGAACAATTTTTGCGGTAACGCGAACCGTTTTCGAGATATAGAAAACGTCGATTTGATTAAACCATCTGTATGAGATATTGCTTTCATAATGTGGCGTTTTCTTCCACTCTATATACTAAAGTTAAAGTGTCATAGTGTGACCTTCAATAGTTAGGCGCTGGAGCGCGCACAGCCACACGTGTGTTTAGCCGCCCGATCGCAATATTATAAAATCCGCGGTGGTCCGCACAAAACTTTCTTATAGTTAGTTGTAGAAAAAACTTTTCATATAAAAGTTGTTTAGAATTTCAATATCTTTAACTTATATAAGAACAATTTTTTGATAACTCGAACCGTTTTCGAGATAAGTAAAACGGTGATAAGAATAAACGGTCACTTCCCGTTGAGGTATTGCTTTCAAAATAGGACGTTTTCTTTTCAGCTATATACAAAGCTTAAGTTTAAAGTTTTATAGCTCTAGCTATAATCGTATGGACGCTAGAGCGCATAAATTAAGCGTGAATAGTTTGAGCGCTAGACCGCGCAGAGACCCACATACTTTTAGCCGCCCGATCGCAATAGCATAAAATCCGCGGTGGTTCGCACGAAACTTACTTATACTTAGTTTTTCGTAACGTGTACCGTTTTCGAGATATGGAAAAAGGTGATAAGAGTAAACCATCACTTCCGGTTGAGAGATTGCGTTCAAAATAGGACCTTTTCCTCCTTGCTACATACAAATGTTAAGTTTAAAGTTTCAGAGATCTAGCTATAATCGTTTGGACGCTATAGCGCGCACAGGCACACCGACACACAGTGACACAGACGTCATTCAGAAAATAGTCAGAAACGATTCAGGGGACCTCAAAACGCGAATATCCGTTAAAATCTCGAGGTCGAAATTTTTCATGATTCCTATACTTACTTATACATAAAGTATAAGTAAGTAATTATGTGTTTTGTAAAATTCAACGCGCTTTGAACGTTTTTCTCAAGTATATGCAATTTTCTATAACAGCGTAAAGAAAATGATACGTTTTAATATTTTTAAAAATGTTTTATGAAATCTGTGAGCGTTATTTAAAATTCTTTCCAGTAGTAATTATGTGTTTTGTAAAATTCAACGTGCTCTGAAAGTTTTTCTCAAGCATATGCCATTTTCTATAACAATGTGAAGAAAATTATACGTTTTAATATTTTTAAAAATGTTTTATGAAATCTGTGAGCTTTCATTTATAATTCTTTCCAGTAGTTCTGAAATTGCTGAAATGGAAGTCTCATATCGTATTTTCTGTATGTGGGAATACAAAAGGAATTCCCGACCACACCTACATACATTGTTTTGTATTTCACCATCTGAAGAATGCGATATTCAAAACTCCAATTAACAATGAATGCGTCAAACTAATACGAGAAATTCCACAAAAGTTGTAAAAAAAAAATTTTACAAGCATACGCAATAATACTATGCAAATTAAATCAAAAAAGGTAAAAAAGCACGGTTGGGTGATCATACATTGAGTGATCATACACATATCATCTTGTACAATCTTTACCGATTAAATATTGTTTGATATAAATTTGCTTATGATATTGGTTTGAAGAAAAATTTGTTTAAAAAGATAGAACGGACGAAGTTTATACATCGATTTTAATAGTTAAAAACTATTGAAGCTTCATAGAATGCTACAACTACTAGGATTTTTCACGAAATATGGGTATGACCTGGATATA
This sequence comes from Geotrupes spiniger, assembly GCA_959613385.1. Classification (NCBI taxonomy): domain Eukaryota; kingdom Metazoa; phylum Arthropoda; class Insecta; order Coleoptera; family Geotrupidae; genus Geotrupes; species Geotrupes spiniger. Next base: position 48,942,736 of record OY390732.1, read on the forward strand.
ATAGGTACGTTCCATTAAACTATTCAAAATTAATATATCTGCGTTTGAAACCAATCGAGCACCGAACACGGACATCATTTTTATAGCAGGAATGCCATTACTCAGTCGATTATGTAGCTGATGATTTTCTAGTAAGGTATTTAATTACTGCTATAATATTGGAAACATTACATTATTGTCAGTATGATATTTTTAAATTAGTACAGTTAGTATATAAGTTCAAGCATATATATATATATATATGTTGGTGCGTAAGTTCTCGCGGCTGAAATCTGTGCTTCTTGGTTCTCGGGTTGTGAACCGCGTTGTAGAAATGTTCCCCGAAGGGTCGCTTCGACGTTTCGGCAGAGTCCCATCTGCCATCTTCAGGAAGCTGTTCTAGGTCTCGCTGACTTAGAAGAACAGTTCTTCTAAGTTAGCGAGACCTAGAAGAGCTTCCTGAAGATGGCAGATGGGACTCTGCCGAAACGTCGAAGCGACCCTTCGGGGAACAACGCGGTTCACAACCCGAGAACCAAGAAGCACATATATATATATATATATATATATATATATATATATATATATATATATATATTATATCAAAAGTCCTATCAAATATTGTAAAAAAGTGTGCAATCATACAATATATAGTGTATAAATAAAATTACAATTTAAAAACGTCTTTAGTATGAAATGAATCTAAAGAGTTTCATAATGACTTTGGCAGATGTTAACTCAGAATGAGGCGAATGAAACTTGTAGACGTTATTATGAAATAAATTTGGTATTTGTTATGTTTAGTCTTTAATTATGGATATATTCACGGTGATTTACTGTAGGCACATTGAATTTGTAAATTTATAATGAATATAAAGCTAGTAAATCTCTTTGTAACAAGTACATTGTTAACTGTTTCTAAAGAAACCATTTAGCAAAATATTCATCATTTAAGAAGTTGAAATGTTAATCAAATCATAAGACATTAGGTAAATCAATAACACATTAAAGTGAACTTGAACCTTTGAGCCGTGATTTGGATATCCTTCACTCACAATAAACTAGTTCTTATGAAATATTCCTGGTGCTTCGTGACGGCTTTTCTTCCAGGATTTCCAAAATTTTATGACTCACCATGATCTTGACCCCCAGTATGAACCAAGAATCCAATCTCTCTAACTCAATAATGCAATCTTCTTAAAACACTCGCTTCTAGGTATCTTCTATTGAGATACCTTCGTTAACTTTTTGTGCTACGTTCATGTTATTACGGTGTTCACCCAAAATACTCTATTACTATAGCAACTTGAAATATTTAAATGACGGTCTAACAATTTTTATTGCCTTTCATAATTTTAAATGATTGTTGCCATATGCATTTCAGAGCATTTTGACGGATAAATTTTTATTTTCAAAATTAAAATTATAAGTAAAATATAAGTTGTAGGCATTCGTATTATTACAAATTCTTATAGGGTACAGAAATCTGTAATGTGTGTGTTCGGTCCCACACGTTCATATATACAGTTAGTTAAGATAATTTAGGACCGCGCAAACCGTGTACATATTTGTCACAATTCTTTTTAGTTTTATGGTAATTCGCACGACCCTATCCAGGTACAGATGATGCCGCCGATGCGGCCAGCTAACGGTCGGTTCGGTCATTTACCGTTTATTACTTATTTTGCAAATTTAAAATCTAAAACCTCTTGTACGGTCACGTGCAGTCAGGGAATTTAGTAACGGAACGAAAACGCCTAAGGTATAAGCAACCTACGTACAAAGAGCCCATTATGATGTAGCTGAATCGTATCGAGATATGTAGGCGTTGGGGGTGATAAATTCGAAATGTTCGATATAACAGATGCTTCGCTCGCATACGAGACCTAATTATAAATGTGTAGTTTGTTGTAGGAGGTTTTTCTTTCAAATTTGCATATATATTTTTCTTAACGTGTATGAATGTGCGATCGTTACGTTATAAGGTTTAAGCATTTTATTTAAATTTTCCGATAGATTTGTAATATATGATTCTCTAAATAGTATTCAACACGGGCGAACGACGAAGACAGAAACGAGAGGGAAAAGGACAACCTACATTCTGTCGTTCGTTTGAGCGGTGCGATTATTTCTTCTTATCGTCATATTTATCGAGGATGAAACAAATTAGTTTTATAATTTCGCTTATATAACTTTAAAGGTTTAATAGAGTTGGGTCTGAAAATTAATTTTAACCCGTAGCGTGTAACGTCTACATGAATAAGGGAATTTGTGTTTGTTTATAATTGGAGTAAAGAATCAATTTTTCAAGCAATGAACATTAATATGACAAATGCCATTAAATAAAACCTATTGCGGTGACAAGGCCGTCTTTCTACAAACTTACTGTGAAAACTAGGGAAAACCTTGTTACGGTATTCGACCAATATTTAGTTCACTATGTCAAAAATTGTATTGTAAAGAATTTACATTTACAACTGTACACACACGAATTAGAAACTTCATTAATAATAACTTTTCATGTGTTTTTAAGGCTGTGCTATTATTAGAGTACAGTGGAAGCTCTCTTTGCGGACAGCTCTTATAAGCGGACATCCCTCATTAATGGACAATTTTTCTGGAACCAACATTTTGGGTATTAATTCCTATGTTAAACACGCTCCTATAATCGGACGCTCTGTCAGATGGACGCGGACACAACAATTTACCCCATCAGGCTCGAAACGATCTCATGAGCGAACAAATCGGACAAATCGAGAGCTGCTGTACTCTTCAGCAATTGATATAGGGTATTCCTACATCTATATCTCGTTGCGGCTCTTAAATTGGGAAATTGGGAATCATTGGGAAAGCTGCTCGACCACGAGCATTGAAAAATGTGCCAGGTAGGGACTTGCCCGCAATATGGACTTTCAACAAAAAGCCTGGCTGACAATAACTATAATGACTGACTGGATACTTCACATGGACAAGAGAATCCGATTTCAAAAAAAAAAATCCTTTTTTTGAATTATGCTGGGTCACACCCAAAGGAACTGAACTTGAAAAATATTAAAATAATTTTTCTACCTGCTAACTCAATTCTTATTAGTTAGTTATTTAGGTTCTGTTTCTTTTTGTTATGGAGTTTATTTATTATTCCATTGTGTGAAGATCGTATTCATTCAAAGTGTAAGGTAATATTTTTTATTAATGTTTACTTTGCTTTTATTTACTTACTTTTATTATTATGTGACGATATTCTAAGATATTATTTATTAATATGGAATTTTTACATTCTTATTTATTGTATTCTTATTAAGGTTATTGCGGTATTTATTGTGTTTGAACGTATTTAATAGAGGTGTAGGGTAATAATTTGTAATTGTAGTAGGTAATGGGACGGTTTGGCCTGGGAACCAAATCCTGGCTCCTGATTGGTCGAGCCGGCTTGGCGGGGAATTAAAAATACCGGGAGTGGTCCGATGTGTAGGGAAATTTAAAATTCCGCAAGTGGTCCGATGTGGCGGGAAATTCGAAATTCCGGGCGTTTGTCGAATGTAAAAATATTCCGTAGGTAGGATTTGAACCCTAGCTGTGATGGCAGACTAGCGCTAGCGCCAAAATGCCAAATCCTTTTATTATAAATTTCCTTAAGATATTACATTATAAAATAAAGTAAATAAAACATTTTAGATTTTGTTGTGAACCCCTATGCTCAGCACTTATTTCACAAATAACTTTGAAAAATTTTGAAAATTACAATTTTGGTACGCCTCCCTTAATGGCAATGTCCGTGTCCAGTGTCCGTCTATGTGACGTTTTTGTCTGTGTTGGCGGGAAACTTCGAAAACCCGCCCTCTACGTCCTGCCCTAATGTCACTTTTCAGTTGTCCGGGTCTTCGTTATACAAGTCCAGAGTCTCGTACGGCAGTCTGTGCACGTGTCTCTGTCCTTGTTGGTGGCGTTGGTTAGTAATTGTACGTATCAGTACGTTGTCGTGAGTGACGGTCCGCCTGTAAAAGCGGTCCGCCATCTCGGTCATGTAATCGGTCAGTAGCGGTATTTGTGCATCGGCATGCAGGTCGCGTATGCGTGTGTATCTGTCGGCGCCCAGGGCAAACCTAAGGCACTTGTTCTGCGTCGTCTGTAATAGTTTGAGGCTCCTCTTGGAAGCCCCAAACCACACAGGCGACGCATACGTCATCGTAGGTCTAATTATTGTCCTATATAAAAGAAGTTTGTTGTCGGTCGAAAGCCTGCTGTTCTTAGCGACCATCGAATAGATGATCCTAAGAACAGCGTACGTACGTCTGTTTACTTCACGTATATGTGCATTAAACAATGTCTTTGTGTCGAGTATTACTCCCAGATATCTCACTGTCGTTTTCATTGGTATCGCGATGCCGTTGATCCGGGTTGGATTCGGCACCACGAACCGTCGGGTGCGTCGCGTAAATGTGATACTCTCACATTTCGTCGCGTTTACTTTCAGTTTCCAGTCCGCAAAGTAGCGTTCCAGTACGTTCATGTGCATTCCGATCTTTCGATGTGCTATGATTTCTGGGAATGAGGATGCATAAATGCCCGTATCGTCGGCGAAGATCATTAATGATGTGTTGACGTGCGTCGGTATGTCATTGATGAACAATGAGAACAGTTGCGGCCCAAGGACGGATCCTTGGGGCACTCCTGCTCTTATGAAATGGAGCGCAGATATGCTTTGATTGAGTCTTGTTTTCATGGTTCTGTCGGTCAAGTATGAATAGATGAGTCGGATGATTGATAATGATAGTCCGTAATTGATCATTTTATACAAAAGTCCATCTATCCATACAGTGTCGAATGCTTTCTGCAAGTCCAGCAGTGTCATTGCCACAACCTGGTTCCGATTGAATGCCGTTCGTATGTCTGTCACGAGTCGCGCCACTTGCAGTACCGTGTTATGTCCGGATCGGAACCCGAATTGCTCGTTCTTGAGGAGACCAAGTTCTTCAACTTGGTCCCTCAGTCGGTTGTTTATTACCGACTCCGCCACCTTAGAAATACTGCTGAGGAGGCTGATCGGTCTGTAACTTTCGGTCTGGTCGCGTTGCTTCCCGGGTTTCAGGATAGGTACTACTACAGCACTTTTCCAGTGGCTCGGGAAGTGCTGTAGTTTCAGTATCGCGTTAATGACGTAAGTCAGTTGCACTACGGCTTTACGGGATAAGTTCCGAAGAAGTTTGTTCTGTATATCGTCTTCTCCGGGGGCTTTTAGCGGGCCTTGCCTTTTTATTATGCGGAAAATCTCCCGGGGAGTCGCCAGCCGTAGCGGCTCCCCGTCGTCGTCAACATTGTCGTCGCGGCGTGACAAGGAAGTCCTCACGGACTCCACAATGTCCGCCTGCGCTTGCGTCAGTGCGTCGAGCCCGATGTCGTGTACTTTTTCGAACGTGCTGGTAAGGGCCTCCGCTTTCCCCTCGTCAGTCATCTCCGTCCTCCCCTCGTGCACAAGCGGCGGAACATTTTGGAATTTCTTCCTCAGTTTCGCCGCCATGCGCCACAAGGATCCGTCATTGGCGGTCAGTTCCGTCATTTTGCGGCTCCAAGTCTCGTTTCTGTGCGTCCAGATCTTTTCACGTATCTGTTGCGTCAGTGCGTTCATGTAACGTCTGTCTTGGTCAAGTCTGGTCCTTTGCCAAACTTTCCGATGTCTGTTACGGTCACGTATGTCCTGCAGAATGTGCCCGGGAAGAATGTCAGGTTTGTACGGGTCGATCATGCGAGTTTTAATCGCACGATCCTTCGCGTATTTGATCGCCTCCGTCAGCTCGGTGACGGCGTCCTCGATCTTGTCCGGCGTGTCAAGGTCTCTGTTAATCAGTACCCGGCTGTTGAGATTTCTTCGGAACGACGGCCAGTCCGCGGTCCTGTAATCGACTATCCGACTTCAAAAGTGACCGGGTAGTGGTCCGAGTTTAAGTCATCCACCGTGAAGAGGTCCGAGAGATTTCCCACGTTCCTCACCACGGCGATTGACGTCGTCGTTGCCGTCGCTCCGTTTGTCGGATGATGCGTCGGCGTGTCTGGAAAAGCCACGAAACAATTGTGCATCTGGGTGTGGCGGAAGACCACGTTCCCATTGACATTGTTTCGATGGCAATTCCAAGTTGAATGTCGAGCGTTGAGGTCACCCAACACTATTGTCCTTGCAGAGATACCCAGGAGCGCCTGGAGGTCTCGTTGCGTGATACGTGACGTCGGTTTGTTGTACCAGGCCGTCACTGTTAAGTCGTTCTGGAATTTGATCGAGATCAATTGTCGCGTGGCATCGTCCCAGACGCGAAGGTAGGGTATGTCGTTCTTTATCAGAACGGCAACCCCACCCCCATGTCTGTCTCGGTCTTTTCTTTCTGTCACGTAACCCCGGAAGGTCACGTTGTCTTCTTCTGTCAGTTTCGTCTCGTTAATGCACATAACGTCTATGTTATGTCTGTCGAGGAACTGGATTAGTTCCCCGCGCTTGTTCTTGAGTCCGTTGGCGTTCCACGTGCAGAACGACAGTCTAGCCATCAAGTTCAGCGCAGAATTGAGCCAGAACCTGGAATCGAGCGGATTCGGAATTAACATTTTTAAGTCTTTGATTTAAAATTTTGACCCTGCTGAGCATAAGGGTCACGTTAATTAACGAATTGAGTGTTCTCATTTCTGAGAAGAGATCGTTGAGGTCGTCCTGTTGGACTTGCGGCGTCACCTCTGGAAGCCTTTGTTGCGTTCTCTGCGACATCTTGGGCTGCTGCGATGGCATCCTCGGCGGCTGCTGCTGCGTCGTCTGCGGCTGGCTGCTCCACGACGGTCCCGGCTGGTGCTGTGATGGTCTCAGCTCCCCCCTTCTCGGCGCGGGCAGTGGCCATTCTTTCTCCGCTGCGGCAGATGTGGATGCTTGTTCCCTCACGGTCCAGGCGTTTTGCCTGGGCATTGGCGCAGGCACGTGTTGGTTTCAACGGCTTTGGGTTTCCCTGCAGAGCCCTTCTCTCCAGCTCCTTAATATATGACGAGCAGTTCGTTGAGTTGACTGGGTGCGGGCCGCCGCAGTTGCAGCACAGTGCCGCCTCGGTGCGCGGTTTCGTACACTCCGGAGTGGGGTGACCTTCGCCGCACTTCAGGCATCTGTACCTAGAGTGACACTTGCTGGTCGCATGCCCCCACTCCTGGCACTGGTGACACTGTACTACGTTCTTCTTATTTTGGTATTTTTCCCACTGTATCTTAGTATAGAATAAATATTTGCATTTAATGTTGAGTGCTTCCGTGCTCTCGTTGGAAGTGACAGTTATCAAGTAGAGTGGCCTGGATGTATTGCGCATTTTCATTACCTTCTTTGCATCAATCTCGTACCTTTCTTTTAATTCGTTCTTAATTTCTTCCTCTTCCACGCCTTCCGGAAGACCTCGCACCACATGGGCCCGCAGTTTCTCGTTCGCTGGCGTGTAGGTGTGAAATTCTGCGTCCTTCAAGTTTCTTATTAATTTGTCGTAATCCTGTTTATGGAACGTGTGAATTGTCACACGTTGCCCGGCATATTTGATATAAAAAATTTTCGATTTTATGGTGTCTTCAATTCCTTTGATAAATTTGGAATGTTGAATCGGTAGCGTGTGTAACACAATGGGAGGTGGTTTTCTTGTCTTTTTTAATGTATCCAGATTTGTTGTGGTTGTTTCTTGTTCAGCTGGCAAATTTCGGAGCATTTCGTAGCCATTTCTTATGGGGATTGCAAATTGGGTAAGGTTTTCTTTTAATGTGGGTGTGATTAAGTTAATTTCACTTACGTGAGTTTCAGATGTGTCCATTTCTACTGATTCAGTGACCGAGCAGCTCGAGCTAGGTGTCGGGGCTCTGTCCGTTACGGCGATCTTCGATCGTAACCCGACAGATCTCTTTTTCGGAATAACCACTTTGGACGGCGATGCTTGCTGCGGGCTGATAGGCCGCTTTATGGCCTTCAGTTTTCCGGCGTCTGCTTCCACTTTGGTGGTCGTGGCTTCGAGATATGTGGTAATAAAGTTCTTCAACTTGGAACTTGTCAGTAGTCAAAAATGTCAAAACTTAAAATTGCACTATTTTCGGCCAACGGGCGCAGAAAATGAACGAAAACACAAGAACTGAACACAATGAACACTAAACAAACGAATTGAGTAACTTTGAAAACACGAGAAAGAGCTGCTTGCTATGCGTGTATTACTTGCAAAAGTCAAGGCACACTTAGCGCTAGCGCCGACTGCTCTACCGATCGAGCCAACACTGTAGTTGTTTTGGAGGTCGAATGAATGAATGTTGAATTCTTTAGGAATCTTTTTAAAGATATGTCTGGGTTATTTTTTTATAATTTACGATGAATTGAACATTGGTCATTCTAGTACTTTTGTGTCTGCTTAGCTAGATTATTCAGAATGAGTGTTTTGTGGCGTTAACATTAATTTGTAATATTGAGTTCTTTTAACATTGAATTTATGTTAAGGCTCACAAAATTCCAAGAGTCCAATATTTGATTCTTTACAATGCATTTTTTGACAAACGACTTTCCATTTGAGGGAACTTTTTTATGCTTTTTTGAATTGTATTGTAGTGAACTAAATATTGGTCGAATACCGTAACAAGGTTTTCCCTAGTTTTCACAGTAAGTTTGTAGAAAGACGGCCTTGTCACCGCAATAGGTTTTATTTAATGGCATTTGTCATATTAATGTTCATTGCTTGAAAAATTGATTCTTTTACTCCATTTATAAACAAACACACATTCCCTTATTCATGTAGACGTTACACGCAACAGGTTAAAATTAATTTTCAGACCCAACTCTATTAAACCTTTAAAGTTATATAAGCGAAATTATAAAACTAATTTGTTTCATCCTCGATAAATATGACGATAAGAAGAAATAATCGCACCGTTCAAACGAACGACACAATGTAGGTTGTCCTTTTCCCTCTCGTTTCTGTCTTCGTCGTTCGCCCCGTGTTGAATACTATTTAGAGAATCATATATTACAAATCTATCGGAAAATTTAAATAAAATGCTTAAACCTTATAACGTAACGATCGCACATTCATACACGTTAAGAAAAATATATATGCAAATTTGAAAAACATCCTACAACAAACTAGACATTTATAATTAGGTCTCGTAAGCGAGCGAAGCATCTCTTATGTCGAACATTTCGAATTTACTATCACCCCCCCCCCCCCCCCCCCGCCTACATATCTCGGTACTATCCAGCTACATCATAATGGGCTCTTTGTACGCAGGTTGCTTATACATTAGGCGTTTTCGTTCCGTTACTAAATGCCCTGACTGTACAAGACTTATGCATTCTTAAAATATTTGCGGCCCCAAATTCCCGTTTCATAAGCCGCACTTTCACAAATGCGGTTGTAAATAACCAATTTGCGAGTATTTAAATTGTTTTATGGCTCTCGGGATTTTAGATAATCCTCTGAACCAAATGTTCCAAACTTCCCTTTCTTTCATCGGTTTCAATTTATTCATTACCAGTCACGATGAGTTCTTCATTTTACATCAAAGTGGGGACATTTCATTCCAACCATTGACACAAAAGACCGTAGTATTTAAGGAACGTTTTCACCCTTAAACAAATTGTTATTACCGAGACAACAGTGAAAGTAACAACATTATCACGACACCAGTCAAACAGTTCGTATCAAGACAACAGTATAACAGTTACACACAGTAACACATCCAGTGTATCTTCATCAGTGCCAATTGTAATTAATCAAAATTGTATATTGTAAATATTAATAATAAATAGTGTACATACAATAGTGTAGTTAACAGAGTTTATCTGAACAAGCCTTCCAACGATTAAATAACTCCCAGACGATAGCGATGCAGATTATTTGGCGTAATGTGAGCGAGAGACGTAATCGAAATACTCGTCGAATTTACAACTCGCCACGAGTCGATTACACGCACTACCTTGTTCACGTATCGCAAACAGTGTGTGTGTGTTTGTATGTAGAATGATGAAACGTGGTGAACATATCTAGTGCACGTACAAAAACAAATGATTGCATTTTTAAGAAAAACTGATAACATTTAAGTATTAAAAAGTTAATAATGAGTTACATCCCAACTTACTCTTATGCATTCAGCAACCCTTCTGGGCATACTGAATATTAGATTATTGATATCCTCTTGACGCACCTCATCCCAGGCTATCTGTAACTGTTGACGCAACTCCTCTAAGGTATTGGGTGGATGGGGTAAACAACGCAATCTTCTTTCCATCTCATCGCAGACATGTTCAACGAGGGATAAGTCTGGTGATCTTGGAGGCCAGCGCAACATTGATTTTGTTTTCTTCAAGAAAGGCTGACGAGCAATGAGCAATATGAGACCGCGCATTATCTTGCTGGTAGGCTGCTCCTGGAAGGTTTTGTACCAATGGCATAACAACTGGTTCCAACACTGAATGTAACGTATGGCGTTTAGTGTGCCCAGAATAAATACCAGACGAAATCTTTTTCCATAGCTTATTGCCCTCCATACCATAATCCCAGGAGTTAAAGTCGTATGTTGAACAAATTGTAAATTTTGCCTCTGACCTAATCCTCGAACGTCCGTCAGAGTGCCATAGGCAAAATCTTGATTCGTCGATGAAGAAGATCTCATTCGATTCAGAAACGCAATATTGTCTGTCCTGGCAAGTTTGATGGCTTTGTGTTCTCTTGTTAGAGGAAGACGAAAATAAGGATGATAAGAACGTAGTCCAAACGTGCGTATTCGGCGATAAATTGTGCTCATGGATACCATATGGCCAATTGCTCTTATCCAATTTATTCCAACGGCTCGTGATGGTTCGTGCCGGTCTCTAACTGCATTTCGCCTTAAGAGCCGATATTGTCGCCCTTGCGTCACTCTTTGTCGTCCATTACCTCTACGACGAACTTCTAGATATTATTCCTGCCAGCCTCTACAAGTCTGTGCTATAATGGTCTGTGGCTGATCTACACGTCTGACTATCTCATGGAACAAATGCGACAAATCAACGAAACTATGGTCAAACTAAAGGCACAGGCAACTATTGCTAACGAGATAATTTCTGTCAGAAGTGACAGATTGGCTTCATCATTTGATTTTCTACGTGCACTAGATACTTTTCCAATTTTAATCATTCTTCGTTCACTGGTTCTGAGTGGTCTATTTTATTTGATAGGCAGTGTATATTATATTAGGATTGTATATTATTTTATTCAAAATTAATTCACTATTTTTTCTAAATCAAAATACTAATAAATTACAATATAAATTGTATAGTAGCCTATGAAAGTACATTTCAATTCATTCGAAATTTGGTAGATTGTGATTTGCAAATTAACCATATTCTTTGAATATGGTTGAATATGAAGCAGAGAGGTGAAACGGCTTTGTTGAAAGTGTACATAGTCAAACGGAGCATGGTACTCAATTACAATGATTGCAATAATATTATATATAGATATATGTAGATATTATTGAACGTGTAATATGTTGCTATAGTAATTGTGAATAAAGGATATTGAAGATATTGAAGCATATCACATTGGAATAAAAAAAGGTTTCGCTCACTGCGTTATTTTTACTCAACTTAATCAGCCAAGCAAAAATGCCAACAAGCTTGGTATGTGGCAAACGTGGAAACACCAATGCGTACAAGCCGATCGGCTGAAAAATTGCTACATTGCGTGAGAATATGACCAAGAGAGTTCAGTCTCAAGTCATCATCGTGCGCAGGAATTGATCCTCTCTACAACCACGTTCCGGCTACAAAGTTCAATTAACGCCTGCTCGACACGATCCCGATTCTTCATAGCAATTCATTTTCAGTGATAAGGCAGATTTTTACATTTATAGGCAAAATTATAGCATTTGGGGTAATCAGAATCTAAAACAGATTACGAAGAAACATATCCATCCACTAAAAGTCACTGTTTGGTGTTGAATCGTTAAGCCGGAAATTCCGTTTGGGTTAAACTATGTATGTCCCGAAGTGGAAACGATAAACGATAATATGTTGCTTCTACGAGGACGGCTACATGTCATACAACCAGTGCAACAAAGGCATTACTCCATGAGTAGTTTGCAGATCGCATTATTTCATCGAACAGCGAACTCAATTGGTCACTGAAATCATGCGTCATATTTTTTGGGACTATCTCAAAAGTAGAGTCTATACCAACAAACCAGATGCGGCTCTAGTGCTAATGGAGGAGACGAGAATGCAAATTGGTAAGATATATGTCAAATTATGACCAGATGTTATCTAAAAGTATGACCAGCGTATAAAGATGTGCCGCCGACGCCGTGTTGAACATTTGGTCGATATTATAATTGGCATAGAGCAAATAACATAACTCAATAAAGTCATCTGGGACAATCTAAGAATAGAATCTAATAACGTTAAATATGAATGTATCTCACGAATGACGTGTATTATCTTAAGTTTAACGTAATTTTAGCTTCAATAGTTTGGACGCTAAAGCGTACATACACGAACAAATGCTCAGAAACAGAGGCACATATACAGATGTCATTTCGTAAATAAATAAAATAATAATAAAAATTTTATCAGAACAAGATTTTTAATTGCACCATGATTTTTGAGGTAGCGTGACGTTGACTCCATATATCCCCCGTTACGTGTGCCGGGTGACGATGCTAAAACGGTAGTAAAATAAAAGAGAAAAATGAAAATCCGCTGATTATACAGATCTTAGATCTTAGGAAATACCCGCGTTATATGCCGGCCATTCTTTCACATAGGATTATCAAAATATCGCAGTCACAAGCTGGTTTCTGAATTATGGAGTATGGTAAGTATTTCATGTTTTTCGAACAACCACTGACGACATATCACTAATTAAATTATATGAAAATTGCTTAACAATTTTCAGGGTAATAACTTAAAATAGTAAATAATAATAATGGAGCTTCGAAATAAATAATTTTATGTTCATTGGTGTCAACTCTATATAATACAAAACTCACTACCGAAGAATGGATAACTTTATAATAAACCGAATTAAATTAATCTCAGAGTGAAACAAGGGTCGAACTGATATATACGAAAGAATTTAGAGCATGAAATATAATACTTAATTTCCATGCGAAGAAGAATACCATTCCACATTGATAAACATTAACGTCCCTCTCTTCGTTGCTAAAAGCGTACCAAAAACGATGTGGGTGACCCGTCGTCGACGATAACATCGCGAGGTTGTCCTAACTACAGCGAAGTAGTGTAGTAAAGGATGTTAAGTGAAATCAAAGGTGAGAGTTAAAGGATGGGAATGTGAGTGCGATCGGCCGAAATGTTTCGATCCTCAACACGACGAGTATTACCTACGATGCTGAAGCTTGTTAAAAACAGGCCATTATCCTTCGCGTGGAAACATCCATGTGAAACAGATGATACAATATTCATCTCAAGGAAGATTCGGACAACAAATTGAAGAGAAGAAATATTGTAAAAGGGTTTCCGAGCTTCAACAAGACAACCAAAAAGTAGCAATTGAGGAGATCCAACTCTACGATTGATACATACTTAACCAAGTTGAAATTTAAACAACAACGACACAAGCGATTTCTTCTTCAGATGTAAAACGAAACGTGACTATTTGGAGTTTCTTAAGACATGGAAAGTACGCTAGTGGAATTCTTCTGCCCAAGCCTACAAGGCTCTTATACCAACTTTACAAAATGACCAAAAGGAACGACCAGAGACTCAGCTACTAAATCAAATATGCAATGTTTTTTGATCGCTAAAATATATTCAAAATATATAAAGGAAATGGAGGGCCGCTTCAACCTATTCTGAGAAACTTTAAATTAATTTGCTGTTAAAATGATATAAACTCGCGATAATTATGCATATAGCATGCGTTGAACGAAATATATAAGACCAATGTAACATTCCAATCATTCTTTTTGCAAATCCGGTCAGCGTTTTTAAATATACGTAAATGTTTTGTGCATGAATCACACCATTAGGGTATATTTTCAAAGAAAAACTGAGATATGTATTTGTCGTTGATTTATGGATTTGAATGGAATCAATTTTTCATTGTCTTTTAGATAAGATGTTTCTTTTTTCGACGAAAGAATAATCTGTCCAACGCTACGACAAAGAAATGCTGAAATCAATGATTGATGACTTGGCGTCTATATTGGCAGTTTTTAGGTGCAAACGTAATTTATTAAATAAATTACTTTGTTCGTTTAGTAGTTGGTGCATTTGTAAAAATGTATGTCGTACATTTTCGTGTACGTATGTAGATGTGCAACAAACATCTAGTATAGACAAGTTAAAACATACTGAATGTACGGAACGTATTGCTTTCAATGTGGCGGGGCTTGTTACTATTGTCCCCAATACTGGATATTGGGGATGATACGTTTCAAACGTTAACGTAGACTACATCCGAAGAAACGATTGATTGCATTTCCATGGTTTTATCGCCGAGTTTCTCTCTCGTTGTTTTGTCCACTCATGTATATTGGCCCCGAGTGCTTCAAAAGTTTATTGAATGTTGGTTTTGAGTCTTTCACACATTCTATTATTATTAGCCGTTATTTTTGTACCGGAAGCCAAGTGAACTAACTTACCCAACCCATCCCGAATCCTCAGAAGTGCATAAGGTATAAATTCGATCAATGCAAGAAGTTATATAAATTAATACAAACAGAAATGGGATGCATTACTGGAGAATATCTTGTAAACATATTGTTAAATTCATACATACTCGTGCGTGGTGCCACTATCGCAAAAAAATTACACAACTTTTAAATTATGAATTTTCTTTGCAAAATAATTAAAGTCAACAATTCTTTTTGTATTATTTACATTAAAATAAATCTAATTCACTAAGATAACGTCCAACATTTTCAAATAAATTAAATGAGAGAAATCTGCCAATAAATTATGTCCCAGCGCAAACCGCTATAATTTGATTATGTGGTCAAACCATTATTTTTCCGTAAAAGCGTATATGACAAAACAAATTATACTTTATGCAACTCGTTTGCATTGCAAATTTGGCCGCAGTATTTTATCTTAAAAGAGAAGCGGGCGTTGTTCATTTAAATTTGCGCTACATCTCACCAATTTCCATTAGCATGGAAGATTACGATACACCAAGAGAATGAAACACAACCAAGTAATAGTAGTAAATAGATTCAGAATGTATAAATATATATTTAATTTCAGTTTCTGTTAATTAAGAGTGGGGCCTGTGAAAGGACCCTGTGAGAATGGTGGAAAAGTGTTGATACAATAATTATATAATAAAACCTTGCGCAAATTGTGAAGTTTTTAAGGTAAATGTTAAATCAGGACCATTTACGGGTGCAATAGTTACGCCATCATCACAGTCCGCTACATTAAACCGAAGATCTTTATTCGTATTGAGAAAAGGAACGAATAAATCAATATAAAGGGTAGTTGTGAATTTTTTTGTTATATTATTAT
Organism: Geotrupes spiniger; assembly: GCA_959613385.1. Taxonomy (NCBI): domain Eukaryota; kingdom Metazoa; phylum Arthropoda; class Insecta; order Coleoptera; family Geotrupidae; genus Geotrupes; species Geotrupes spiniger. Next base: position 48,958,199 of record OY390732.1, read on the forward strand.
ATTATACACAGCTGATAAAGTAAGAAAATTGAGACCTGAAGAATAATTTAATTAAAGATTTATGTAACCTTAAATCCCTTTTCTAACGAATACAAAATTAAACTTATGATTTGTTGATCAGTTTGTAATATTGTTTTTAAAGATGCATTAAATATCATGATTGACTTGAGTTCTTACACCACAGCTTCATTCCTGAACATGATGCATTAACCAGCAAAGAATACGCTGGAAACATAAGTTTTGCTGTTTCTTGGTACGTGCTAGGTACATATTGCTATTTAAAACAAAAGAAAACAACCTTATTAAAATTATTAAAATACTCATAAAATCATTTATTACAACACATTATATTGTACTTTAGTTTATTTGTTTTGCATAAAATAATTATATTATTTGGTAATCGATGTTAGCTAAGTTTCCAACATATGTTTTGTCATAGATGGCTTGTGAATTTGTATCATTTCGTGTATGTTTCTTTTGTGTTGTTCGTTTTACTTCTCTATAATAGTCGTATTTTCGTAGTCAAAATTGTGTCCGGTATTTTCTATGTGTTTTTAAATTCTGCAATAATTTTTATCTACTACCATATCGTAATATCAAACTTTATGACATTCATTCAGATGTCGTAATGGTATACTTTACCTCACTAATGACAACAATAAAATTAAACATTTATTATCTATTTATTATAAACATTAATTAAAGTATCTATATCAGTACCTGAATCGACCTTCTAAAACAGTGACCTGTATAGTTTCTCACATCCGACAATCCTAGGAACGTGGCAATTTCTTTTGGCATGCGCCCAATAGTATTTATACCTACAGGTTTAGATGTGCATTTGCCATTTTTGTATAATACAAAAAAAAACGATCGTGAGTTACAAACTTTGGACGAAGATGAAAGTAATTTCGAAAAATATCCAAGCAGTCAAAACCCCAATATTTCCTTTAGTAATTGCAAATTTTCTGATAACTTTGGTTTTAGTAATTGGTATGATAATTTTAATGAAAGCGCTATTATCATAAATGTCTGTTAATTTTAAATAAGTTAGCTCTTCTCTACGACAAGCTCCGAAAATACCAAACAAACAAATACAAACCTGTAACAGAGCAAAGTATTCTCTAATCAATTTTTAAAGAATGTAATACCGTGCACTACGTTCATCATTAAATATTGATCGTCAGTGTCTTCTTGCAAAAATCTGTTTATTTCATATTTTGAAAATACATTTGTCTTTTTCGCTATTTCGTTTCAAGAACGCCGACAATTCCGTATATTTGCTTTTTTTCTTAATGAAATAGTTGTTCCTAGCATGGAATAATATGTTCATAAAGTAGACGCTTTATTCGTTTTGGCTTTAACGGAAAAGTAAGCAAGCAGAATTTTGTCTGAAACAGCATCTCCCACAATTTTTCAAATCTTGAATATTCCAACATGTACCTTTGCTCAGATTTAGCAGGTATAAGAGTTGAAAGTGGTTCGTTTGCAAGAATTTCCACATCGGTATAATGAAAATAATTCGCAGTGTCACTCATTTTTACAAAGAAAAAATGTAAATAAAAGTTCTAGCGTTTCTAAGCATACGTACTTTAAAGATATCAAACTACTGGTTTATTGTAATTTCACGAAACGTCAAATCCATGATGATTATTACTAAGGTTTTTGAATTACTTTTATGGTAGTAGATAAAACATTGTACGACATTCGTATCATAATGGATTATTACGAAACTCGATAGGTTGTCCAACTCGATCTGGCGGTCTCGTTCGACAATTTTCCTATCTCGTTTCGTAATATGGCGCGTTACGATACTTATATCGTAAATATCTATTATGTTTGACTCGACCGTAATCAGCTGTTTTATGACATAAATTATAGGACATAAAGTGGTACTTTATCGGACTAGTCCATAATGATAAAGTAGTTTGGACTCCTGTCAATGTCAAATTATTTCAAAATATGTGTTCTTTAAACAGCACATACGGCAATCTCTGTAAACATATAGAGATTTCGATTTGATTGCCAAAAGCATGAAGCGCCATTTCCTTTACGTCGTCCGAAGCCACTGTTGGTTCTCTTAGATCCACTTTTAAGTCAGAATTAATAAATTAATAATCTTTAGCAGTTTCACACACTTGTCAAAATATATTTTTCGCCGACAACTACGTAACTATGACAATGGCGAATGCATACCTACATACTTTGTAAGTAAGTATGATGTAGATTATTAAAGATTCTCACAAATAAGAATTGAAGAAAAAATCTTTCATTGCGAGTCAAACATGAAACTATGTATGCAACTCGTACATAATCTTGCGTTTTGGACTCGCCCTATTTACCAGACTCGCTCGCAAGCTCGCTCGTCCATAACTCATACGGCTCGTCCAATAAAGACCTATATTATGTATTTGTTTCATAAATAGCCATTATTGGACCAATTACTACCACCTGAATATAAATTAATATCCTTAGATATAATTTCAATGTACACAACAATACTTTATTACAAGCTGTAATAAACGCAATAAAAAGAAAATGGAAAACCATTCGAAGTTTCACAGCCATTCCACTACACGAATTCCTTATACCTATTGAATTCATATTAAATTCGACATATTCCCAATACAAGAACAAACTAATGGAATAGCAATGGTAGCACCAATATAAGTACCAGCTGCACAGATAGTACTCAAAGAACTAGAACAAAAAACTGTCAATCGTTTTCAATAAACTTTTCTTCAAACGATGTGTAATCAATCAAATATTGTGTAATCGCAATACCAAAAAACAAAGAAATGCACACACTAAACCTTTTTAACTCTTATAATATAAAAATACAGTTCACTGTGGAAACAGAAATAGACAATAAAATAAATTTCTTAGATCTAACTATATTTAATAAACAACAACATTTACAAACGAAATGGTATACTAAACCAACATGGATGGGCCGTTACATAACTTCAACAGTCAATGCAACATAAAAGAATATTTAAACAAAGAACATTAGAAATATTATGACAATCAATCAAATAATAAAAGGATTCCACCAAAAAAATTGAAATATATCAGCATACCTTATGTAAAAGGCTTATCCGAATCCATTAACCAAATAAGAAAACAATTTCAAAATTGCACATTTATAATAAAACACAAACTCAAAGGCAAAAGACCAATTCATAAATAATCCAATTATACAGGGTGCTGCAGTAGCGGACGCAACATAGGAAATCCCAAGTCAATTTCGAGGCATTCAAATATTGGCTTCCATAATTATTTTACAGCAAAATTCGATTTAAGCACTACATCATGGTACAATTGGCAAAATGGGCAATTTTACTATGCTCAGTTCGCAAATACATTAAAAAATGTAAGGATAAATTTTGAAATTTTAAATATCAAATCAAATATCAATTCAGCCTTGGCCAGGACTGTAAAAAATGACAGATGTCTCATAATCGCAACTGACAACGGTCAAATTGAATAAATAATTTGCATTTAAACCCAAACGATTGTAAAATTCATTACGTACATTACTTAACTGGTATTGCTTGATTTTAGCACATTCTGCAGAAATTGCATTCTTTAACTCATCTAGGTTCTCAAAACGTGTGTACTTATAGATTTCAGATTTTACGTTGCCCCAAAGGAAAAAATCATTTTGGGAAAGGTCAGGAAATCGCGATGGATAATGAATAGTGTGACATGGCTCAATAGTGTGGTTTGAAAAACTGTCTATTAAATATTCACGCACTGCACGTGTCTTGTGCGCTGGGCAACCATCCATCTGATACCAGATCTCCTGATCTTCTCAAACAACATTTTCCAATGCTGGTCCAATGCGATCTTGCAGTAAATCAATAGTATATTGTACAACAAGTGTTGAAAAGTCAAGATTTCACACGAGTTTGCAGGATTGAGCCACGAGCCGAAAGGCGAGTGGCTTAAGCAAACGAGTGTGAAATCGACTTTTCAACACGTGTTTTACACGATACTTTTCCGACGACCACCATAACAATAAAAATCAAAAGTATATATTGATTAAAGTTTCAGAATTCACAAATGACACATTTTAATAAATGTCAAATTTCATTTGTAACCACGATTGCACTACCCGTGTTGAAAATTGTATTTTCCGACGACCATTATGAAATGTATTGAATTGTACACCGTTTTTTGTTACTGAAAGTGGGATATTGCGAATGGAAGGAGTACCCGTGTGAAATGTACAATCGATCAATCTGATTGGCTGTCAGCCGTGTGGAAAGTACAATTTTTACACGGGTAGTGCAGTCGTGGTTAACAATGAAATTTGCCATTTATTAACATCTGTCATTTGTGAATTCTGAAACTTTAATCAATATATACTTTTGATTTTTATTGTTATGGTGGTCGTCGGAAAAGTATCGTGTAAAACACGTGTTGAAAAGTCGATTTCACACTCGTTTGCTTAAGCCACTCGCCTTTCGGCTCGTGGCTCAATCCTGCAAACTCGTGTGAAATCTTGACTTTTCAACACTTGTTGTACAATATACTATTTCAACACGGCTGACAGCTAATCAGATTGATCGATTTTATATTTCACACGGGTACTCCCTCCATTCACAATATCCCACTTTCAGTAACAAAAAAGGGTGGACAATTCAATACATTTCATAATGGTCGTCGGAAAAGAACCTTTCGCCATTTAAATTATGTTCAAGAAAGAACAAGGTCCGATAATGTGGTGAAAAAAATTCCTGCCCATACGTTGATTTTTTTTTACCGTACATTTGCCTTCATTTTCCGTATTCCAGTGTCTGCAATTCTGTGCATTGGGCTCGTTGTTCAACGTAAACGTGCATTCATCACTGAGCAAATATTTTTGAGAAACTGTTTGTCACTGTTTGCTCTTTCCATCATGTACCAAATGCACATCTTCGTTCACCATCACCTCTCCTTAGTTCTTGATGGCACTCATATTTATATGATTTGTATTTATGTTTTTTTAAAACCCGTAATGCTGTTACGGGATGTACTCCTATTCTTTCACCAAGTTGTCTCGTACTTGCTCTTTTATTTACTTCGACAGAAAGCAAAATGTCTAGTTCTTTTCCACAATGCATTTCTTGGACCTTCCCTTGGATTGGGTTGGATTGGGTTTCCCTATTGCATTTGCTATTATTCAAAACTGTTCCTTCTTTCTCAAACTTTGGTACTAGACGCTGAGTAGTAGATCTGTGCGGTTTTGGTCGATCTTGACATTCAACCGAAAAGCTATCGCAGACATCCTGGAAACTGTTTCCTGCATAATGAAACTTTACTAGAAATATTTTTTCTAGTGTCAACTTTGACAGTTCGTGACCGAGTCGAATTGATGTTTTGATTTGAAATTTCAAAATTTAGCCGATACATTTTTTAATGTATTTGCCAACTGAGCATAGCAGAAATGTCGAATTTGTGCCAATTGGACCAAGATGCAGTGCTCTTAAAAAAAAACTATGGAATTTTGCTGTAAAATAATTAAGGAAGCCAACATTTGAATGCCTCGAAATTAACATGGGATTTCCTATGTTGCGTCCGCCAATGCAGCGCCCTGTATATTTAAAATACCAAGCCATTGCGATAAACTGGCCAAACTAAACAACTCATAGAAGAATGAATAATAGGTCATAAATACATGAAAAATATTACAGCATTAAAAAGACATAAAGTGGTGGAGCGCCTTGCCGCCCTTTTTTTAGATGCGTTTCAGATAGTTTTGTAATGGCTGGAGATCGCATATTGTTGGTGGGAGAGTTCGCTTCCCTTTTGTATTCGTTGGTGCGTTCGGTTTCGTGCGTACATGGCGCGTGTTTTCGTGGATCGGTTACGATCCCACAGTTATGCAATAAAACAAAAGAAATATATACACAGTTACGAATGAGCTGTTTGAAAAATATAGAAAAAATATCTATTCTCTTTTTACCCTGATTGTCTTCTGGGGTCTTTGTGGATATATGTATCTGGATATAAGTTTAATCCGGAAGGAGATTTGTGGATTTGAGAAGCCGACCACATGCCAAGTGGACGGATGTGCTGCGGAGCAAAGGGGTAATTGAGCTCGTTTTAACCATTTTATGTAGCAATAGAGCTATCTCTGGTCTTTGCATATTCCAAAACTACTCATTATTATCGACCGCAAGTTCAACGTGATTCGTACCCCACCATGCGATGATTGCTGATATAAAAGAAATGTATGTACGCATAGGTATAACCAAAGACCATCGCAAATATCTACATATCTTATACCGGTTCAATGAGCGCGAACTAGTTCGCACTTTTCAGTTTAATTGTTTACCTTTTGGACTTTTGGTCTTCGCCGTATATAGCAATGCGCACTGTGGGATAGCTGGCCACTGACATGAGACCACATTATCCTGATGCCGCGAAAATCGCAGAAACCAGTTTATACATGGACGATTTAATATATTCCGCACCTAACGAAGATACTGCCAAACGATTATCGCGCGATCTTATAAGAATATTCAGGGCAGGTGATTTTGATTTAGTGAAATGGTCCAGCAATTCACCAGTCCTACTAGATAGTCTTCCTGATTCACACCGCAAATCACTTGAATTTGATGCTGAAAATTGCTCGTCAAAGATCTTGGGTTTATCGTGGGAGCCTTATGAGGATAATTTCTTTTTTACGTGCTCTCCAATTACGGAGAATTGTACGAAAATGAATATCCTTTCGATTTTCGCCTGTTCGTTCGACGTTCTCGGTTTGGTAGCCCCCGTCATTCTATATGCCAAATTGCTGATTAAGGAACTGTGTTAAGCGCTTCTCAGCATTAGTTTAAGAGTTCCCGCGGTTGAATACTTTACAGATACCACGCTACGTAGGAGTTGTTACCGATTGCGTGTTGAATCTAATCGCCTTCTCCGATGCCAGTATAAATGTATTTGGATGTGTGATTTATGCGCATTGTACTTATCCTTCAGGTATTGAAATTCGATTACTCTACGCAAAGTCCAAGGTATCACCGACGAAGATTACGACTCTCGCCCGATTTGAGTTATGTGCTGCCTTACTTATATCTAAACTTATAAAGGTCGTCCGAGATGCTTGCTATGCGCGCATTCCTATATCAGCAATTTACGCATTCTCATATTCAACGATTGCGTTATCGTGGATACATTCTTCCCCACATCGTCGGCCGGTCTTTGTAAGTAATCGAGTAGCTCAATGCCAAGCTAATCTGGCTGCGCAACATTACTATCATGTTGCAGGTGTTGAAAATCCGAGTGATTGTCTGTCTCGTGGAATGTTGCCTTCTCAGCTCGGCTCACGATTTGTGGTGGAATGGTCCGCCATGGAATCATAGTGCTCCTGAAGAATGGCCGATTAAGCCTTTCTCACCTACGAATTGCGCAGAACTCCCGGAACATAAGACGAATGTTATGACTGTAACCTCCAAATTAGAACAACCTATGCTGTGTAAATTGGCTCAGCGTACTTCCTCATGGGATAAATTATTGCGTACGATTCTATACGTACTTAAATTCGTACGCCCAATGGCTAAATTAGAGCCAAAGAGCCAAATCCACGGATTGTTTATCGCGGAATGAGTTATGATTCTCGCTGTACAGTCCGAGCATTTTGCAAACGATATAAAGTTATTGAAAGCTGACAAGTTGCCATCTAAGAAACTCGTAAGTGTGGCAGTTTTCTTAGATGAAGAAGGTATTTTGCGGGTTGGCAGAAGGCTATTCAAGTCGGACTTTCTATTCGACACCAAATACCCAGTTCTTCTTCCTAAACATGGCCACATCGATGATATGATCATAAGACTGTCACACTGGACCTGCACTTCTTATTTCTATTTTACGACAGCGCTATTGGATATTGGATGCCAGGACTGTCGTTAGATCTTTTGTGCGAAAATGCAATAGTTGTTTCAAGGTTAATCCTATTCATCCAACTCCGAGAATGGCAGATCTTCCTACCTACCGCGTGTCGGAAGCGAAAGCTTTTGTACATACTGGGGTCCACTATTCCACCCGAAGTTCTAACACCCGCCCACTTCGTGATATCGACACCATTACAATATATACCTGCCTTTGATTCGAACAATGAAAGCTGCTGAAATCTTTTTGGAAGAAATGGCGTCTTGACTAATTGCATACACTGCAAGTTAGACAGAAATGAGCTACCTCAGACAAGCCGGTTGAGATGAGAACTGTAGTGCTCGTGGGACAAGAAGATTCTCCGACCTTATCCTGGCCGTTAGGTATAATTATTGAGGTCTTTAAAGGAACAGACCATGTCAATCGAGTAGCTTCGCTAAAAACACGATCCGGAATTTACAAAAGATCTGTGTCGAAATTGTACCCAATTCCGACACAATAAAGTGTTTCGTTAAATTCCTAATGTTCCCTGTAACGATATGTATCTTAATATGCTTTTTGTTTTGAAAGTCTTGCGACCGTCCAAGGTGGGGTGCATGGTGGAGCGCCTTGCCTCCCTTTTTTTATTAGATGCGTTTCAGTTTTATAATGGCTGGAGATCGCATATTGTTTGTTGGTGGGAGAGTTCGCTTCGTTTTTGCATTCGTTGATGCGTTCGGCATCGTGCGTGCAATGCGCGCGTTTTCGTGGATCGGCTACGATCCAGCAGTTATGCAATAAATATTTATAGATATATATATATACACATATAGCATGAGCTGTCAGAAAAATATAGAAAAACTTCTATTCTCTTTTTACCCTGGTTGTCTTCTGGTTTCTTTGTGGATTAAACTGATATCCAAGAAGGAGATTTGTGGATTTGTGAAGCCGACCACATACCAAGTGGACGCATGTGCTGCGGAGCAAAGGGGTAAGTGAGCTCGTTTTAACTATTTTATGTAGCAATAGAGCGATCTCTTGTCTTTTCATATTCCAAAACTACTCATTATTATCGAACGCAAATTCAACGTGGTTCGTGGCGATTTACACGCCTAACCACATAGAAAATATAATAGTTATCTAATGTATGTAGTTTCTTTTGGCCCTTAAATAAAATGTTATGTGTTTAACAATATCACGTTTTGGGGAAGCACTAGTTGCGTCTGACGCCGACTTTATAATTGTATTTCTTTCGATAAATGTTGGTAATTAGCTTTAATCTAGACGCGCTTTGATAACGATAGAATGCACACTGCAATCATTTGGCTAGGGCTGTATAAATTTATGTAGGGTGGCGTTCTAAATTGTAACCCGCCCTAGTTTCAAATGGAATTATTCCAGACATTCATCAGTGCAACATCTTTCAACATATTTCTCCAAGAAAATTTTCTAATACGAAAATAGCTAGGACAGCTCGGTCTTATGTTGCCTGTACCCCTTTGCCAAGTTGAATTAATTACTCAATCGCCACGCTAAAGGAGGGTATTATTTGTGGAAAATCGGGGAAAGAGCATTGCCGGCCCCTTAATGGAACATTATATTCTCACTATTCTTAAAGCGAGAATAATGAGATGTATTCTTGTTTATAGTTATTTTGAAAAAGGCCACATAGTTTGGACCGAAACGTAAATATATGATCTACCCACTACCAGTGTTTATTTTTCCCATTTCAAAAGCTGTCTACTATCCCAGTATACTACAACACATAATAATTGTGACGTGAAGAATTTTTTTTCTACACCACTATATATATATATATATATGTATATATATATATATATATATATATATATATATATATATATTCGAATAAATATATTCTTGTCCCCAGTCTATGTATATATTCAAAAAGATTCTTCGGGAAATTTGGGACATCGGGTTGCAAATTAAACGTAATTTACATTGGTAACGCTTCGCAATTTATTAAATTGCATCATCAGACAATATGTTGTTTAATACGTTTGAAGGTTTCCATTTTTACTACCGGCAAATGATAATGTTCGTATAAATATATTCTTGTCTCCACTGTATGTATATATTCAAAAAGATTCTTCGGGAAATTTGGGACATCAGGTTGCAAATTAAATGTAATTTACATTGGTAACGTTTCGCAATTTATTAAATTGCATCATCAGACAATATGTTGTTTAATACGTTTGAAGGTTTCCATTTTTACTACCGGCAAATGATAATGTTCGTATAAATATGTTCTTGTCCCCAGTGTATGTATATATTCAAAAAGATTCTTCGGGAAATTTGGGACATCAGGTTGCAAATTAAACGTAATTTACATTGGTAACGTTTCGAAATTTATTAAATTGCATCATCAGACAATATGTTGTTTAATACGTTTGAATACGAATTGATGATGGAATTTAATAAATATATATATTGTCCAGCAAGTAGTCCATGACAATGTTGGCAAGTATCGGGCTAAGTGGACTACCGACAGGTAAACCGAAAATTTGAAATATTTTTTATTGAATGAAAAAAATGTATTGCTAAATATTAAATTCAGAATATCAAAAAATGATTCTCTTGACGAACCCGTATGTTCACTGATGGTATCCCACTTCAATTCCAGTACATATAGAACCAGGTCAACGGGTATGCTTGTACCTATACTCAGAATTGGATTCTATTTCACTATTCTTTATACCATTGTACCCATTTTCTTTAACTATAGTAAGTTAAATTGTAAGCAGACTATAACCGTACATAGTACCAGTAGAATCGGGAGTAGGTATGTAGTCGCCATATTTATGGAAATTAATTCAAATTGATTTTTTAGCAATTATAGTGTAATTGTTTAGAATTACTATGATCATAATATTCCTCATAATTAATTTGTGTATTAGATAATTAAATAAATAAATATAAGCCGTTTGTTTTAATTATATTAGTAACTGCAATAAAAATTCACATACGCACAACTATGTATGCAGATTTAATTGCTCTATTGTATCCACATTTTCAATTAATGAATGAAATTGCTTTTGTGTGACACAGGCCAATACTGTTTTATTACCAGCTGAACAAGAGATAATCCGTCAATATTCTACCTACGTCACAATATGGGTAAAAAAATTCATAATTATGAATCTGAATATACAAACGAAATTCTATATACATTAAGAGAGCATCAACATTTTTGTATAAATAATCTATATTACACTCCTTACCAGATCACTCAACTTCGAATACATATTATGTTTATTTAATTTGAATTCTGTAGTTTATACACGAAATTATTCAATTTGCAGTTGGCTAAAATACATGTTCAACATATGTATTTTAATTGTTATACTAATGGTATCAATGACGAAACAACAGCAGTTTGAGATTGAATTTCGTCGTGGTTCAGCAACAAGGTTATTTGTGGAAGATGATCAACTATCGTACCAATTTCGATTCAGAGAAGCAGGTTTAAGATATGCATTGGTGATAATAACTAATTTATGGAATTGGCGTTATTAATTTTGTTTGGTAGACATCTCAATCAATCAACATGTTAAATTTCTCTAGTGAAAAATTCATTACGGTTTATGAGTGAACCTCAATTTAACATCTTGCCGCGGTAGATTATTTGCGCAATATGACAATATAAATGTGTTTTGTAGTGATAGAAATTATTCACAGACTAAGGCAAGTTTGTTTAATTGAATCAATTAAGTGGGGTCGAATTATGGTTACGAAAGATGCTGGTTTGTCAATACGAAACATTGCAAGATAGGTACACAGGAGCGATACGACTATAATAGGATCTTGGCAAGCACGTTCTAATGGCAGGACCTCCATTAGAACGTCGTCATCCGATTGGTAGTAGTCGCCCAAAGACATGACATCTTAGTTAATTAGCTCATAGAGATCCTCATCAAACATCAAGGACTATTAGACAAAATTGTATTGCATCTGTATGGCGTATTTATATTCTGCAGTCATAGGCATGTCAATTTATTATTTTTGCTTCGTTCATATGGACTTCTAATGCTTCGATTTGGTATGCTGAAAGACAGCAATTGGTAAGAACAATGGAATAGAGTTACCTTCAGTGACGGGTGCAAGTATTGCTTATAAAGATCATTGCCTAGGAATTGTTACAAGACTACAAATGCAAAGAAACAATGTAAGCTTTGTTCGAAAACGTATCCGGCGCTTTGGAATCGGAAATATATGTTATATATATTTACGGTCGATACTCCTGCAAAGATATATATATATATATATATATATATATATATATATATATATATATATATTGATAATCAATATATACAGGGTGTCCCAACGATCTGACAAAGTTCCCTTACGGCGTTATGTTTGCGAATTCGAAAAAAGTAAGTATCTACTTGTTTAGACGGTCCCTAGGTTCATATTCTAAAAATATTTTGAGCCGACATGGGCGGTTCGTCAGCGGGGGGCGACATAAATTTTACTTTGTTTAAATGGAACAGCCTGTATATTTTAACATTTTTGAATTCTATGAAGAATTTTGAATACATCGATGTACAACTTGTTTGTCAAACCTCAACAGAACTGGTGATTTTCAATTTTTTTTGTGAAATTTTAGGTATGCAAACTATGCTTCAAAAAATCATGTAACTGAGAGGGTAGTTGGTGGAAGGGTAATTTTCTATCCGTGGACTAAGGGATCATCAATGTAAGTATTAATGCACCCAAGTATCCCCTTTTGTATACAGGGTGTTGGCAGTGAATTTTCAATCTCGCACAATTTTAAGAGGCAAAATATCATTTTTTTCAAATGACACCTACTATCAAATTTACGAGCACTCGATTCAAAATCAAATTCTGCGTGGACTGATGCTACATATTTCTATACCTATCACTTCAGGTTTTCGAGTAATTTCAGAAAAATACTTTATTTTTTCTCAAAATCAATCGCATTACAATTTTCGTAATATTAAACATAGTAGTCTAGTGTCACTTAAGTAAATTGGATAACAAAAATTTGCAAATTGCATCGAGCAATTAAAGTCATTTTAAAAAGTTACATCAGATTAATTAATTGAAAGAAATAAGGGCTTCTTAGCTAAGGCGGCCCACTTCATCAGAGCCCACTTAATGTACTCTATACAAGCAAAAGCAACTTTAATTCTGACGAATGACAAGTAATAATTAAATGTAAAAAACGATAAAATAACATTTATATACAAAAAATGTTTACAAATGGTGTTCAAATATGTTTCCATTTTGTTGAACACAAATATCCAGTCGATGTATAAAACTAGTTCTGACACGTTGTAAGACTTCAGGAGTAATATTATTAAAACATTCTTGAATCCTAACTTCCATATTTTCTCTTGTGGTAGGAGCCTCGAGGTAGACTTGAGATTTTATAAACCCCCAGAGAAAATAGTCGCACGGAGTCAGATCAGGTGATCGGGCAGGCCACAACACTGGACCGCCTCTCCCAATCCATCTGTTTGGCATCCAACGATCTAAATATCGTCTTACCCTTATATGGAAATGAGGTGGAGGTCCGTCCTGTTGGAACCACATATCCCGCAACGTTTGCAAATCCACATCTTGCAATAAAGTATGCAGTATATTTCGCAAAAACCGGTAATAATCGGTACCAGTTAGATGGTTTTCAAAAACATAGTTACCCAATAATCCGCCCCAAACATTAAGCGACCACTGGTGTTGATGATCAACTTGTCTCGCCCAATGAGGGTTTTCGGTGGCATAATAATGCACATTATGCCTGTTTACCACCCCATTGCTGCGAAACGTTGCCTCATCCGTAAAAAGAATATTATTGATAAATGCCAGATCTTCCTCGATATGTTCCATCATTAAATTGGGAAAATTAATTCGAATATCGAAGTCGTTCCCGTTTAATGCTTGATGCAATTCTAGATGGTAAGGGTGGAATTTGTGGTTTTGAATTATCCGATGTACTGAAGATCTGCTTTAATTCAAACTTGAACTGATTGTCCGCACACTTCCATGTGGGTTCTCTTGGAGTTCCAATAAAATGTTTAAATCATTGTTCTCGTTAATAATAGCCCGATTAATCACCCTCCTACTCTCGTATACCATGTTCCCGGTGCGTTCGAAGCGATCAACTGGCTTCTGCAGACATCTAACATTTGGTTGCCTTAAATCAGGGTACTTCTGCTTATAGAGCCTCATTGCTAAAAGGCAATTCTTATCTGCTTCACCCACTGTGTAAATCATATTTACCATTTCTTCCTTTGAGAAATTCATCATTAAAAAGCAAGCTTGGGACAATAACTTAACTACTAATTAACTAAGGCGTCTATAAAATTTATTGATAAAGACTGTCACTGTCATAAGAACGTTAAAGTGACACTAGGCTACTATGTTTAATATTACGAAAATTGTAATGCGATTGATTTTGACACCAAATAAAGTATTTTACTGAAATTACTCGAAAACCTGAAGGGATAGGTATAGGAATATAGCATCAGTCGACGCAGAATTTGATTTTGATTCGAGTGTTGGTAAATTTGATAGTAGGTGTCATTTGAAAAAAATGATATTTTGCCTCTTAAAGTTGCGCGAGATTGAAAATACACTGACAACACCCTGTATACAAAAGGGGATCCTTGGGTGCTTTAATACTCACATTGATGATCCCTTAGTCCACGGATAAAAAATTACCCTTCCACCAACTACCCTCTCAGTTAGATGATTTTTTGAAGCATAGTCTGCATATTTAAAATTTCACTAAAAAAATTGAAAATCACCGGTTCTGTTGAGTTTTGACAAACAAGTTGTACATGGATGTATTCACAATTCTTCATAGATTTCAAAAATATTAAAATAAACAGGGTGTTCCATTTAAACAAAGTAAAATTTATGTCGGCCCCCGCTGACGAACCGCCCATGTCGGCTCAAAATATTTTTAGAATATGAACCTAGGGACCGTCTAAACATGTAGATACATACTTTTTTCGAATTCGCAAACATAACGCCGTAAGGGAACTATGTCAGATCGTTGGGACACCTGTATACCGTATGTCCCCCGATTGAGTTTACAATAGGTATGATTGACCAAAAATTTTCGAATCTGAATTTCATATTTTGGGATTCCGCCCTGCTTGGTCTGAAAGATATTTTTAGTTTACTTTCGATTTTTTTAAATCAAGTAGGCCTTTACAGTTTTGCAAACACTATTTTAGTTCTAGGTAAACTACCTTTTCCGTTCACAGTACGTCAAAGTGTGACTAAGAAAAGTTGTTCAGAATGTAAAGTTACGGCGTTATGCGTTATTCAGAAAATTGTAAAATTGTAAAAATATTGTCATTACTTCACAATGAAAATGAGTTTTGTGATATTACTTTAACGATATGAAAGATAACCACCCATATCATGCTACAATAAATACTTGACATGTAATCGATGGTTTTATTAAGTCACCTCATGTTATTATTGCTGTTTCAATTGCAATACTGACCAATACTGGATTTTATCAAAGTAGGCCGATCGTTGTGAAAACGTCATAACTTTACATTCTGAACAACTTTTCTTAGTTACATTTTGGCGTATTGTGAACGGAAAAGGTAGTTTACCTAGAACTAAAATAGTGTTTGCTCAACTGTAAAGGCCTACTTGATTTTAAAAAATCGAAAGTAAACTAAAAATATGTTTGAGGCCAAGCTGGGCTGAATCCCAAAACATGAAATTCCTATTCGAAAAATGTTGGTCAATCATACTTATTGTAAACTCAATCCGGAGACATACGGTATATACATATAATATTTTATTAAAATTGGATTTATAATTCAAATAGACGATACGCATTACGAAATATTGATTTCAGTATTTTACTAGAAAATTTTATTTGATATATGATCCAAATCGTCTAAATACACTTGATCCTCAAAGTTTTCAAGAGTTTTAGCTATATATCTGAGAAGTCTGCGACGGCATTGAATATTTCCGGACTCCAGTGTAGTTTCTTATTCAATGTCTTTTGATTTGATTTGCCATAATTAAAGGAATTTTCTTGCAATAAAATATAAATTGTTTGTCACAGATTATGCAGCACCTGAAACGTACCCTCAACTTGTAATCACAAAAGTTAACGATTGTCAATTACATCTATTCCAAAATGACGATAATTTATTCCTATTTAAAATTGAAAATATTTATAAAATACTTACGTTAAACTTTACATATTAGTTATACGCTATACTTGTTTAGAAATTCACAAAATGTCTGCAAAATAGAATATATATATATATACTGTACGGGCCAAAACTTTAGACTCACCCTCATAATGTAGGGATATTAATAAATAAGACGACTTTAATGACATGAATTCCCATTAAGGTATTATATTTCCAGAAAAAAATAGTTCAGGAACAAAATACAATGCAAAATTTCATATTCATACTATAATTTATTCCCATTTTTTGATTCTTCAAAATATTCCCCTTTAGCTTTCACTACAGCCGCGCATATTTTCGGCATTCTCGCAATCAATTTTTGCAGAGTTGTACATGTCCATGTATTTTAGCACTTTTCCCTTTTCTTTGTTCCCTATGTAGTTCCTGCACAATTTTGAGGAGTGTTTGGGATCATTATCTTGCTGAAAAATGAATCCTCTACCCACGATTCTCTGCCCACATGGAAAAGCATGGTATTGCAAAATGTCGTGATATTTGTATTGATCCATAGTGGCGTCAATTTTTACGAGATCTCCGATTTTACTTCCGGCGAAACAGCCCCAAACCATGACGGATCCCCCACCATGCTTCACTGTTGTTATTATACATTGACTCGTCATACGTTCGCCAACCAAACGGCGAACATATTGCCTACGTTTTCCTCCAAAAATCTCAAACTTTGACTCATCTGTAAACAATACTTTGGACCATTGTTCTACTGTCAAATCTTTATGTTTTTTTGCCCATTGCAATCTTTTCATTTTATTTTGTGTGGTTTCTTAGCAGCTACACAGCCTTTCAAGCCGTAAGCACGAAGCCGGCGTTTAACAGTGGTTACAGATATAAGCGTCTGCCGGGTAGAATTTAATTCCTCACGAATTTCTGGTGCGGTTCGAGTTCGTAGACGCTTACTTTGAACACAGATGAACTTGCCTTCCCTCTGTGAAGTTGCACGAGGTCTCCCAGATCGTCGCCGACTCACGTTTTTCCCAGTTTCTTTCTTCCTCTTCAAGGTTCTTATGATAGCTGTCTGAATAACCTTAGTCTTAGATGCAATTTGTCTAGTAGAATAACCTTCCTCGTGCAATGAAACAATGATTGCTCGCGTTTCGACACTCAATTCCGGATTTCGACCCATATTTTATGGAGATGGCAGGATGTACTGTATAATGAAACGATTGTAAACTGCACTGTACAATGTCGTAGGTTATGTTTCGTTTTCGTGACAGCGGTCTGGGGAAATTTATTATTGTAATGTAGTTGAGAGTTGCCTAAAGCTACGCAGAATACTCGATAGTCAATATTACTATAAATAATAACAAAATATTTAATAAATGAGCCGAAAATATTCGCGGCTGTAATAAAAGCAAAACGGGGATATTTTAAAAGTTGGGAAGAAATCATAGTCTGTATATGAAATTTTACATTGTATTTTGTCCCTGAACTATTTTTTTCTGGAAATATAATTGCTTAATGGGAATTCATGTCATTAAATTCGTCCTATTTATTAATATCCCTACATTACGAAGGTGAGTCTAAACTTTTGGCCCGTACAGTATATATATTTGGTTACGAAGTTTTATTACTGTATATTAAAAACAGAATTCGGGGTGTTGAACGATTAGGAATATAAACTATAACGATTGTTATACGTGGGACTTTCCATTATATATATATATATATATATATATATATATATATATATATATATTGTAATGTTATTACATTTATTAACATTCATTTACATTCACACATAAAACCTACGGAACTTTTAACATCTTTCCGAGAGCTGTACACAACACAATTTTAAATAAAGTAGTTTAGTAACAATAAAAGGCAACATATGAAATTTAAAATCATTTATTGACTGTGAACGATGATAAAATTCATTTATAACTGTTAGATATATGTAATTGTAACGTTAGAGTAAGTTAAATATAAAAATAACCTTCAACAACTGGGACAAATGTCAAAAGTTATGAAAATCATATCGCCTAGCAACGACACATAATTAAAAAGGATACGCATATTATAATTTTCGAAGAACATGCCATGGACATAAAAACGACGCGTTTAGAAACAGAAGAGTGTTGTTGATTTTTCTGGTAAAAAAAGTTTCAAGACGTTTATAAAATCCTCTCCTAGAAATCGAGTATTTTGTACCTGAAAACCACATAAATCGATAATTCAATAATAATCAACGTTAATAATAAATAATTACACAAATTGAAGTGGATATCGATCAATCGATCTGCGGAAAATTCCGGAATCCAGATTATTCCAAGAACGGACCAGAAACCACCAGATACGCCGCTACGGAGTCCCGAGAACAGTTCCATAGGTAGAAGAACTACATCCTAAACAAGACAACCGGACGAAAATCGATGAAAATACGCACAAATAGGACACCATTTTAGAACTTACTATAACGAATAAGGTCAGTAATTTAAGAACACGAACATTGAAACAAATCAGACTAATTATATTAAAGAAAATTGTATTATTTGGTTAGACTTACATTACAGACTTCCACATTAAAATTTAAGATAGCTAAAAGATCGATCGTAGATGATACATATCGACAAATAGAGGGCGCGCAATCCTTACTTAATTATAAAGAAGTTATCTCGGCTAACTATTCTCTATTTGACGATCACACCCATAGGTAGCGTTTATAAAAAGTTTAAATTGTAGAATTTTAATTGTTCATTGGTTTTGCAAGAAGTTAGCTCGGCTAACTATTCTCTATTTGACGATCACACCCATAGGTAGCGTTTATAAGAAGTTTAGTTTAAAGAATTTTAATTGTTCATTGGTTTTGCAAGAAGTTATCTCGGCTAACTATTCTCTATTTGACGATCACACCCATAGGTAGCGTTTATAAAAAGTTTAAATTGTAGAATTTTAATTGTTCATTGCTTTTGCAAGTTTGTTTATTATACCTTTTTTTTAATTTAGAGTGTTATCGGATCTTTTATTGTTGCTGCTACATCATATAAGCCCACGGAGAAAAAGAGTCTCGCTCACCCATTTAAACAAAATATAACACATTTAAACATACGCCGGCATATACATAACAGACAAATACCCAAAAGCCCATAAAACAATAAAGAGTCCCTTTTCGAACAAAGTTTATTATTTTTAAAAAGTAGTTTCACTTGGCGAAACCCAAAATTAACGATAACATTTGCAAGAAATGTTACTAACATGTAATAAAAAAATTAATAATGTGTTTGGCGACCCCGTAGTTAAGTACACTTCTGTACACATGTAGGCATCGACAAAATGAGATTGTCGATGTCTACCTCGTTCCATGCAACTTGAACTATGTGGCTTAACTGTGCCAGAGTTTGTGGAGGATGATTCGACGTGGTCTTCTGCCCATCAAATCCCACACAAGTTCGATGCGATTTAAATCTGGTGAACGGGGTGGCCACGGCAAAACATCAGCGCCTGCTTCTTGGAGAAAGTCCATACGTGGTCGAGCAATATGGGGACGTGCGTTACTTGAAAAAGGACGTTTGAGTGGATATCTAGATAAGGCAGTAAAGTGGTTTGTAGGACATCATATACAACGCGCAGCTGTCACACTGCCTCAAATAAAGAGAAGTGGTGGCTACCATGGGCAATATTACCCAAACCATTACTCCAACAGTCCAGTGCTTTAAACAGCAGGCCCAATATCCCATCCATCTCCACCCCGGCGTCTTACATTTATGTGGCCATCGTGCGTACCTAGACAGAATCGTGATTCGTCACTGAAGAAGAATTATGCCATTCTGCCTTCCAATGCTGCCGTACTCTGCACCAGTTCAAACATTGACAACAATAGTTCGCAGTCAAAGGGAGCGCTAATCGTGGACGGTATGAAAAAAGTCCAAAGGCTCTAATGCGGCGATATAGTGTACGGATAGTAATCCGTCTACCTTCTTCACCAAACCATTGTTCAGAGATTTGACGCGCACTCGCAAAATTTGATACACTCTCCAAATTCAAATCATTCTTAGCATCGGTTTAGGTGTACACTATACTAAAAAATTTCCTTCATCCTCCAGGAAAATGGTGCTACACGAGTGAGGACGTGTATTTCTTCGCTTGTTGTTTTGCATTATTTACGCTAGTTTATCAAGTATTTTCGTTGGTTTGTGTCTGCGTACTATTAACAAGTTGTGCTTGAATAACCGAATAAAATGCAATGAAATACGTGTGCAAACGTCGAAAAAAAGGAAGTAATTAAGCTGTGCTTGACCGAGTTGCTACGCGAAGAAGACTTTTTGTCTGTATTGACTGAAAAGATTATCACGGAGGTGCAAAAACATATGGAAAAAAGTTTGCAGCTTACGATAAACGAATTTGTGAGCTGGAGGATAAAAACAAATTAGTATTGCAAAAGTATGATGCTCTGGAGCAGTATTCCCGTCGAAATAACGTACGCATTCTCGTGGTCAAGTCGGTGACGCAAGATAAAATTGAATCCACTGATATCCATTACGTGGGATATTTTCAAAATTAAGATGGAGCTAGATATCTCTACCGACTCCATTGACAGATATCATTATGTGGGTCCCGTAGAGCAAGATATTATTGTTAAATTTACCACCTATAGACACCGCCGAGAGGTGTTGATGCAAAGGTCGCTGTTGAAGGGGACTGGCATATCAATGGTTGAGGACCTTACTGAGAGTCGATGTATTTTATACAAAATTGTAAAAGATAAATTTGGTTTTAAAAATTCATGGCTATATGAGGCAATATTTATGTCAAGGTCGGTGATTGTAAACATATTATAAGAAATAAATGTGACTTTTATAAATTAAGTATAGATTGATACTAGCCTCGCATTTATTTACTAATGTAGCGATGATGTGCAATGTCGAGCTCCTATGACATTCATTCCGTGTACATTTCTTTTGGTCTTTATTTGTAGAATAATTCTTGTTTTACATTAGATTGTTGTTGTATTTCAAATTTAATGCTTCTCGTTGCCCGTTATTTGACAAATAATTTTATTGAATTTAAAAACCATGTACTTCGTCTAGACTTAGTTTTGCCTGATCACAGCCAATATGCAGTCAATAAGGTTGAAAAACAAATAGAAAATCATGGTGGTAAACCTAAAGAGTTAAATATTGGTGATAAGGTGATGTATAGGGACTATACTCTACCCAACCATCCGTCTTGGGGCAAAGGCACGATAACCGATAAAGGCGGAGCCGTAACGTTTGAAGTAGGAACAGAGGGAGGCAAAAGTGTACGTAGGCATTCGAATCAATTAAGAAAAAGTAGATTTTCCTTGCATTCTTCTGCCCCTACAGAAAACAAAGATCAGACTGTTAATGACACGAATACGAATGAGATCGAGAACGAAAATTGTGACGGCGGTTCAAGCACTAACATGGATAATGACGAAAGTTGCAATATTGAACCGAGATACAATTTACGATCAAGATTGTTAAATATGCAATGAGTTGTGTTGGACATATTGTATAGAATTTTGTTTTAATTATGTTAAGAGATATATATTAATTTTGAAAGTTGTTAAGGGGCTGAGACTTTGAAAATAGGATAAGGGTGTAACAATGTTCATTGTATAAATGAATGGCTTTTTATCGTAAACCTTTTTTTACGATATATGTACGTCCGGGACGTGCGCGCGCACGAACATGCAATAAACACTTGAGTAAAAACCTCGCAGTTTGATTAATCCTTCCGAAAGATACAACATCGGCAATTCGCAAGGAGAAAAGAGCTTATATGAAGTACTTCTTCAGAACTAATCCAGGTAACGTTTGGAAAGAGCTGAACCGCTTAGATATTTACAACAAGAAACAAGTTACAAACATCCCACCTGATATAAGCAATGTTAATGATATCAACACCTATTTTGTTAGGTCGGTGAATACTGATAATCCAAGTAACGTTATGATTAATAATTATTTGAGTAATAAAGCAGCAGACTTTGTTAACTTCTCATTTTCAGCTGTTACGGAAGACGACGTTTTGAGACCTCTATCAACCATAAGAACAAACTGTTGTGGTTCGGATAAAATAGGTATAAAAATGATTACTACCTGTTGCTCTTACATTTTGCCATTCATGACGCATATATTAAACCATTGTCTAGTGAATAATGTATTTTCCAGTTGTTGGAAAAAGCGTTAGTCGTACCTGTCCCCAAACATAAAAAACCTTCTGACTTCAACGATTTAAGACCCATTAGTCTATTACCTGTGATGTCTACGTTGATTGAAAAAATCATACATTATCAAATCTCAGGGCATCTGGGTAAGTACGATATTGTACCGATGCAACAGTCGGAGTTTAGGAAAGGATGCAGCTGTACCACTGCAGTATCCTTTGTTCTGGATGACATATTCAATGCGATTGATAATAAAAAGATTACCGTGCTAGTATTGCTTGATTTCTCCAACGCGTTTGATGGCATCAATTACTCATTATTGATGGCTATATTACATTATATTGGCTTTAGCCCAGATACAATATAGTTTTTTTTAAATTACATGTCGAATAGAACACAATGGGTAATATAAAACAACTGTGTGTCCGACGCACTGGCTTTAAGTTCTGGAGCAGCACAAGGAAGTATTCTCGGAATATTCAAGGAAGTATTCTCGGGTTCTATGTGTTAAAAATTGAAGATAAAATAGTTTACTGCAACGCTCATCACCTCGCTTCTATCTCTCCTATATACAATATCCTTTCATCAAACAATTCGAAATGGTTAAATCCAGAGTTAAGCCAAGTTTCCGCTAAAGTAATTACATCATAATCATTAACTGAAATACTGAGTAGAAAGTCTTTGCATTTTGTACGCAATCCCCTTACAATCTGGTAATATAAATCAACAATCATATTAAAGTAGAGTAATATAATTACATTACATTACATTCTATCTTCCTGTATGGTTTGAACGTTGTATCGATGTTTTATGTACTAAGGATCCTGCTTATCTTGTCCATGGTCCCTCTGACATACGGTAAAAAAGCTATGGCTGCTGGATTTTCTTCTCCTTTTCTACCTCCTGGGTTTGTCTGGGGGGGTCTGGATGCTCTGAGAATTTCCCGTTTTGAGAATCCATTCTGCTCCAGTGCTGTGTGTATGTTATCCATTTCTTTCTTCTTGTTTCTGTCATCGGCTATCATTTCTGATCTTGTTATTAATATTCTTGCAACCGAGTGGAGTTGTGCCGGGTGGTGGTGTGACTGAGCGTTGAGGTACCTGTTGGTATGAGTCTTCTTCCTGTATACTGTATGGCCGAGACTCTTGTCGTCTCTTTTCATTACCAATACGTCCAGGAACGGCAGCTGGTTGTCTACTTCCACCTCCATGGTGAAGTTTATAGCTGGATGTTGCTTGTTGGGGTGTTCCAGAAACCTGTCGAGTTCTTCTCTTCCGTGTGTCCATACTACGAAGGTATCATCCACGTATCTCAGCCACACCTTTGGTTTTAGCTCGGCCGTCTCTAGTGATGTAGTCTCCAGATCCTCCATGAATAGGTTGGCTATCACAGGTGATAGCGGTGATACCATGGGTGCTCCACTGGTTTGTCGGTAGCGTTGATTTTCAAAAATAAAATACGTATTCTTCACGCAATGCTTTACTAGTTCCATGATGTCCGGAGGTTGGTATTTCCGTTCCAATATCTTCATGGTATCGTCAACCGGGACTTGTGTAAACAGTGATACCACATCAAAGCTTACCAGCAAGTGCTCGAGTTCCACAGTAAGGTTCTTTAGCATTTCTATGAGATAGTCTGCGTTCTTGACGTATGATACGGTTTGTTCGGCGAAAGGTTGTAGCTGTTTTGCTAGAAATCTAGCCAAAGATTGGATTGGTGATCCAATTAAGCTCACTATCGGACGTAGCGGTATTTCTTGTTTGTGGATCTTCGGTAGGTCATATATCTTCGGGCATTTTGATGATTTTTCTCTTGGTATTGTTATTTTCTTAGTTTCTTCATCCAGTGGTGATGTTTCAATTTTCTTCTTTGTAGTCTTCTACTTCTCCTTCTTGTAGTAGGTTCTTGGATCTGTTGCGATGGGTTTGTATGCAGGATCTTCTAATACGGCGGCCATTTTGTTTTTGTGTTTTGTATATATATATATATATATATATATATATATATATATATATATAGTTGAAAATGTGTCTTGTCAAATATGACAGAAAAATGTAAAATTTACACGAAAGATGGTCTAATCTTACACCTCAATGGTGTAGTGAACATTAATTAAAACAGGTCCATGAAGAATAACTGGTGGATCGCTAGACAATATTGTTTCTGGGTTATTACCCTTCGTCAGTAGCGATTATCAAGAACCTTAGTTGTTGAAATACCTTTACACGTAGTGGCCATCAAAACTTCTTGGCGCGAACCAATCACTCCTAATGAACCACTGACAACAAAACACTGACAAGACGATACCTTGTCTAACACCTCGCGGCGAGTAAACAAGACGACTGTCAAATGTCCAGTGTCAACATATAAAAGGATTGCTGCAATTAAGTTCAAAAACAATTCAAATTGAAAATGTGTCTTGTCAAATATGACAGAAAAATGTAAAATTTACACGAAAGATGGTCTAATCTTACACCTCAATGGTGTAGTGAACATTAATTAAAACAGGTCCATGAAGAATAACTGGTGGATCAAGTTATTAAATGGAGGAGAAAATGGAGATGGAGAGGGAGAATTTACATACGTAGGCCCCAGTCGGTAAGTATTTGGAACGCAGAAACAAGAAGAAAATACAAGGAGAGGCTAGATGAGGTGGACTGGGGAAAAATAGAAAAAATAAGAGAAATAGACGAGATGACAAGGATAATGGGCAAGGAAATGACAAGGAAAATGACAGGGGAAGTGAGGAGAGAGAGACGACATGGTTTGACGGGGAATGCAGGGAAGGAAAAAAAGGCTAAGGGAATTGTTAAGACAGTCAAGAGGAGGAGAAAAAAGTGGGAGGAAGAAAAATGTAATACGAGGAAGACATGGGAAAGGAAGGAAAGAGGGCTAAGAAAAAGGTAGATGAAATACAGAGGTTAAGAGGGTAGAAAGAGATTTGGGAATATATCAGGAAAAGAGGGAGGAGAAGAGAAAAGCAGAATACAATAAAGATAGAGGTTTGGAAAAAAAATATATTGGAAAGCTATTGGGAGGAGAAGGAGGGGAGAAGAACGTAGGGGAACGTAGGGGCAAAAAGGGAGGAGAGGAGATCAAGGAATTTACTTGGGAAGAGATAATGAAAATCAAAGATAAACTAAAAAAGGGCAAAGCAGAAGGAGACGGTATAGATGCAGAAGGGTGGATAAATGCGCCTGAGGGAATGTGGAGAGCATTCCTGAAGATGCTGAATGATATATGGACTGGGATAGAGAACATACCACTTAGTTGGAGTTCCGCAGATATGGCACCGATCTGGAAAAAAAGGAGAAAGAGAGAGTGCGGAGAATTACAGGAGGATCGCGCTGCAGAATGTGGCGTATAAAATATACGCGGGACTACTAGGGATTAGATTAGACAAAGAAATACAGGCGAAACAACTTATACCGGAGGGAAAGGAAGGTTTTAGGATTGGCAGAGGAACAAGAGATAATCTGTTCGTCCTCAATTACTTTTTAGAGAGAGAGAGACATAATCAAGAAAGAAGGGAAGCTCTACACCATGTTCATGGATCTAAAGGCCGCCTTCGACAGAGTAGATAGGGGGATAATGATAAAAACAATGGAGAAAGAAGGAATATCGGAAATACTAGTAACAAGGATAGAAGAGATTTATAGAACTACGTGGTAGAATACGGATAGGAGGAAGGACCTCGGATAAATTCAGAACATACAGAGGACCAAGACAAGGTTGCCCCTTAAGCCCCCAACTTTTTAATCTATACATAGCGAAGCTAGAAGAAGTATTGAGAAACGGGCAAGATGTTGGAGTGAAACTGGGGGGGTGGGAAGAATATGGTCGTTGACATATGCGGACGACATAGCTCTCTTAGCGGAAACCGAGGCAGGACTTAAAGAGAGCATAAAAAGACTAGAGGGATTCTTAGAAAAGACGATTGGAATTGAACATAAGAAAGACTAAAGTGATGAAGTTCAAGAAGGGAGGTGGAGTGGACGTATCTTGGGATAGTTTTAAAGGAGAACTATCTCTTCTTCAAATGACAGCAGAAGCTAAATTATTCTTTCGAATAAAGAAAGCTCGTGTATTTCCACAAAATTCTAATAGCATCCACGCTGTAATATTATAATTTATAGATGTCTATACAAATTCTTCATCTACACATTTTGAGCCAATAATTTAATTCTCAATATTTTCCCGGACCAAAATGTCTACACTTTTCATTACATCTTATCCACCTTTCTAGAGCGTGGCGCTCGAAAAATAATACAGAAGGTAAAGGGGAACAGACAGAGGTTGGGCTGCCCCAGATATTTTCCTGTTAGAAAATTCTTTTGTAAAATAAGTTCAAAACTATGCACCTACCTCTAGCTGAATGTGCCTCGGCTAATTCCATAAAAATAATAATCAAATTAAAATCACATCCGGTATCTTTGATAATTAGCTAAACGTCGATAGCGTAAACGCTGGAATGAAATGGAAAAAGGAATGAAATAAATAAAATAGGTGTAATATTAGTCCTAAAGAAAAATATTCGATGATGACCAGGGTTTTCTACAACTAATTAATGTTCCTTTTATTAATTTTTGCGAAATATATTACATTAGCGAACATAACATGTTTATTTTTCTTCGACATAAACAGTGATACAAACTGGTAGAGATTTCCATTCATTAAATTGTTAGAAAATACGTCACACAATTATCATTTCTCATCTATCATTTTTACACATTATTTTTTATCATTAATGGATTACAAATATGGATTACCACTTAGTAAAAGGCGCAACCATACTCTATATTAAATTTAATTTGCATATTTAAGAAATTAGTTCCTCGAATCTTAAGCGATACCGTCGAATGAAACACTTGCAATATTGCTATATTTATATTTAAAGAATTCAAATAGTATGTAAACGAAAATGAAGCACCCCATTCAATACATAAACCCGTCCCCCGATTCAAATACTTGAACATCCCTTCTTGTTACCCTTTATGCATTTATGTAACCCAGTACCCCATTGTAAAATTTATCATGGCATCCGTTTCTCCCTACACATTTACATCAAATTCTAAAAACTCTAGAAATTCATGATTAGTGTAACTTCAAATCGTCCATCCTGTGATTAATCTCGTTTATTTTATTTATGGAACACTTATTCTCATTGTTTTGCTAGAGAATGTCCCTAACAATTATGTCAAGGATAGCATTAATGTCTCCTTGCATAAAGGATAATATTGTGACAGAAATCTGTTTATAAGACTCCATCGTATTATCGTCGAGCGAAATTGACAAAAGACTGGAAGGTTTTCAACATTTTATGTCACTTCGCAACGAAATTAATATTCCAACAACACACGGGCGACAATTTATTTTTAAAATACTATTTTTTCATGCAATAAACGTAAAATCCTACCCCGGCTAACTGCAATAAAACATGTGTTAAGGGGGGATCCTGCTTTAGAAGGCTCAAAAAATCGATTTGTTTTTTATTGCTCAAATCTATGCCTAATATATCTAAGAATATGTATAAAAAGTTATAGCGGCTAATTCGCAATATTTTGAAAGATACAGCACTAAACACAGTGAGGTGTCGAGCAAAAAATATACGAACGCATGAACGCTCGGACAAACGAAACGCGCCCCCTCCCGGCAGTAACATAACACCGAACTATGTACTGAAAAAAGTTCAATCGGTTGTTGGAAACAATAATATTTTGAGTTCGTAAGAGCTATAGTAGGATTATAACGAGATATTCCGTAAGTAATCGAAAATTAACATTTTTTTCTCGAGTTTTCGTTTTTACGATTTTTCTAAACTGGTGGGCGTGATTGCGAGAAAACTAGACAAGCAATCAAAACGAAACAAAACTTTCGTTGGCTTCAGTAGCATTCTATTCTATTTGAACTAAAAAGATTAATGAAAATTCTAAACAACTTTTTTAGCAAGTTGAAATGATTTTCTCTTCCTGCAAAGAGCACATTTATTTTCAAACCTGAGAAAAATCTTGAATTTCAAAATTTTGGGTTTTTTTTTAGTTCACATAGAAGAAAATATATGAGAATTACCATTTTCTTTGGTTTTTTTTTGTTTCAGACAAAAATTACGGGCTGCATCTTTCCCACCGATTGTAAATTGCAATTGAAAGGTGTTGCACAAATGTGTATAAAAATCGGTTCCGTTTAAATATTTTTCTCTCGACATATTTTTTTTAATGCTCAAATATGCAATAAAATGCTCTAAAAAGTTCACTAGACTTGCTCATTTTTTTCTGCCCTAAAAAAAATCCCCCAAAAACGGTATTTTAAGGCCTCCTAAAGCAGGACCCCCCCTTAATTGTCTACTGGTAAAGTTATTATCAACTAATATAATTACATGAAACAAGCAAACGCGCTCAGCTATGTCATTTAACTATTTTAAACTTGTGTTTTACTACTCTTATTAAACATAACTATTCTCCATGAAGGTACATTGTTGTATGTTGGTTTAAGTATTGACAGATGTAAGCAATTAATTGGATGGTATGTGTGATATTTAATATATTAATTGATGATATAACTTATTAGTCTGTAGTTGTAACAGTAGATCTCGAGAGATTTGAAGCTCTTAATTTTGTTACGGCATATAGCTTATTTAAATATTATGCTATTTATGGAAAGAAAAGCTTTGCCTTCATTTGGCAGAACGACAATTTTACAATATAACTTAATTTATAAATAAGTGAATTATAAAATTGGAAAAGTTCATCTAAAATTATATAAAATACAGAGGAAAACTGCTGCAAGGACCTGATCCACGGCAGATAGAGCGGGTCACGCTGCTTTACGAAATATAAATAAACAAGGGATATTAAAAAACACAACTTCGTACTCAGGTGGTATCTACACATGTGTACAATTTTCGAGGTAGTAAATTGCTGATATATTGCGAAAGCTAAGGCGAGAATTGTTTGCAATATCTTTTGTAGGTAGAGGGAGCTCCGCAGATAAGTAAAACTTTGCAATAAGAATAAAATATATAAATATATATATAAGACAGGCTAGGGGTTTGTAAATTGGTGAAGCTTTGAGGGCCGTGACATATAGCGACGAGCAGCCATACACGAGTAGCGTTGACTGCAATTCACTTCTGAACCAAGTAGGCTGCGAGACGTAACTATGTTACCGACCCTGCGAATGTTTTTTACGCCGGTTAGTGTAGACGATGAGCGAGCACTTGATATTAGAGTAAATAAATTCTGTATACGAGTACAGGAGCGGCGGAAAGGGAAAAGAGGAAGAAAAGTAGAAACAGAACTGGGCAATAACGAACAATAAAATCTGTAAAAAGCTATACAGGAGCAAATGTCGACAGCGATATTAACTAGTAATTACAAACGTTGGTATAAATTGTTGAAAATAAAAACGAAAACAGACACAAGCAGGATGTGGGATGTAAAAAGCTAACAGACGTTAAAGTATCACAGTGATATGAGAAGGAGATGGATAAACAACATAAAAACGAAAATAAATATGAAATTAAGGACGAAGACATAGGAAAGAAATGGAGAAAGAAAAATCCAGCAATTAATATGGGAAGAATCAATGTGGGTCATAAGAGGCGAAAGAAAGAAAGAAGTGGTTTGATGACCTATGCGGGGAGGCAATTAAATAGAAGAATTAATCAACATTAACATGGATGACAATAAAGACAGATGATGAAAAGTTAGTATATAGAGAAAGAAGAAAGGAGGGAGGATATGTACACAATATATGCAATGGTTGGACACTGATAGCAAATAGAATAATACAATGAAAATATGAGAAATAGCAGAAAACGTTTAAATAGAGGAAGGACAGTAAGAGATGGAAGAGGAAAGCCATAATATGAAGAGGAAAGGATACGCGCTGTGTGGGCGGAACATGCTAAAATAATATTAAATGTGGATAATGAGACCGACATGGATGGTAATATAGAAACAGTAGAGGATGATGTAATTAAAATACATCTAAAGAATACCTGATGATTGTGGAGAATTTAATAAATGATAAAATGCCAGAGAAAGACTCCATATG
Organism: Geotrupes spiniger; assembly: GCA_959613385.1. NCBI lineage: Eukaryota > Metazoa > Arthropoda > Insecta > Coleoptera > Geotrupidae > Geotrupes > Geotrupes spiniger. The sequence continues at coordinate 48,988,466 of OY390732.1, forward strand.
CGTAGAGATGATTAAGATATGTGGGACAAAATTACTATAAAAACGGTACCATATTATGTGTATGGCATGTGAATCAGAGACGATTCCTAAAGAATGGATGATCAGGGTATTGGTTGTGGATTAGTGGAGGATACTAATGTACTGCATTAGTGTTAACAGGTCCCTTTGCAACCCCCTACTTCCACACCACGTCATTCAGCTTACCCTTCAGCCTACCGTATATGGTAGGTGTTAGACAGTTCGGTGAACCCACCTCCACCTAAAACTCTTTATCGCATGGTAGGTGGCAGACAGGTAAGCCAACGTTACTGGGAGCACCAACCACTAGAGTTTGCAGGTAGTACAGTCGAAACCGGCCTTTAACTTGACCTAGCGACCACTTTAAGATTGATCGGACCGTCGTGCTCTCCGAAGCACGGTTTGGTTTATAAAATCCAGTAAATGCGTATCCAGATTTTCATCAGGCCGGGCCGTCAGATCAAAACACCGTCATCAGGGCTCGGCTCCGTAAGTGATAACGCACTGATCCACCACCTCGATGGAAGGAATTGAAGGAATCATAATACCAATATACAAAAGCAGGACACAGACGAGTTGAGACCGACAGGGGCATTAGCTTATTGAATGCAGCGCTGTTTGTAGATTTCGATGCCTTCCGGCTTCCGTGCAAGAACTCACAATACCTATATACGGGGCGGTTCGCTAATTACTGTCCTTAACATAGTAGGCATTGACTGACAAATGGAAAACTTCCGAAGAGACATTTATTGACCTAGTGTATGTAAAATTGCGTTTCTCTATCTTTTAATTTATTCGAAATATTAATTCAGATCTCTTGTGGTTTTTGTAATTTTATCAAAATGGATAAATTTGAAACAAGTGCTATAAAATACCTCTGTAAGAAAGGTTTATCACCGCAAGAACTTCATAAGGACATGACTGAAGTATTGAGATTCTACGCCTTCATACCAGGTAATTAAAAATTGGTCACGAGATTTCAAACTGGAGAGAGAGTCCTATGCCATGTGGCATAGTAAAAAGCCAATCAATCAATCAAGTACAAGATAAGATCACACATTCATAACACAAAAGCTGTGTTTCAATGGCCACCATTCGCTACACTGGCTTGGCAATTTTTGGACAACTTCTCTATTCGGCAGATTAGGTCCCTAGCCACTATTTTCTGTTTCCAAATTAAAAGAATATCTCCGGGGAACCCATTTTTTGAACGACGAAGAAGTGATGTCAGCCGTAAATGAGCCGTAAATGGCTGGTGGAACAAAATGCAGATTTTTTTCCACAGGTATGCATGCACTTCAGCACCGATACTTAAAATATATTAACCTGTCAGGGGATCATGTTCTTAAGTAAAATTGTTTTGTTCTTCTCATACGTTTGCTTCTATGTTAGGGACAGTAATTGATGAACTGTCCTCGTAAACTGATAAAATTAGTAAATAAACAATGATGGGATCGAGAGAAAGCATCAGCATATACGTAGAAGACAGTAACAGTGTAAAAGTAGTTAGGCCAGGATGTGTACTGTCAGCCACACCACTGTTTAATATCGCAATGGAAAGAGTAGTAAGAGGAATGGGTCTCAATGGGACAAAAGAAATAGACAGGAATATGCAAATGCAGACGATATTGTCATAATTAGAATAATAAAGAAGGTAATAGTCAAGGAATTTAAGAAAGTGAAAATACAATCACATGAAATTGTGATGATGATTAATATGAGGAAAACTAAGTACATGAAAATAGACATAAATTCGAAACGAAGTGGACTGATACAAAGCATGGTAAAGCAATAAGAGAATAATAGTAAATATGTAATGTAAAATATGTAAAACAACAAAGATCTAAATATACATAACGCTAATAAGACCGATAGTAACACACGGATTGCAAACTATGTAAAAGAGTAAAAGAGATGAAGAGCAGCTGCAATTGTTCGAGAGGAAAGTGGTAAGGATAATTCTAGTACCAGTACATGAAGGGGACAATGTAGTTTATTCCTACATTGAACAAGAAAATTGAACGGGAAATGAAGAGAAATAACATAGTGAAGTATATTAAAAGTTCAAGAATACGATGGTTGAGACATGTACTACGATATGAGAAAGGAAGTCTCGTAAGGTCGATGATGGAATGGATATCAGAGGAAGATCAGGGAACGAATGGATGCAAGACGTAATTACGGATATAAGAGCGATGCATGTGAGTGATTAGAGAACAAAGGTGGTTGTGCGACAAGAATGGTGAAGGATATGTGAAAGGGAACTGACAACGCGGTGAAGACATATTTTAGCTGTGCGGTGTTTGTGTCGCGTTTTCAAATTACTATTCTTTTCAAAACAAAACCCATAATTGCTATTGCAATTATATCAATAAATGTAGAGCGGAATAGAAGGATTGTTGTTCACTATTGCGAACACCATGCCTTCATGTTTAATAAACCATATGCGACAAGCGATGCATAGCAATGGCGTTAAGATGAATAAATGGCCAAACAATTACCAGCACACAATATAAGCATACCTTGCTGCAAGACAGATACTAATAGTTGTATAAATATGATTCATGACTTCCAATCTAACTAATGAGCATAAGTAATATTTATTGCATTACAACTTGCATTGCGATAGTAACGTATATTATCAGATATATAGAGGGTGTTGAAAAAAAGAGTCACAAATTTTAAGGGCTGGTAGTATGGCTTATAATATACTTAATGAATAGGGGCCGGCCCGTAAATGGACGGTTTCGGAATTTTTTATTTTTTATTTCCGCAATCGCACGTGTTGTCCGACAAAAATCCCGATGCTATTATGGAATCCAAACATCGGGTACGTTTTTCATTAAACATTTGGGTGGGTACATTGATATGAATGATTTTATTTTTCATTATAAAGAAATAAACTGTATTACTTATTAGTTTTTGAGTGTTTTGGAGAATTTCGGTAATCAAATAATTTTCTTTTTTAATGTATTTTTTTGCTATATATCTGATAACACGTAATATTTCCGAAACAGTTCAATATAGATGTAGGACACTGTAACGGGTGATTTTTTTAATTTGGCGTCGAAGTTGGCCATGAATCTTTAACTGTAAACAAACCACAATTTTGCACATACACTCAAACGTCACTTAAGTAACAACTTTCGACAATTTATTTATTTATGAATTTGAAATGGTTTTGTCACAAGAACATCGACGAGTCATTAGCCGAAATACAGCCATAACTTACCATTCAAGATCCCGCGACCTCACTCCGTGTGACATGTTTTTGTGGCACCATTTAAAGAACGCGGTTTTCCAGCATCGCTTAATAACCTCGACGAGTTGCGTGAGCATTGATAAAATTAATGATAATCCTCAAATGTTGGCGAATGTCAGTAAGGCGGTAGTTCAAAGAGTCCACAAATGCCTTGAAGTCGATGGAGCAAATTTAGATTATAAACCTTATTTTTTTTCGTTTGTTATAAGACTGCAAATGCTTTTAAACGCATTAACGTATTGAACTGTCGATTAATTAAATTAAAAGTGAGGTTAGACCGGTTAGACATAGATTAAAATGTCAAATGAATAATAATGCTTAGTGCACAGTTAAACATTCACGGCCAGCGTTGACGCAAAAATTTAAAAAACACCTGTTAGTTGAAATATGTCAAAAATTTCTTGAGGAAACATTTTTTTTTAATACACTGGCGCCCGGTTTCATAAACGATCGTCAAATGGTGAATTAGTTAACAAGCCTTTAACGACTCGTTATTGTTTATGAAATCCAAAACAATGGTAATTTTACATTTAACGGTCCGCGATTGACGACTGAAATTTCAATTTTTTGTGTCGGTCGCCTAAAAAAATATTTATTATTTCCGAAAGCATTTCATCAATTATGCAAATACAAATATTTCGATGCTATGTTGATTTACAACAAATCTTTGCGGAATGTAATATATGAAATCTTATACATTTTTGTAGACATTAATTTCATCGTTTTTTGAAGAATAAGAATAAGAGTAGTGCACAGAATTTAATAAATGCAATTAAGATTAATGATGGGAATAATCGAGATATTTCAATAATCGATTATTAGTAACCGATATAATTTAATAATCGACTAATATTAGTAGTTAAAATTAGTAGTAGTAGTACTAGTACTAATTAATGCAACGTACAACATTAACGTTCTAATACCACTAGCAGTGTGTTTTTTAAAGCCGGGCAACTTGCAAATTTACGTCGAAACAGACTATCGTCTAAAAATTTACATCAAATTATATTCTTTAATACCACATTGGAGTTGTTATGAATAGTTTGCATTTTATTCTGTTAATTATTTTGACTAATAAGATGGTACCTACTTCTTATAAATTTGTTTTATTAATTTTTATTAATATTGTTTAATCGCACGTCATTAATTTATTATATATGTACCTTTGTTTTTATTGAGAATTATACTGTTGTTGTTATTTGCTCATACTTTTTATATATTAATGTGGCAATTTATAAATATTATGTAAATTTTGAAGCGTTTTATTTACTAACGCAATATCATCAACATGATTGTACTTATTTAAATTATTGTATTCTTCTATCCGACAATTACCATCGATCGAGAGTACAAAAAAATAATTGAAAGAGAATCGGCCATGGCTTCGCGTACGACTAATATTAGTTGCCATAATCGAATGAGTAATGTTAAAATAAAATATCTCGAACCTCGAACTAGTAGTAATATTGTGGTGGGAATATCTCGAGATATCGAGGTTCTCGGTGCTCGGTTCCGCTCGCACATATTACGTGATCGACGTTTGACAACTAATTTAGTATTACTAATTTTCGGAGCGCAGTCGAACCCGAGATATCGAGATTCTCGGTGCCGCTCGCACACATTCCGTGGCCGACGTTCAACTACTAATTAGTAGTACTAATTTTCGGAGTGCATAGTCGATTATCTCGAGAGATTTTAATAATCGACTAATTCGTATATCCCATCTCGATTATTCCCAACACTAATTAAGATCGATTCCAGGCTTACACAGCAAGTAATGTAACGTGATATTGACCAATCGCCGAAGTCGAATTAAATTGTTATATAATTTTGCATTTAAAAATATTTCCTTTAATAATTAACTTTTTCTGATAGAATAATTTAATTAGTTTGTTCAAATGAGACATACACTTTTAAGTATTATATAACATTGACAGTGAGACAGTGATAGTGATTTTTGGAATTCTGTAAGGAAAAAGATGTATATTAAATGTACTCATTGTGAAAAATCCACAAATGTTATTAAAAGATTAGGACAATGAACATAAAATTGGACTTTGACGTTGACTTTATGTCAATAAACTATTTATGTCAAAATATTATTATACAAAGTAAATAGTGTGCTCACAACTTGTTTTAATTGCTTTCACCCCATTTTATTCCAATTTCTCGTTTTCTTTCAAATACAATTATCTTATTGGTATTGGTATTGGCGCGTATACTTTTTCGAATCAATAGTAGATGGTTTGTTGAAAAAAAAACCTCATTCGGTTTGTTTTTAAAATGGAAAATATTCCACATTACAAAAACCAACGCAAGATTGTGATTTACAACATTTTTGTTTACTGCTGAATTTTTTTTATTTATACGTGTTTCGCTGGACAGGAGAAAATCGTCGTAGATGATATTCCCAAATGGAATTCCTTAAATAAATATCTTGAAATATTGACCACAGTCTATTTTGTTAATTACTCTTAGTTTACTTCTGGTTAGTGCATAAATAATAAATATTTATCATTAAGTAAAAATTCTACACTGCAAAACAGTGTTGTGTTACCCTGCAGTGAACGAATATGTAGTTATTTACTTGACAACATTGTTTTATGCTGAACTAATATGGAAATGTTACAAAGATTAATAATGTACAGGTAAAACAAGTTCGTGGTTGGGTGCAACGGGAACAAAACATAGGTGATCGGCCTTTGGAGGCGATCAGAACGGGTGTCCGCCATTATGACACCACTTGAGGATGGTGTCATCGTGAGGGCGGTTGAGAATAGCCCATTCATTACAGGTGTCAGAATAAGGGAGGAATTAAATTTGAATTGCTCCACCATGACAGTAAGGAGACGCCTGCGTGAAAGTGGTTACCACGCCAGACAACCTGCCCGGAAAATTGAACTGTCCGAGGCACATGCTGCAGCTAGGGTTCGCTTTTCGAAGCGAATAGCGACAGGGATTGGCAGATTTTTGCGGATGAAAAAACTTTTTCATCTTCGCAAGATGCTCCTGTAGTGTTACGGCGAAAGAACAACACCCGATATATTCGGGAACATGTTAGGCCAAATGCAACAAGCATAAACGCCGGATTTTGGTGGTGGGCGACAGCTGCTGGCCCCGGTGAATTAATACCTGTTTCGCCCCCATGCTTCAATTCGCAGCGGTACATTGGAATACTCGAAGATATTGCGATCCCTTCAGTGAGAATTGTCTACCCAGAAGATGAAATGGAGGTGATCACTTTTGTACAGGACAACTGTCCTATACATAGATCGGCAGCAGTTATGAATTGGTTCGATGATCAAAACGATATTGAAATGTTGGATATACCGACAAAATTTGAACCCCACAGGAAATGTGGGCGGCAATAATTAATTCTTGGGAGGATGTGCCTGGATTCTGTGGCACACCGTTCAATCAAAGAGAAATCGCCTAACCGAATGCATTGGAAGCAATGGATATTACACAAAATTTAATTAGGTTGCCTATAATATTATTCTTTGAGAAAAATATATGTCACTGTTTAATAAAAAATTGCATTTTTATGTGGAACTTCTTGCAGCAGCGTTTCTAAATCATTTCGGAACCTCATGTTTTATACCTCAGGCGCTTTATATTGCATTTAGTTGATTTTTGTCGGTCTATCCGAACACGACAAGATTAGCTTTTCTACGTGTGTACTTTTGAGATATATTTCAGATTACTGATACATTTTTAGAAATATAGTCAAACATTTCTAATTAAAAATATCCATTGGACAAAGTTTCATTATTATGAATGAAATATTGGACGAATAGTGTAATGTTCCTGTGTATATAAAAAATGCATTGTCATTGCATAAGTTGCAATAATTTTATTATTCATAATTAGGCGCGAAGTGAACAATATGTAAACTATATAAGATTTTAATCAATTTGTATACTTCCGTGCGATTTGTGTATATTGTATTACAATTAAGAATAACTGAATAAAATAATTACTTGCGATATATGAAATTACAAGAAATAAATAATTCAAAGAAATATTTAAAATAGACGAAAAATATACATATTTCTATATGTTGAATATCCAATTACGATTTTTTTAACAGTTGGAATGATATCAGAGGAGGGAGAAATTAATAATTGGAAGAAGTACTTTTAAACAAAAACTGATCCTATTTGCGTTTATTAGAAAACTTCATTAAAGGAACATCTAATTCGTATTATTAATATCGTATGTGACTCTCAACAGAATGTTGCGACGCTGTTTTCCGGGCGCGTTGCGACCTGTGCACCGTCTCCGTCTTTCGGGAGACAAATGGGAGTGATCGCGACGCTTATATCGTTTAGGGGTGCGGGGGAATTATTCTCGTTGTTTCGACTGCCTATTGAGAACAGCGCGACCAAGCTAGCTAGTGGGAGGAGGATGTCGCAGGTTCAATCGTTAAAAAAAGGTACGGGCGCCACTGGCTTTAGATAGTTGCACGACAAGCCAGAGTCGGGACTGATGGTCTGTCCACCGAAACAACTAAGAAAGACGTTTAAAACAAACACAAAAAAGTATATTATCTAACAGTGGCTTGACCGAAAGTATAACGGATACAATTACTGACATCCAAATGAGAGGGCGAACTAAAAAAAAGAAACCCACCGTAAAGTAAAATCGTATATTGGAGTTGGCTTAATTTCCCTTTATAATACAACAACACTGAAATACAATAATCACAATCGAAACGGGTATGTCGCCCGTCGAATCGGCGTCTCTCTCAACTATATAAAGTGCGTCGGATGGTCCGCGCTTATATAACTTACAGAAAAAAAAATGAAAATGAAATGGGCTCGCCAGCTCTGGATCTTATATAATACTTAGTACAATAACAAGTTTCATTTATAGCACACCTTAAAATTATTACGTTGGTACAAGAAATGTTCGGCATCTTGTAAATTTCAGCCGACTCGAATATCCGCTTGGGTTGTTAATATAAAAAAAATAAAACAAGATTATAGACCTCCGTTATACTTCGCGGGTAAATAGTTGGGGACCAAGCTTCTAGAAGTGCCTATCCGAACTTGCGCACGGCGTCTCAAGGTCCATACGATAACCGGGACCGAATGAATTGCACCGACCTCCCCACAAGGCTCCAGAAGAATTAAACGATCCTGAGGGAAGTAATCTCGATGATCGGGCACAATTAGTCCGGCCTCTTTCAGCCTTCTAAATACTTCCCGAAATATAGTCAAATGGTGATCAAAATCCTGCGTGACTATCACTATGTCGTCAATGTACACGAACACGAAAGGTTCTAAATCCGAGGAAATGACTTGATCTATGAGTCTCTGCCAGGTGGCTGGAGAATTACTTAATCCAAAATGCAAGCGGCGAAATTGGAACAATCCACGGTTTGGAACCGTGAACGCCGTGTATTTCTTCGAGTCTTCAGCAATAGGGAACTGCCAAAAGGCTGATTTAATATCCAGAGTCGATAAGTATCGGGCGTCTCTAAGTTTGTCAATGATGGACGTAATCCGCGGTAAAGGGTAAGCATCCTTTTCGGACACAGCATTCAACTTGCGATAGTCCACACAGAAGCGATACGACTTATCTTGTTTTGGCACCAAAATAATGGGAGAAGCCCACGAACTGTTACTAGGTTCTATTATTTTGTTCTCCAACATTTCGTTTAACTCGGCGTCGATGAATCGCTGGACGACAGGAGATACCGGGTAGTATCTTTGTTTAATTGGAGGAGAGTTCGTCACAATATGGTGTTCTACGAGATGCGTAGAACCAATTCCAGGGCTCATGTCTGCGAATATTTCCTCTTGAAATTGTAACAGTATTTTGTCTTGGTGGTCCGAGAGATGTGTCAACCTATTTCTAGGGGTCTGTATTTGTTCCACTATATCCGCAGCAAAACTCCACTTATTATTTCTGAGATCAGGGATAATACCAGCACGGCGTCAAAAATCTTGCCCCAAAATTAACAAATGAGGTAAGTCGGGGACAACTAGTATATCGATGATGACAATTTTATCTTCTACAAAAATCGGGGTGGCAATAGTACCAAGAACAGAGCACTTTACCCCGTTGGCAACTTTACAAAAGGGGATCTTGGGCGGAGTTATTTGGATTTATGCACGCTGTTTTCCGGGCGCGTTGCGACCTGTGCACCGTCTCCGTCTTTCGGGAGACAGATGGGAGTGATCGCGACGCTTATATCGTTTAGGGATGCGGGGGAATTATTCTCGTTGTTTTGACTGCTTATTGAGAACAGCGCGACCAAGCTAGCTAGGCGGAGGAGGATGTCGCAGGTTCAATCGTTCAAAAAAAAAGAAAGGTCCGGGCGCCACTGGCTTTAGATAGTTGCACGACAAGCCAGAGTCGGGACTGATGGTCTGTCCACCGAAACAACTAAGAAAGACGTTTAAAACAAACACAAAAAAGTATATTATCTAACAGTGGCTTGACCGAAAGTATAACGGATACAATTACTGACATCCAAATGAGAGGGCGAACTAAAAAAAAAAAAAAGAAACCCACCGTAAAGTAAAATCGTATATTGGAGTTGGCTTAATTTCCCTTTATAATACAACAACACTGAAATACAATAAGCACAATCGAAACGGGTATGTCGCCCGTTGAATCGGCTTCTCTCTCAACTATATAAAGTGCGTCGGATGGTCCGCGCTTATATAACTTACAGAAAAAAATGAAAATGACAAGGGCTCCCCAGCGCGGTGACGGGGAACTGATAAAGCGATGTCAGGTAAGTTATATTGCACGTCCACATAAATGGGTTAGTAAAAGATTAGTTCTTACTATATTAATATTCGAATATGCAATGTGACTCAATGATTTTTTTTCTTGATCTTATATAATACTTAGTACAATAACAAGTTTAATTTATAGCACACCTTAAAATTATTACGTTGGTACAAGAAATGTTCGGCATCTTGCAAATTTCAGCCGACTCGAATATCCGCTTGGGTTGTTAATATAAAAAAAATAAAACAAGATAACAGACCTCCGTTATACTTCGCGGGTAAATAGTTGGGGACCAAGCTTCCAGAAGTGCATATCCGAACTTGCGCACGGCGTCTCAAGGTCCATACGATAACCGGACCGAATGAATTGCACCGACCTCCCCACAAGGCTCCAGAAGAATTAAACGATCCTGAGGGAAGTAATCTCGATGATCGGGCACAATATTTTCCAAATAGTCGACGTTAACAAATCCAAATCATAACAAGTAGGTTGCCGGAATCAATCTCCGAGCGTACTGCACGTGGATGCGATTAATGGTTTCCAACAGCCAGTCGACCGACCACGAGGAGTTCCATATATCCGAATAAATCGACGTTAGTGCCTTTTCCAATCAAATTCCACACCAGATTCAACTGGTGTGGAACAAAGGACACTAACTTTTCTTGTAAGTCCCAATAAATCCGATGAATCGAACGGCACAAATATTACCTCGGCGGATATCAAAAATGGCCAAATCAAGACGGGACGAAACAAAACGGTCTTCCTCGATGCCAATCGTACACTCTACTCCCCTGAAAAACATCATCGTTCCGACTAACTGACCGTGCCACAAAAAAAAACAACCAAACCACGTGTTTCACGAATAACATTTGCAACCTAAACGCATCTATAAAATTTTACATTGAGCGGCCAGTGCCGGATCAAAGCGCGGGCGGAAAATTCACAGGGGCAAGGACTACAACAACAAAAGTACAACAAAAATTAACCGTAACCAAACGTTTAGTTCCCAATTAAACCAACAAAATACTTTTTTTTCAAAATATGACCGTAACAATGTTTTTTCAATCTCCCGAATTCTTATTTCATAACAAGTAACTGGCTTTTATATTTTGATCTAGGTAAGTTTGTATACTGATAAACCCGGATTTCTAAGAAACATGGTAACAAATATTAGAAGACCTTTTCCATTAAGTAATCTTCATCTGGCGCTTGATTTAAAAATTCTAATACTTCCGTTTGGTTCAAAGTCTTCGATTTCTTCGGCAAATATCCAACGGAATTTCGACGTAAGTAAGAATCGACTATCCGATATTTACCTATATCGATATTGTATTTTGCCAGTAGCGTCGATTTTAACATCGAAACCTTGGTGAATAAAGATGTCGGAACATATTTTTCACGCTGCAATTAGAAATTTGAAAAATGTTCCAGATAGACACTCTGAATGAAAAATACTATACCAGTTCATCGATGTACGCCATTATGACATCTTCACATACGCTTTTGACGTGATTTTCTTTTTGCCACTTCTTAAGTAAGTCAAACTCTTTTTGACACCTCTGTCTAGATTTTTCTGGGATTAGCTTCCCATCCGCTTGCCTCGCTCTGGCTAATATTTTGGCTGGTAGTGAATCGTCTTTTTCCATTTAAATTCAGCACTGCTTCTCTCACATTCAAAAATGACAAACACAATTGTTTTTTATTATCAACAACATTAGTTGTTGATAATGGCAACAATGGCATCTATGATTTTAAAATTATAAATTATAAAATTTCTGATTCCAAATTTTTACCTTCTTGGATAATCTAGTACGACGAAAACCGTTGTAAAAAGTTTAATGGGATACCTAAAAGGGCTACCTCAGCCGTTATGGCCTTCTTAACAGCCCTTCATATGTAAATAACTATTACACCGTCGCACGCATTCACGTTTATTAGCGTTCAAGTAATAATAGTCTTGACTCTCCTGGACAAGGAGTTTTCTGCGGCTCCAAATCGGCTTACTTAGGACTCCCAATTGAGGGGACACTTCGAATGCACATATTTTCCTTAGGAATAATTATTTCTTAATTTTTTTTAATTTATCTTCCAAGAGAAGATTACTTGCAAAATCTTAGACACTCTAGACGGGTATAAAATAGCAAGATATTACGTACTAATAAACATTTCACTACCGATTTATACGATCAATGACATGGACTTCACGGCGCAACTTAACTGTTCGAGTCAATTTCTAACTACACGGTATATCGTGTGATGAGTTCTTCATATAGCAAAGGCATTTAAACCAATTTCCCGTCACCACGACATATTTTTGTCCGCATCGTCTCCCTTCATCGAATTTCCCCCAACATTTCAGCGACACGATATTATTCACTTCATGTTCGTACCAAATACTATTTTTTAATTGCTATTATCTAGCTTATTTTCATGCCACTCATATTCCTGTTGATTAAAATTTTTTGAAAGTTCCCTTAATTAAAACCATTATATATATATATATATATAAATAAGGATGGGATGACACAAACTACGTTTCGTAAATGTCTTCAAAATACATGCTAATGTCTGTACAAGTGTACAAGTCTGTCTGTACATACAATTTTAAATTAATATTTTATTCCTTCGTACTGGCTCTTAGAGATTTTTCTTCAACAAGGGAAATAACTCAGAACTAATCGGAAGAAAGTAGATTAATAATTATGTAACTCTACAAATGAAGAAGCAATGATTCTTCATGCACATGTACTAGCGAGAAAATGTTTCATTTGTTTATATTATTTATCACATTACAATTCTCCAGCCATTTGAACATTGAAATTAAATGTATCGATAATTTGCTAATTGCATGGATCGCATAAATTAGCCCTTAATTATATTAACATAAATCCCAATTATTTATTAGTTATATAAAGAAATAAGCAATCATTTCTCACCGACAGGTATTGGTGAGAAAAATGTTTTTTTTTGTTTACAGTACATTTGAGCTTTTTTCCTCGGAACTCTCTATCACTTCTTACGTAACCGCAGTTGCCAAATTGTGGTTAATAACTTTCCAGATATTTCCTTTCATGGGGCTTATATGGCCAGAAACACAGCAATCTATATATGTATATATATATATATATATATATATATATATATATATATATATATATATATATTAAAAATGTGTCTTGTCAAATCTTACAGCAAAATGTAAAATTTACACGAAAGATGGTCGAATCTTACACCTCAATGGTGCAGTGAACATTAATTAAAACAGGTCCATGCAGACTAACTTATGGATCGCTACACAATATTGTTTCTGGGTTATTATCTTTCGTCAGTAGAGATTACCAAGAACCTTAGTTGTTGAAATACCTTTACATGTAGTGGCCATCAAAACTTCTTGGCGCGAGCCAATCACTCCTAACGAACCACTGACAACAGAACACTGACGAGACGATACCTTGTCTAATACCTTGCGGAGACTAAACAAGAGACGACTGTCAAACGTCCAGTGTCAACATATAAAAGAATTGCTGCAATTAAGTTCAAAAACAATTTAAATTAAAAATGTATCTTGTCAAATCTGACAGCAAAATGTAAAATTTACACGAAAGATGGTCTAATCTTACACCTCAATGGTGTAGTGAACATTAATTAATACAGGTCCATGAAGACTAACTGGTGGATCGCTAGACAATATTGTTTCTGGGTTATTACCCTTCGTCAGTAGCGATTACCAAGAACCTTAGTTGTTGAAATACCTTTACATGTAGTGGCCATCAAAACTTCTTGGGGCGAGCCAATCACTCCTAACGAACCACTGACAACAGAACACTAACGAGACGATACCTTGTCTAACACCTTGCGGAGACTAAACAAGAGACGACTGTCAAACGTCCAGTGTCAACATATAAAAGGATTGCTGCAATTAAGTTCAAAAACAATTCAAATTAAAAATGTATCTTGTCAAATCTGACAGCAAAATGTAAAATTTACACGAAAGATGGTCTAATCTTACACCTCAATGGTTACATTTTGCTGTCAGATTTGACAAGATACATTTTTAATTTGAATTGTTTTTGAACTTAATTGCAGCAATCCTTTTATATGTTGACTTTTATATGTGTACAAGTCCAGATTTCGCGAGGAAGTACCTAAGAAAATAAATTAAATATTAGTAAAAGAGTGCAGAAAGTAAATAAACTTACCATAATACCAAGAAGAAGTACCTGTTGTGTAAAAATTAAGTCGCAACAAAATTGTCGAATTGAAGAAGCCGATGCCTTAATCCTGTTCCTGCTCCCATACTAACGATCCTGTTCGAAGTCCTGACGGCTCCCGGCACAGAAAAAAGGTCCGGAATCCTGTTTTTAAATCCCGGTGAAACCCAGGCCACCGACCGCCATTTTGTAAGCGTCTCCAAGTAGACGATTAGAAATAAAGGTTAGATTAGTTTATAAGATTGCACACTCATACTTAAACACATATAATTACCTGTTATCCAGCACCTACTCCAATACCACAGCACATTCCTCTAGTTTAAATAAAATCTCTAGAGATAACACTTAAAACCGCCATCGAAGAGTCCGCGAAAATAATAACTACCGAAATCTGACCTTCTATGACGCGTTATACACGTAGTATAAGAAGTTGCCTAATTGTTGCGCATCCAGTGTTTAAAATTTCGAATCATTTAGAATCTAATAAATATAGTGTTATCGTTTACAAATAAGTTTTATAATTACACTCCAACATATTTATATCCTTCTACACCCCACGGCATTCCCTGAGAAAAGAGAACTCGTAAGATGCTCATATAGAAAAAAGGAACCCACCGGAAAGCAACCAACAATACAATACTTTCATTAGAATCCCAAAGCAAATTATAAAAAAGAAACAACACAACAATATATATATATATATATATATATATATATATATATATATATATATATATATATATATATATGAAAGATGGACGTATCTTACACCTCAATGGAGTAGTAAACATTAATTAAAACAGGTCCATGAAGGCTAACTGGTGGAACTCCGTTATATATCTTTATTGAATAACTATATTTCGTGGAATACTTTACACATCATCAGGACTTATAAAAAATTATAAATAAAATATGTAAAATAATTATGGTATAATTTACTCAATTGATACAATATAAAATTGGACATGAAATACAATTGAGAATTAACAAAATGGTTTTTTCAATTCAAAAACGTCACGAAAAATCAAATCTTACAAATTAATAAATAAATCATTTTTTGACAGAAAAGGCTACTAATTACAATATCAAAATAGTAAATGACTTGTACACGAAAAAACGAAGGTTATTATGTTGAAAAAATATGATTTGAAATATGAACAGCAACAGAGACGAAACAACCATAAAGTTAGAAAACGAAGTACTAAGGAGGATTATCCAATTAATTTGTGTATATGACACTTAAACCATCGATGTCTTGCCTAGAGTTAATGGTATGTGCATTCTCTTTTATGAAGTACTTTTCTAAAAAAAATCTCTTTTGATAATTTCTTTCAATTTCCAAAATCTTAACACCATCCCAATCAATATTGTGCTTATCATATCTGGCATGAGAGGAAAGAGCAGAATCCCTTGATTTACAATTAATATCACTTTTATGTTGTTTAACCCTCCTTTTTAATTGTTGGCATGTTTGACCAATATAAACATTTCTACAATCCTTACAATTAATTATAAATAACATTAGTTTTTAATAACGTATTAGTACGATCTTTTATGTTAGAGAAAAGCTTACTAACTCTTTTTACACTAAACTTAACCACCGTTATGTTACTAGGAGGAAATGAATTTATTTGTTGATTAGTTAAATTATGAACATAAGGAAGCGACTTAAAAATCTTAATGTGGTCCGGACTAATGGTTGTGTTCAATTGTATTCAATTGTACATCAACCGAATTAAAAAGCATTTTATTCAGCAAATTATTAGCGTAAGAATTTTCCCTAAAAATATTAAAAAGGATACGTAATTTTTTTTATATAATTAAGGATATACAATCCTCTTCTATTCTTTAAACATAAAATGCAATTAGTTTTCATTTTTAAAGGGTGATATGATAAAAAATGATTAAATCGGTTTGATGTTGTCTGTTTACGATGCCAATGGAGAATAATGATATTATTCCTTTTCAATGGTAAATTTAATATTTGAATTATAATTATTGAACACATAAGAGATTTCTTCAACTTTATCTACTGGTACTGCACAGATGATATCATCGACATATTTCTCTAAAAAAGGAAGACACGCTCTTGACACAAATATTCAATAGTTTGTCCAAAACTAATTGTGCCAAAATTGGACTAATTCTCATTGGACATCGGAAATGGTAATTTGGGACAACAGCATCATTTAGTGAAAGGTTAAAACGGAAGATATTATCAATAGAAATTAATTTTGCGTATAAAAATATTAGGGGCCTAACCACTCCATTACATAAATTAAAAGAGGAGGTTTCTGATGTGCTGCCCCACTTTATCTTTAATGAATTTAATTATAGACAGACAGCTCAATATAAAATAATCTTCAAAACATAAAACATAGATTAATTAAGAAATTTAATATACAAGTTGGCATTAAATGTCATTTTAGGTCACTGGAGGACCCATTGCCCATCAGTATTTTCACACTTCGACTTTACAATTATTATACAAAATTTTACTTGAATATAATTATCCTTCTTCATGTCTAAACAAATTACTTTTTTCAAATCCTCCTCCCAGACAACAAAATGAATTTCCCCAAGAAACAGTCAACTTTCCCCATCTTTAAAAAAATTATTCCAAGGCACTAACATCGTGGTCTCCGACAGAATCGCTAAACTTCTTGCAAATTATTTTCCAATACTAAGGACAAACTTCTTAATATTATTTATCAAATTCATTGTGATGATTGAACCAAGTTTATATAGGCCAAACTACTCAACGTCTTAAACAATGCATCACACATCATAAAAGTGACACTATAATTTAGTTTAATAATCATCTTCAAAACCGAACTTTTATGGAAATGTGTTACATTGTAAACTCGCCACAGGTGGTGAATTTTAAAAGGCAGACAGTATGAGCACTATTTATACAGGATTTCTCACAAAATTTTCACATAAAAATTTAAATTAACTTCCTTTTTGGTTTTCTGCATTGCACCTTACTTGATCAATGTTAGTGGAATTTTGTTACCTTAAGACTCGCATTCATTTTTGCAGTGTTCTAACGTTTTCTGTGCGCATAAAACTCATATACGTTTACACATAATGCGTTACAGTTTTTGGACGCATCTCATTCGACATGTGAATATTTGATTTTAAAATTGTTTAAACTTGTTCTTTTCCTGTAAATGTAGGAGTATGAGTGGTATATTTATCAGTTTCACTTTTAATATAACACATCTAATATTTCATGTAAGTAAACTAATTTTTGTTTCTCTTTTCTCTTCTAAATTGTTTAAATAAATTTTACTTAGTATTGTATACCTTCTAGGCTTTGAAAATGCTTCAATAAAGAAGCGAAACGTTAGCTTGAACAAATTGTTGTTTTTTTTCCTATTCGTTCAAACCCGAATACTGTGTGTTCGCAGTAATCTCCAATTTGATTATAAGTATATATATTAGCGGGACCGGAAAGTAATTTCGTTTCTGCGCATGTCTATATTCGATTGCCATTTATCAGCTCATTTTGTAGCACAAAATCGTATCAAAGTTATTTTAAGGTTAGAGTGACTTGTTCACTCATATATATATATATATATATATATATATATATATATATATATATATATATATATATATATATATATATATAACTTATTTCTTTTCTTTTTTCTTTTGTCGTATTTCTTCTTAGAAATTTTATTTCTTTTGATGGGATTTTTTTCGACAATTAAATGACAAAATGTTTGTTAAAACATATTTTACTATTAAAATATAATATGTTTATCAACAACGTTTCGGCCAAAAGTGGCCTTTTTCATAGTCTGTAATTAAATAAAAGTATCATACATATATAAATGGTCAGCATAATACAATTGGTGGTAATAATTTTATTTACATTATTAACTCAATTATATTAAGTGTCAAAATATTAGTAAAATTGAAATGAAAATATTATTATTGAGTTAATAATGGTTATTATATAATATTCCTAAACTTATTATTTATTACAGTATACATATGCAAAATTTGAATATAATATTGAAAAGAAAATTGTTATATTACTTACTTTTATATTAGTTATGATGTATAATAATTTGGCATATTGTCATAAATTATGCATGTCAATATTTTTTTTTTTTTAGTGACTAGATAAAATTATTTATATATTTACATTAATAAAATTATTTTCCTTTTATGAGTTACAAATTCCGATAATATATATGTGAAAGATTATCAACATCAGTTTTATTATTTATTGTTTGTGATTCAATTTTGATAAAAATCATTTCAAGAATAAGTCGGGATTTATTGTTTTTTTCTATTGCGAGTATTGAAGTATTACTAAAATCAAATTTGTGTCCTGTTTCATTTTGATGAGTTTTTAAAGCTGTGTTGTTATTAGAATATTTATGTCCATTAATTCTTTCTTTTAAATATTGTATAGTTTGTCCTATATAACATTTATTACAATTTGAACATGGTATTTTAGAGATACAATGTGTTGTTTTTTGTAAAGGTGGCTTTTGTTTTAAATTTGTGTATATATTATTCTGTAATGTGTATGTATTTTTGTGTGCAATTGCTAAGTTATAAGGTCTAAATATTTTATTTAAATTTTCGGATAGACTTGTGATATATGGAATTTTAATATATTTATTTATTGAATTATGATTCAGGTTATTGTTATATTTGTTTTTGTTATAAAATTTATTAATTCTTTGTTTGAAGATTTTATTTATTAAAAGTATAGGATAGTTGTTTTTTATTAATGTTTCTTTAGCTTTTTTAATTGTTATGTGACGATATTGAGGACTAGTTAAAATTATTGCTCTATCTGCAAGGCTAATGGCTACAGCTTTTTTATGTGTGAGTGGTTGTATTGAATTATAATTAAGGTAACGGCTGGACCACGTTGGTTTAGTGTACCACATTGTTTGAATTTTATTATTTTGTTTTATAAGTGTCATATCTAAAAAATTAATTTGGTTGTTATTTTCGGTTTCATATGTAAATTTAATTTGGTTGTGGTATTTATTATTTACCTCTACATATTTTCAATTTAAAAATAATTTTTATAAACAAATAGAAGGTTTAGCAATGGGATCTCCCATATCGAGTATAGTATCACAACTGGTCATTGAAGATTTAGAAGACACAATCATACCAAAATTAGATTTTAAATTACCATTCTTTAAACGATATGTTGATGATATCATCACAGTTATACCCCCAAATAAAATAGAATACATAACAAAACAATTTAATAAATACCACAACCAAATTAAATTTACATATGAAACCGAAAATAACAACCAAATTAATTTTTTAGATATGACACTTATAAAACAAAATAATAAAATTCAAACAATGTGGTACACTAAACCAACGTGGTCCAGCCGTTACCTTAATTATAATTCAATACAACCACTCACACATAAAAAAGCTGTAGCCATTAGCCTTGCAGATAGAGCAATAATTTTAACTAGTCCTCAATATCGTCACATAACAATTAAAAAAGCTAAAGAAACATTAATAAAAAACAACTATCCTATACTTTTAATAAATAAAATCTTCAAACAAAGAATTAATAAATTTTATAACAAAAACAAATATAACAATAACCTGAATCATAATTCAATAAATAAATATATTAAAATTCCATATATCACAAGTCTATCCGAAAATTTAAGTAAAATATTTAGGCCTTATAACTTAGCAATTGCACACAAAAATACATACACATTACAGAATAATATATACACAAATTTAAAACAAAAGCCACCTTTACAAAAAACAACACATTGTATCTATAAAATACCATGTTCAAATTGTAATAAATGTTATATAGGACAAACTATACAATATTTAAAAGAAAGAATTAATGGACATAAATATTCTAATAACAACACAGCTTTAAAAACTCATCAAAATGAAACAGGACACAAATTTGATTTTAGTAATACTTCAATACTCGCAATAGAAAAAACAATAAATCCAGACTTATTCTTGAAATGATTTTTATCAAAATTGAATCACAAACAATAAATAATAAAACTGATGTTGATAATCTTTCACATATATATTATCGGAATTTGTAACTCATAAAAGGAAAATAATTTTATTAATGTAAATATATTAATAATTTTATCTAGTCACCAACAAAAAAAAAATATTGACATGCATAATTTATGACAATATGCCAAATTATTATACATCATAACTAATATAAAAGTAAGTAATATAACAATTTTCTTTTCAATATTATGTTCAAATTTTGCATATGTATACTGTAATAAATAATAAGTTTAGGAATATTATATAATAACCATTATTAACTCAATAATAATATTTTCATTTCAATTTTACTAATATTTTGACACTTAATATAATTGAGTTAATAATGTAAATAAAATTATTACCACCAATTGTATTATGCTGACCATTTATATATGTATGATACTTTTATTTAATTACAGACTATGAAAAAGGCCACTTTTGGCCGAAACGTTGTTGATAAACATATTATATTTTAATAGTAAAATATGTTCTAACAAACATTTTGTCATTTAATTGTCGAAAATCCCATCAAAAGAAATAAAATTTCTATATATATATATAGAGGTATTTTCTTCGGAATTGGACACAAGTGAGGGAATAAAATAATTAAATTATTTCATTAGCTAACGTTTCGCTTTTATTATATAAAAAGCTTCTTCAGAGCTACAAGTAACAGAAAACATATATTATTTAACATTATGAGGACAGCAAGTAACAGTCTATTACTCACCTATTGAAAAACAAAATGAATTAATTACAACACGAACACATTAACTACACATTTTTATTCGATAAATAATCGTCGTCTACTGACCGTCGTGTACTGGTGTACGAGCGGATCTTTCCCATTGATACTTGCTTTTTTCTTAATTTGAAGCTATTTTTTGTTGTTTTTTGTCTTATGTTATCTTTTAGGTTATTATAACATATAACATCACGAAATCATGTCTGTCCTATAATATTTTTTTATACCGAATTAATCAAGGAATTTTCATTTTTGATGTTAATAGTATTTTTATGGTGTTTATATATAGTTCCTCTAGATTAGTCGTTTTCCTAAATTTGATTCGCTATCTAAAATCCTAACTCGTTTTTCAATAGGTGAGTAATAGACTGTTATTTGCTCTCCTCATAATGTTAAATAATATACTTAACACTTTATTCCAACGTACTCGTTTTTTAAAAAGTGTTTTTATTTGGTTTGCACCTAGTATAATAATTAAGTACAATTTGAGAAATTAATAACTATCGCGAAGCGTGTTGAATGCAGTAGAAAAACGAACTAAAAATGCGAAGCGTTGTGTTTATATAATAATCTTTTTTTAGCTGTGTCAGCATTCGCCGCGGACCTTATCTCGCTGCACGTGTTAACTCCTCCCCTGTTGGAGTGAGCCAAGGGTTGGGAAGATTGGGCCCCGATCCTTGGGTTGCTATTCTTTGAATTGTCTCACATATTCTTCTGAAGTGCCAGATTCCGGGAATGGCAGCGAGTATGATCAAGAAGATTATTGTTAGTGCGGTTGTTGAGCTCCAGGTATTCGATGAATGGACGCTGGACATCTCTTCCAACCGGGAGTCAAGTTTGGATAGGTCATCTCTGGTTTTGTTGAAGGTTTCCATATGTAAATCCATCATATGGATGTCTTCTAGTTGCCAATGTGGTTGTTTCGCTGAAAGCAGGGTTATATTGAGTGGTGTAATGTGGATATTACGTTCCAGGTAGTGGCTGGACGTTGTCCTCAAGATTTTGCTTCCCAGATTTAGGGAACATTCGGATGTGGCTTGTATTAATACGTTTCCTTTCAGGTGTCGCACTTCTTGTTAGAGGTCGCACTGGGTTTCCGCAGACTGGTTTGTTTGGAACAGGATCCAGTCGGAATTCGTGGGGTGGATTATTTCCGTGTCCACTTGGGGCCATCGCGTGCGGGTACAGGCCGTTATCGGTAGATGACGCAATAGTTGATATGCGCAGGTGGTGTGCTTTCTGGCGTCCAGACTTGGGGCTTTACATAGATATTCTCGATGTTGTAGCAATTTGCATTGTTCTGCTAGGACAATGTATCTATCCTTGTTTTCCGCTAAATAGGGTTGCGGGATATTCAGAACAAGGTAATCAGAACTTTGCTTGATAGGTAAAGGAATTAGCTCGTGATATTGGTATGTGATAGGCTCGATTAGAGGAATTTCTAGTAAAAATGTGAGTATGTATTTTTTATATAAGCCTTGACGGTTATGATTTTCTCAAGAACGTATAAATTTTCGTTTTCTGGTGGTAGGACTGTATCCTGGCCTTTGATCATGGCTTGTATGTATTTTAGTTCGTCCAATAGTTCGTTTGATGAAATAATCGCTGGGTGATAGGCTTGTAGTTTGGAAAACATTTTTGCCATTAGAAGTCTGTTAGTAATTATTAGTGCCGTATTTATTGTGATGATTAATGATATGGGTCCTCACTAATGTTTGAAACTGAATGGGTTCCTTTTCGGGCTTTTCGGCGAGTATGCGAAGATTGTCTTCATATTCTTTTAGCGTCCCTTGTGCCAAATCTATTTGTGCTCGCATGGTTTTCGTAAAATCTCGCCGATTATTAGTAAGGTCTTGTATCAATTGGTCATACCTAGCGGCGTCGTCGGCGTCGAGGTTTCCTGAGACTGCTTTGATTATGGAGCCAAGGAAATTAAGTGCTCCACGAGTTCTCCTGACTGTAGGAATTAATTGATTCTTTTCGAAGATTAATTGGTCGATTAGGGCACGAAGTTCGACGGCGAGTATTGTAAATTCTCGTCTATCGTCATTATCGGGAAGATTTTGTACAGTTGTTCGTAGGTGGTTGTAGTGACTACTAAGCTGGTCCACTTGGTTCACTAGAGGTTCTAGATTGCACTGCACTACTGTCGTCCAGTGTGTTACTTGATTTTTCGCGATTCCTAGATGTAACGGGAATAGCGGTCCGTCTAAAGATGTTACTTTGATATCTGCGGTTGCATAGCAGCATCTGAAACAATGCCATGTTTCAATCTTCGAGTATGGTAGGTTTGAGTTCCTCTTTTTGTTTCTACGTTTACGGTTCCGTTATCGTTGATTTTGATGATTTTATATGGGCCGAGGAATGGTTTAAGCATTTTGTTATTTTTGGTAATATTTTCAACGTAAACTTGTTCTCCTATCTTCCATTCTGTGGTCCTGACTGTTTCCTTCTGTTTTTCCTGTGTCTTTTCTTTGCGTTTTTGATCTTTTTGTTTCATGTTGTCATAGAGGAGTTTCATTCGGTCTTTGTGTTTTGATGTGAGTTCTTGATATGTTGCCGTACCGTAAAATAGATCCATTGGGTTTCGGGTTTTTGTATGGCCATATAGCGCTTCAAATGGTGTCATTCCTATGGCACTGTGTATCGAATTATTGTACGCTATTACTGCCGCTCTGACTCTTTGTTCACTAGTTATTCTTTGGTCGTCGCTTAGGCATCTTAAGTTAAGTTCTAACAGTGTCGAATGAAATCGCTCGACGTTCAAAGTGCCAAAGTGTAGCGTAATTTTGTGAAGGGCTGCCAACTCCTTGATGAGTTTATTCTTAAACTCTGCACCTTGATCCGATCGTATCTCTTGTGGTATGTCGTAGTAGCTAAAGTATGTTAGGAAGGCTTCGAAGATGTCA
The DNA here is from genome assembly GCA_959613385.1 of Geotrupes spiniger. Taxonomy (NCBI): domain Eukaryota; kingdom Metazoa; phylum Arthropoda; class Insecta; order Coleoptera; family Geotrupidae; genus Geotrupes; species Geotrupes spiniger. Next base: position 49,012,403 of record OY390732.1, read on the forward strand.
GTTGGGTTCTTGCTGGAGATTTTTATCGCGTGTCCCATTCTGGTGAAAGCATCAACTATCGTGAGATATTTCTCGTTGCTACATGAGAATAGATCGACGAATATTCTTTCGAAAGGTGCGTCGGGTGTTTCCGTTATTGGTAGCAGCGGTACGTCGGGGTGACGATTGTATTTGGACCTATTGCACACATTGCACGACTGTACGACTTGAGTTACTAATTTTCCCATTTTAGTCCACCAATATTTCCGTTTTAGTTGCTCTAGCGTTTCGGGTATGCCTCTATGATTTGTTAGACCTGTATGATAAGATGTAAAAGTTCAATTTTTTGATTCTCGTCTTCGATAACTTCAACTTTCCTTAGGCAGCGTATAATGCGAGGGCCTCTATTAGTGATTTTTATGCTATATGTGTTACACAATTTCTTATAAAGCTGCTCATTTTCGGTGTACATATATATAGAATGTATTCTGGGTAGCCATGTATTCTTTAAATAGCTGTAGCATTGCTTGTTCGTGGTTGTCCCTGGGTATTCTGACGAAGTGTATCGTGCTTTTTTTCCCTAGTTTTAACTTGGACTTCTAATATCTTTGCTAAGTTTTCTGATATTATGAACTGCCTTCTTTTGTTATCTATAATGGTGTCTTGAATTTCGATCGTTTTTGCAGGCTGTTGAGTTGCCGTTGTATGAACCGTATCAGAGTCGGAACTTCCTTCAGTTGTGCTGATGTGTTCTGGAGGCATGGGTGCTACGTCGGTAATTCGTATTTCCTTCCGGCTTAGTCCCGTTTCGTAACTTGTCGACGGGATTGGTTCGTCCATGATATCAATTCCTAGTTTGTCGATAATGCTTATTAATTCGGCATCGTCTATGTTTGGTATGATACTATCTAGATCGTTTTGTGTGATTACATTCATTTCCGTAAGTCGTATCCTTGATAATGCGTCAGCGTTGGTGTTATATTTACCCTTTTTATATATTATTTCGAAATTATATTCTTCTAATTTTATTTTCCACCTCATTAATTTTGAGTTTGGTTCCTTGAGTGACCATAGCCAGACAAGTGGTCGGTGATCTGTATAGATACTGAATTTTCTTCCGTATATGTACGGTCGGAATTGTTTGACAGCGTACACCACGCCAAGGAGTTCCTTTTCGATGGTGGAATATCTTTGCTCCGTTTCTGAAAGGGTCCTTGATGCATAGCATATCGGTTTATCTCGTCCTACGGTACCTTGAGATAGTACTGCATCCTAGGGCGATGCCTGAAGCATCTGTTGTGACTATAAATTCTTTAGTAAAGTCGGGGTATTGTAGTATGGGATCGTGTACCAGTAATTCTTTGCATTGTCGGAAAGCTCTTATATATTCGGGTTTCTGGATATCGATTTTTGAGTTCTTTTTCAAGCAGGCGGTGAAAGGTTTGATTATTATATATAAGTTTTTGATAAATTTCCGGTAATATCCTAGAAGACCTAGAAAACTTTATTTCTGTTCTGGTTTTCGGAATTGGGAAGTTAGTGATGGCTTTGATTTTCTCGGGATTTGGCTTTACTCCTTTATCGGTCACAACATGTCCTAGATATTTTAACTCTTTATTGAGGAATTCGCACTTTGATTTTAAAATGGGCTGTTTCCAATCGTTCGAATACTTTGATTAGTTTTTGAATATGCTCTTGGAGTGATGATGAATAGACAATAATGTCGTCTATATAAACGAGACAGGTTTCCTCAAGTAGTCCTCTTAGAACATCGTCCATAATTCTTTGGAAAGTTGCCGGTGCGTTTTTCAGGCCGAAGGGCATTCGTTTAAGTTCGAAGTGGCCCTGTTCGGTGCTGAAGGCTGTTTTCGCCATGTCACTTTCGGTCATTTCCACCTGATGATAACCAGAGGCTAAGTCTAGCGACGTGAAGTAATTCGCTCTTCCCAATTTGTCCAGGATGTCGGTGACATTTGGTATAGGATATTTATCTTCGACTATTTGTTCGTTAAGTCTTCGAAAATCGACTACCATCCTATGTTTCGGTTGTCCATTTTTGTTTGTTGTTACTATATGTACAGGTGCGTTCCAGGGGGATATACTTTCTCTTACAATGTCTTGTCTCAGTAGTTCCATAGTTTGCTTCTTAATTTCTTTTTTGTTTCCATGGGCTGTCTAAAATTACGTACAAACATTGGGGTATCGCTTTTCATATTGAGGCTGTGCTTTATTCTGTGAGTAAATGTAAGCTTTTGACTTTCCACGTGAAAGAGATGTTTATAGCTTTTACTGTTGCGCGTTCTTCCAAGTTGAGGTGTTCACTCTTAAAATTTTTTTCTATGTTTTCTTTTTGTAGCTCCGCTAATCTATTTGGACTGGCCATGTTATAACCGATGTTGATTTCCTTTTCCACTTCCTGCACTGGTGTTATTTCTATTGGTTCCACTAAGGATTCGGGTACGATCACCTTTCCTTGTTGATCCACTGTTTCCGGGAATAGTGCTAATCCGTTGCAAATGTTCGTTACTTGATAGTTAACCGTTGCACAAGAGTGTGGATTGATGGTGCGAATTGAGCTATTGATTTTGTACGGGATTTCCTCGGTTTCGGTAATGACTTTCCTATTTTTGGTATCCAATGAGGCTCCTAGCTTGTTTAATAAATCAAATCCAAATAATCCGTCAAATGAGGACGAACAATCTAAGCAGACAAATAAGTGATGTTCCGGAGAGTTAAAGATATCAGGTAGTGGTATTAACGTAGATTTTGTGATTTTTTTCTACACCATGTGGTGTTTTGATGTTATATGCGTGGTTTTGACAAGGGTAATTGTTTTGTTGTGCTTCCATGAAAATTTCCGAATTTATCAGGTAACATTATGCGCTGGTGTCGACTAGAAACCTTAAACCTTCAAATTCTATATACGGGAGCACTGGAGTCTGCGAGTATGCTTTGTTGGAGATGGTTAAGCAGGGTTGTCCACTGTCGGGTCCAAACAAAAATCCTGTTGGTCTTCTTCTGCATTGTGCACTTGATATTCGTACACATCATTTTCTTCTTGCTCGATTACTTCCACGGGGGCTTCTATAGTGTTAGATATCCATTGCCTCTGTGGCTTTTGTAGCGATGAAGCTGGTCGTTTTAGTGCGCTTCCATCCACTTCCATTGGGGTTGGTCTGTACGGTCTCTGTTGAAATTGGGCCGGTGTCCTTGGAAATGTTTGGCTTTGTTGTCGTTGTTGTGGGAATTGCATCGCTCTTGTTGGTGCATGTGGTGGAGGAATATATTGATTCTGTTGTTGCGTTGATCGCTGTGGTTGCATATTTGTTGCTGACCGGGAACGATCCATCATCGGTAGTCCCATGTGTTTGGACGGGGTCAGCGATGGCTGTCTAAAGTTGGTAAGGAACCTTTGTTTTTGGGTGTTATAGTTAACCACTTCTAATGCATAGGCTTCTGCCGTTTCGATGTCCGCCGGTCGACGAAGCTTAACTTCCATACCAATGTTTGCGTTAATTAAATCCAGACCAAACATATATGTTCTAAGGGCGATTTGGTTATACTGATCATGTTTGATTTTTCGTAACGCAAGGTTCATTTCGTCGAGGTTGACTTTGGACAAGAGGGTGTAGAGAGTCGCCTTGATTTTATTCGCGTAACTGGCCGTTGTGTCATCCCTTCTTGGTGATAGGCTATTTAAATCGTACACAAGCACATCTTCCGATCGCTTATCTCCGAATGAATGGATAAGAATATTTTTTAATTCAGGCCAGGTGGTCGGTGTCCTGTTGGCATCGACAGCTTCTCGGGCTTTAGCTCGTAATTTTCCCATGAAAATGAGTAGTAACCGTTTTGCCATTCTAATATCACCTTGATTTTGTGGGGTTGCTGGTAAATATTCTTCTATTAGGAATTCGCACGCGTTGATATATCCTCTTAATGTAATTTTGTCGCCATCAAATACGGGAATTAGATCCTGATCCACCTTCGATATTTCGCGTGCCATTTCGATTTCTTCTATGGCACTCGCTAGATCGTTAAAGTTATCCACCGTGTCGTAGATTACTCACAAGGAAGGAAGAGAGGGATTGCGGTAAAACAAAAGATACTTACAATGCTATTCCGAAGATGAAAGTTGGTTTCATTGAGTTCGTTTTTCTTTTTCTGAAGGGTTGTAGCCTCGCCAAGCTGCTTTCCATCTTGTTTTCCGCTCAGGGATGTCACTATCCTTTTCGTATATTGACACGATTTGAGAGTCAACACAAATAATCACGCCCGTTTGCCACGGATCCTACAGACTGCGCCACTTAACACTTTATTCCAACGTACTCGTTTTTTAAAAAGTGTTTTTATTTGGTTTGCACCTCGTATAATAATTAAATACAATTTGAGAACTTAATAACTATCGCGAAGCGTGTTGAATGCAGTAGAAAAACGAACTAACTAAAAATGCGAAGCGTTGTGTTAACCGATTATTGATGATTGCATTTATGTAGATTTCGTGTAACATTAATTTTATTTTGCTTATATTCTCATTTAGAAACCTTTTCTTTGAAAACATATAACATCTATCTGTGAAGTTGTTGATTATACTGATTTTATAAAATTTCGGTGCGCAAAAAAAAAAAATTAAATAGCGTCCCGAGTGAGTCGGTTTTCTAAACCAATTGGTGTAAATAGTACCATTATTGTGATGTACACTAATATCTAAAAATGTTATTGAGTTAACTCAATAAACATTTTTTACATTTTTTAAAAATTCTCGGCGCACCCCTATCTCTCCTAACGAACTATATCTCGTTTAACGAACAGATGCAGAAAGGCAGTCAGTTTCACACGCTACATGCAAATTAAAAAACACCGGAACGCAATCACGATTGCCGAATTTTGTAGTTGCGTGTGTTGGGTTTGAGAAATTCCACCAATAGAAAACTTCTATTCAAATTTGCGTGGAGATGCATCTAATGGGTAAACCGGGTATACTGACAACAGAACACTTACTAGACGAATCTATAGCACATTGCTGTGACTAATCAAAAACGACCATCTATCATGTAAATTTTATATTTTTGTCATTTTTGATATGACATATTCTCAAAAAGGAATTTTTTCCGCTGCCAATCATGTAAGTCGGTTCTACATCCGTAGCAACATACCATGTAAGTTGATAATTATATTTGTTTATGTTATTGTCCTTAACGACGGAACTTAATATTAATTTCCTTGGAATATAATAATTTTGAAAACAAAAATGGCTGAAAAATTTATTTGAACAAATTTGTACAAAAATTATTATTTATTGAAAAAATTAAAAACGACAATGCAACCCGAAAACGAGGGATTCTTCAAAACCACGTTTTCAGAATCCGTTAAATTAATTTCTTGAGATTCTTTTATTCCACCTTCAAACGTTGCTTCTTGAATTTCGTCCTTTCGAAATTTACTCTTCTCGAAATTTTGAGGAGCTGATACTGCTTGCGTTTGGGACTTGGAAGTAGATGGTATTTCGAGTCCTGTCGACTTACTTACTAGTTATACACTATTTTATTGGAAATATCAATCTTCTTCATCACAGAATCGGCTACATATGTTTCTGCCACATTAGACGACATCCATGCTCCATGCCTCTTCAAATCTAAAAGGTCTCCCCCAGAATTTACTAACAACGTAGCCGATGATCGTCTAAAGCAATGTCCCGTGTATGAATTTGCTTCCGGTAAGTTTAAAAATTTTGCAATTATCGACAAATGTTTGTTTGCCAACAGGTTGATTAACACATTTTCCATTTTGATAACGCATAAAAAAACGAGGGCTGATTAAATTAATTTTTAATTTGAATTGTTTTTGAACTTAATTGCAGCAATCCTTTTATATGTTGACACTGGACGTTTGAGAGTCGTCTCTTGTTTAGTCTCCGCAAGGTGTTAGACAAGGTATCGTCTCGTCAGTGTTCTGTTGTCAGTGGTTCATTATGAGTGATTGGCTCGCGCCAAGAACTTTTGATGGCCACTACATGTAAAGGTATTTCAACAAATAAGGTTCTTGGTAATCGCTACTGACGAAGGGTAACCCAGAAACAATATTGTCTAGCGATCCACCAGTTAGTCTTCATGGACCTGTTTTTAATTAATGTTCACTGCACCATTGAGGTGCAAGATTAGACCATTCTTCGTGTAAATATCATATATATATATATATATATATATATATATATATATATATATATATATATATATGTATAATCAATACCCTTCTACCCGAAGGTGTAGGGTGAATATGTATATGAAAAAAGGCTTTTTTTGCGCCGGAACAAAGATATATGAAAGGAAGATTCTTGGACATACACCCACATGGAAACACGCAACCGCCGAAACGTATTTCTGACTTATTAGTCGTCATCAGGACGGTGTAGCCAAATTCAAAGGTGGACAAAATTGCCGGTTGTTCACGCAGGTGGCTATGTCCTCCCGCGTGGTTATGTTGATTGTTCCCCCACAATTTGTGGGTAGTTTGACTGCTTGTTGTTGACTCCGATTGTTTGTATCTCCAAATTTTGTCCACCTTTGAATTTGGCCATACCGTCCTGATGACGACTAATAAGTCAGAAATCCATGCGGATGTATGCCCAAGAATCTTCCTTTCATATATCTTCGTTCCCGCGTAAAAAAACCTTTTTTCATCATTATATCCTGGGCTCGGTTGTTCACGCAGGTGGCTATGTCCTCCCGCGTGGTTATGTTGATTGTTCCCACACAATTTGTGGGTAGTTTGACTGTTATCACAATGTGGAGGTCGGCTGCTTGTTTTTGACTCCGATTGTTTGTATCTCCAAATTTTGTCCACTTAAATATTATTAAAAATGTAATTGTCTAATGGTTGGCACTGCTTACTTTTTCGGCCATAGGTGGAAAGTGATTACTTTCGAGCCATTGGGAAAATAAGGACGGTTAGAAATGACGTACTCCCAAACCTCGAAAATGTTAGGAATCGACATATACTATAGTGTGAATTGGTTATTTATGAACCTAGTGCGCGAAATTTCGCGCACGAATTGCATACAATATTTTTTCTACAGACTTACTGAAATAAGTAAGTAAAATCATAATGAAATTCGAACAATAGTTATTTTCATAACAAGTGTCGAAAGTAAGTTATATCGTGCGAGTGAGAATGTTGATGCACGAGCGTTAGCGAGTGTAGAAACCTCACGAGCAGACGATATAACACTTTCGAGCGAGTTATGAACACGACCTCAAATGTATTTTTTAAAAAACCTGATAAAGTGACGTTAGAATGCTCAAGTCCGTTAGTCGGTAAAACAGAAACTTCATTTTAATATATTAAGGTCATTTCATACAGCATGTGACTAATATTATTCAACTTCAACCAACAAGCCCTAAAGGCAGATAGTTACGAAACTGTGTAAAGGCCCGGTGTAACACAGTGAATATTTAGTAGAGTCAATCTTTTTTCTGTGTCATTTGTACAAAATGTGCCAGATGGTGTGCGTTGAGCTTTAGTTGTTCGTACTTGTCAAAAGTATCACACTAGTGTGATATAATATCACACGCCATGTGGTATTGACAGTTTCCTGAAATAGGTTACTACGATGATATTCATTAGTTTCGGTAGAGGTCGTGTAAAAAGATTTATTCTATCGCATTTAGTTTCCTTGTTACTATGGAAACAAAATTTTACAAATATTGATATTTGTCAGATATCTTTTCCTAAACAAGTTTGGTTGACGTCATTTTTAGAAACCCTATTTTTAAATTTAGGAAAAAGAAGAAGATATGCCGTTTGATATTACTTAAGTAGCTAATAATGTAATTGCTAACCTATTACCCGAAAAATAAAAACCACAATATGAAAATGCGTACAAGCAGTTGGTGTTCATCGTGCGCGAAATACATACTTTGCGCACGTTGTCAAGGAACAACTCCAATTTGACATTTTGCACACTAATATCAACGTAAAAATGTCAACATTTTTTCACATCTGTATAAAAAATATATATTTTTTTCATATTGTTTGTTCCTTTAGTCGTCGGTGAATGATGCACAGGTACAAAATATGTGTCATGTAATACAATACGCATATATGATTACTCGATTACCAAAATTGTATCGTTTTGATGATTCATTTTACCCCGTTCGGATAATATTATAGGGATCACACCCCACTTATAATAAGAGTGTCACTCATATATAAAGTCAAGTTCAAATGCAGTCCCAAGATACTCTGCTCGTAAGACCACACTTCACTCGAAACAAAATACATTATTTGTGACCCAACCCAGACGTTCCCGAGAGATATGTTCTACACTCCGTTGACACGTGTAAGCTGTTTATGAAAATATACTTGTATATCATTTTAGTATATGAATTGTGTGTGGGTGTGTGTGTAATTATTATGTTATATATTTCACTGATTCAATAATAGTTAATAATTGGGCAGTAAAGTGTATCTACTGTTTCACAATAGTATCTCAATGGTAAACTGTTTATGCGCCAGTTTTATGGAACTTTGGGGGTGAATTCAATAATAATTGTACGAGCTGGATTCAAAATTTAATTGGCTCAATGTGAATCGGCTATCACAATGAATAGTCGTCGATACCATTTATGTTGAAGTCAGATACGGCTCAAGATTAACTCTGTAATTAAGGATAATGTACGTATGTAAATGCATGAAGTATATACAGGATCAAAAAAATAGCAATACATAACAATTCAAAGAAATTCTACTATTTATCTGCAATATTTAATGTTAAAAAATACTTACACTCGCCAAACCTTTTAGATTTTCCATTAAAATTTTAGTTTAATATCGGAAAATGAACCAAATTATTTCCCTATATGCTTGAAACACATTCAAGTTCTGACAAAAATTGCTGATCACAATATTAATAAAACTTGATATAACGTGTACGTACGAAGCCATTAAAGGGTGTACAAGACAACTCGACATGTTCTGTCGTAAAGTTAACATTTTATATTCAAGTTTTTTTCTTGGGTGTGTTAAACAGCGTTCGTTGTGTTCAAGAGAACTCATTTTGGTATATTATTTTTAATATACGAAAGTACGCGCTAGATAGGATTGGAAATTGCAAGAAAGCCATAAACGTTTCATCATGACGTAATTTGTAAGACGCTGCAGGAAACGAAGAAATAATTTACTCTGGTGAAACGAACTGCCTGGCGTCATTTATATCTTACAATGTGAGTGTTATATCGTATAAGGATAAGTTGAAAGATATTGAACCAAAAAGTATGTTGTATCTTACAATTCTAATTATGATGTTGATTATCTATAACTAAGGCCACCGACAGATGACAAACACATGTCCTAACATATCAACTAAGTTCGTCTTAAGGAATCGCACAACTGTATTGTTTGTTATTTCAAACGGACACTAAAGGGGCATATATTATGAATTTAAATTCCATGCGCTATTGTTTCTCATTCATATCGTTTGGTGTCGACATTGTGTTTTATATTGAATGAATAAGAATATCGTCGGTACAACCTGGCGGGATGTTGACGTCGTCAATCAAATATAAGTCAATTATATTTATTTTTCGCTTTCTATTTCATAGTCAGCATTGCTTCCATATCAGCTCAATCGCTTGTTACGTGCACTGTAAAAGCATTATTCGGCCGACGTAAGAACTAAGCAGCGGGTTATGTTGACCGTACGCGTAATAAAGCTACATTTTCGTAGGGTAGCGGTACTGTAATATGACGGCCGTAATGTGGCTGTGAACTATACGACTATGCGTCTAAATGTGCTTGGATTTTAAGGTGCCGGTGAACATCACCCCCACTTTACAAGGGGCACCGCCTTATTTTGTAGCGGCCGCTATTACGGCGGTAAACTTGTAGCAAAGTTTTTGTGCTTATACGTTGGTAAATTTCTTTTCACGATGTCGCAAAATATTACCTGGAGTAGTGAACAGGAAATTTTTATTGATTTTGTGAGAAATCACGAATTTACTCTTCATCAGTGGTAGCCCGTGAGTTGAAACTACAGAGGTTCACATTTTTTATTTTATTTTTTTGCCCCAACTCCTCCTTCACTCCAGTGCTACATCTCAGCCACTCAACGGCCCAAGAGCCGTAGAGTCACTAAGATGACAGTTGTCCTCTATTATCATTATTATTCTATTATCCAATATAATAGAAACAACAAAACTAACAAATTTTCATAATAAGACAAAGTAATTAAACAGTTCCGTTTAGCAGGACAGTATAAACATATTATAATAACTGATTATGATTGCTATGAGCACGATCCCATGATGAGCATTAGTTTAAGTTATTGAGTACGTAATAGCCATTCTTTAATTTCATTTTTCACCGACGTCCATGTATTAAGGTTTCTTAACTGTTGCGGTAACTGATTCAACAATCTCGGCACCACAACCTCCAGGCACCGATCACCGTATTTGTTTACCGTTCTTGGAAATAAGCACATACTGTGAATATTCGCGCGTGTTTCGTACCCGTGGTCCCTAGTTTCCCTATAACAGCTCTTCCTTAAGATTCCTTAAGATGATCCGATACTTGATTTGACTTTTAACACTTAGGATGTTGGCATTTCTAAACGAAGTTGATTCCGATTCTTCAGTGGTATTTAGGTATTTTACCATCTTGTTCTGTACTCGTTGTACCAAATTAATGTGAGAGTCCGATGCCTGGCCCCATATTGTAAGTCGTAGAGGAATAAAGATTCCGCTAGGGAATGGTAGATAATTTTCAGTGCAGGTATTACAGTCTCGAAGCACAGAACCTGAGCTTCTTTACTAGTTCCCAAACGTGTGATTTCCATATAAATTTGTTGTCAATTATCAAACCCAGGTATCTGTGCTCGTCGACTTCTTCAATCATCCCATCATACGAACAGTCGTACGTTCCCTTATGAAGACATTCAAGGTGATTCAAGGCAAGTTTCTAGAATATAGCGGGACTAAAGAAATGGATAAAAGGAGAAGAAGGAATGAACAGCGATATGAGGGAATATATGGAAGGGTGCGACTTTATAGGGCTAACGGAATGAGGAGGCAACGTGGAAGAGGCTCAAAGGAAATATGCCGAAGGGATTCAGATAGGTGTGCAGGGGGGCTGTGAGGGAAGGAAGAAGGGGTAGGGCGAGGGGAGGAATAATCACGGGGGTGAAGGACAAATGGGAGGAAGCAGAAAGGGAGAGGGGAGATTCAGAAAATGTACAAGAAAGAAGGATCAGAAAGGGCGGGAAGTGCTGGAAGATATTCACGGTATATAGCAATCAGAAGTTAAAGCAGGTGACGGAAGAAATAGATGAGAGAACGGAAGGGGAGGAGGACTGGATAATGGTTGGAGGTGATATGAACGCGAGGACGGGGCAAGGCACGGTGCTGGCGGGGTGGAGAGGGATGGAAGGGAGTGATGGGAGGGTGCCAAGGGACGAAGTGATCAATGGAGAAGGGAAGGTGTTGTTGAATTGGGTAGAAGAGAGGAGTTGGGAAATCTTCAACAGAGGGGGCGGGGAAAAGGGGGAGTTCACCAATATCGGACCTACTGGAAGATCAGTCATTGACTATGTGGTGGTAAATGGAGATGCGAGAAGGGAGGTGGCCAGGTTTGCGGTGGGGGAAAGATGGGAATCTGATCACATGCCGGTAGAAGTAGAATGCAAGGGGAAAAGAGGGGGGAGGAAAAAGAGAAAGAACGGAGAAGAGAGGACTGTGAATATATGGAATGACGAGACAAAGAAAAGGTACAATAAGACAATAAGAGAAGTAAAGTGGGAAGAAATAAGGAGAATAGAGGAAACAGCGGAGAATATGGATAATGCCATAACAAGGAAGAGGGTAAGGGCAGGAGAAGGAGAAAGAACATGGTTTGATGAGGAATGCAGACGAGGGAAGAGGGATCTGAGGAATACTCTGAAGAAGGCGAGAGAGGGAATGGGTTCATGGGAGGAGTTCAGAGAAGAAAGGAGAAAACAGAAAGAGATGTGGGAGAGGAAAGAGAAGGAGCAGAGTCAAAGAGCAATAGAGGAGGTAAAAGGGCTTAAAGGGGAAAAGGAAGTGTGGGAATAAAGAATAAAGAAAGAAGAGGAAGAAGGGACAACGGATTGATGAAAACATTGGGGTCAAGGAATGGAAAAGGTACTTTGTGCACTTGTTAGGAGGGGAAGACGGATTAGCGGGAGCAGGTGGGAGGAGGGAGAGAGGGGTGGAGAAGGCGGAAGAGACGGAGGAATTTATATGGGATGAACTAATGAAGGTAAAGGGTAAATTGAAAAGGGGGAAGGCAGCGGGGGAGGACGGGATAGATGCAGAGGGATGGATAAACGCACCGGTGGAGCTGTGGAAGGAAGTACTAAAGCGGTTGAATGACATATGGATGGGTAGGAGGGAAATGCCACACAGGTGGAGGTAAGCAATAATTGTACCAATTTGGAAAAAGGGGAACAGAGAAAGGGTCGAAAAGTACACAGGGATCTCGTTGCTGAATATAGGGTATAAGATATACGCGGGACTGATTGGGGCAAGAGCAGAAGTAGAAGTAGAGAACAAAGGGATACTACCGGAAGGACAAGCAGGGTTCAGGGCGGGAATGGGTACAGGAGATAACTTGTATGTACTAAATTACATAATAGAGAGGGAGGCGGCCGTAACAGGGGGGGAAAGTATATGCGATGTTTGTCGACATAGAGGCTACGTTTGAGTGGACAGACTAGTACTGATGAAGGCATTAGAAGAGGCGGGGTTAGCGGAAAGAATAGTGGAAAGAATAAGACAAATTTACGAGGAGACATGCTGTAGAGTAAGAGGGAGGAAGGAGACGACGGAGGGATTTAGGACAACGAGAGGATTAAGGCAGGGGTGCCGTTGCTCTTCAATATATACATCGCAAGGCTCGAGGAAGTATTCAAAAACGGACAAGACTAACCAACCTACCTACCTACCCAATTTCACGGGGGGGGGGGATTGGGTAGGTAGCCAATTTCACCCCCAATTTCACGGGGGGGGGGGAAGAATATAGTCCCTGGCATTTGCGTATGCGCCATATTGGCGGATACGGAGAAAGGACTAAAGGAGATGATAAGAAGGCTAGAAGGTTTCCTGGAGAGAAGAGGCTTAGAATTAAACACAAAAAAGTCGAAGTTGATGGTGTTCAGGAAAGGCGGAGGAAAAAGAAGGGAGGTGAAATGAAATGGAAAGCAGAAGATATTGAACAGGTGAGGGAATGGTTATACCTAGGGTACGTGATTAGAGACAACAACAGTGAGGAAGGACACGTGGGGCATATGTACAAAAAGGCGAGGAAGGCAGACGAAGGTTTGCGGGGGTGTCTTTGGGGGAAAGGGGAATGGAAATTTGAACACAAAATGAGGATTTGGGACGTGTATGTAAAAAGTATTATGCTGTATGGGGACGAAAGAACATAAATTAATAGAAAAGACATACATAAGGCAGATAAAAAGGGCGTTATATTAGGAAAAATCGACGCCGGACTGTTTCAGATAAGGCAGTCAAAGGGGAGAAGTAGATTGGGAAGAATGGCCAGGAGGGAGGAGACGAGGAAAATAGAAGGCGGCAAGAGAAGGTGGAGAAAGAAGTAAAAATTGAGGGAAATATGTCAAATGTCAAATAATTAATGCCAATAAAGGTTTATATATATATAATTAGATCGCAAATTTCCTTGGCAGCAACGATTTTTGAAATATAAGGATCTTCGTTCTGTCTTGGTCTTTTAACTAGCGTTGGCCATTCTGGAATTCCAGTTTGAACACTGTCGGTACTACCCCTCTTTTTTGCATTCAGTCCTCGAATGTCTTCAAGTATTCTTGTAGTTGGACTGAATCAGTACAATGTATGAATACTGTCAGCCAAAACAAAAATACAGGATCCTGAAGCATGCGAGATATTGCGGGGGCTTAATTAATAGCCGTTTTCTGCTTGAAAGTTTCCTATATTTTCTCCATGCATTCAATTAGTGACTCTCTATTTTCAGAAACGCTAGAAACAGTACGACTTCTAAAATTCCATCTGGTGGATGAAGCACGTGGAATTCTGTAACCAACTCTTTCATCTAGAATTGCTACCCCTTGAGGACAGTTGGAAAAAAATTTAATATCACTCGAGAAAAAACACTCGCACTTGTTGATTTTGAGTATCAAATTTAATTGATGGGCGAAACAATGAACATAAAAAGCATATTTGTAGTTGTTACGTACGTTTTGAGAGTCGCACACTCAACAGTCGAGCGAATTGAAGTTCAGATCGTGTTGTCCCGATCGTGACAGATCCCGCCCTCTGTGCAGGCGGTATTCACGCTAAGTCTAGAAGGCGCGCGCAGTACCTGTCCGATTTCGGGTGGTCAAACGCCAAGATCGTGATTGTCAGGATATAAATCCCGTTTCATCCGGCAAGGTATGGTTTTCATTGGGTGATTCCCGGCAGAGATTTTCGTTGGAGGTGCTCGTAAGAAGGCCTGCGCTGCTGCCGAGTGGTTTATTGCGGTCACGCTCGTCGCTGAGCGCAAGGAAGTCACACGTCCTCCCGGATCGCGATCGAACGGCGAATTTATAGTTCGACCATTGAGATCAAGTCGCCAAAATCTCCATGGCGTCCACGAAGTAGCCGGGCGTCTTGTTGAAGCCTTGCACAACTGAACCGTATGCGCGTATAGAGTTATTTGTGCTTATTTATCCGTGTTTCGGCCGAACGTGGCCTAGTTAGATTGTTCAATTGTGCTGTAGTCAATTTTGTCATTGTTTTATTTTGTTGAAACCATTTTAGTTGCAGTTAACACAACCAAATTCGGGACCGCTTACTCCGGAACTTTGATGAGCATTTAAATCTTATTTCCGAGGTTTTGTATATTTGATTTTCCCCATTTTTCTTCTTCTTCGTTTAGCGCCCGCATCTAGCTAGATTTGGGAGGACTACGATGTAAGTTTCATTTTTATGTTGCCAAACCGTTTGGGCAGTTTACGTTAGGTTCAAGTCAAATCGGAAATAATTTTGTGTGTAAACCGAGTACACTTTGCGGAGGTTGACCGTCCGGGTTTGTTTATACCGGAATTTGAACTTGGTGCCATCACAACGAGTAAAGCAAACATCCCGTATAATTGTCATTCTTATTTTCGATTGTGTTCTTTTTTTTGGGTTAATAAAATGGTTGGTTGGAAATTTTCTTGGGATAAATTTGCTGTATTTACCATCATCGTCCCGTATCGACTCGCGTAGACGAGCTGGCCATTGGGGTTGTCTTTTTTAGTAGTATAGTACTGGTGGCGCCCAGTTTAACATCCTCCCGTCGACCTATCCCCACTCTCCTGAGTGAGCCGCTGCAGCAGGGCCACCGTCGACGCGTTAACCCAACGAAGGACCCACCGGCGTCTTTTGTGGTCCCAAGCATAGTTTTTGGACACCGCTACAACTCCGCCTTGTCTCTTATAATTAGTGTATCTATATATGGAAGTTACAACGGTTTAATTTAAATAATTATTAATATCCAGAGAAATACAACGACATTCTCTTTACGACGGTTCAATTTATATAATTATTAACATCCAGAGAAATACAACGATATTCTCCTTACGACGGTTTAATTTAAATAATTATTAATATCCAGAGAACTACAACGATACTCTCTTTACGATGGTTTAATTTAAATAATTATTAATATCAAGAGAACTACAACAATATTCTCTTAACGACGAAATAATGTAAACCAAAAATTATAATTTTAATCCCAATAACAAACCAAAAATGAAACTTACCACTCAAAGAAATAAACGCATCAATTCAAAATATTATTTAACGAAAAATAAACCAAATCTTCTACACGTTCCACCTGGAGACTCTCTGCTGTATTCTGTACCTGGTTCACCTTCTGGGTTGTAGTGGGCCTACTTGCAGTACCGAATTCAAAATTACCGTTTTCCGCTTGTGTGCTCGTATTTAACAGATGCCCCTACTTAATTTTTCCCTTCTTCCTTACCTCACCCACTTCAAATCTCCCGCTCCGTGCATGACTGAACGACGGCAGTCATATGTTTTAGTTTTAGAACTTTCATTTCAAAAATGTTACGCCATGACACATTATTTTACACGAATTTATATTTTCCATTTTTATTCTTTCTTTGTTATTATGGCCGGTTTAATAACATAGCAATATATATATATATATATATATATATATATATATATATATATATCTATATATATTGTGTACTTGTGTTGACGGTGGCCCTGCTGCAGCGGCTCACTCAGGAGAGTGGGGATAGGTCGACGGGAGGATGTTAAACTGGGCGCCACCAGTACTATACTACTAAAAAAGACAACCCCAATGGCCAGCTTGTCTACGCGAGTCGATATGGGACGATGATGGTAAATACAGCAAATTTATCCCAAGAAAATTTCCAACCAACCATTTTATTAACACAAAAAAAAGAACAAAATCCAAAATAAGAATGACAATTATACGGGATGCTTGCTTTACTCGTTGTGATGGCACCAAGTTCAAATTCCGGTATAAACAAACCCGGACGGTCAACCTCCGCAAAGTGTACTCGGTTTACACACAAAATTATTTCTGATTTGACTTGAACCTAACGTAAACTGCCCAAACGGTTTGGCAACATAAAAATGAAACTTACATCGTAGTCCTCCCAAATCTAGCTAGATGAGGGCGCTAAACGAAGAAGAAAAAAAATGGGGAAAATCAAATATACAAAACCTCGGAAATAAGATTTAAATGCTCATCAAAGTTCCGGAGTAAGCGGTCCCGAATTTGGTTGTATTAACTACAACTAAAATGGTTTCAACAAAATAAAACATGACAAAATTGACTACAGCACAATTGAACAATCTAACTAGGCCACGTTCGGCCGAAACACGGATAAATAAGCACAAATAACTCGATACGCGCATACGGTTCAGTTGCATAACGACGAAATAATGTAAACCAAAAATTATAATTTTAATCCCAATAACAAACCAAAAATGAAACTTACCACTCAAAGAAATAAACGCATCAATTCAAAATATTATTTGACGAAAAATAAACCAAATCTTCTACACGTTCCACCTGGAGACTCTCTGCTGTATTCTGTACCTGGTTCACCTTCTGGGTTGTAGTGGGCCTACTTGCAGTACCGAATTCAAAATTACCGTTTTCCGCTTGTGTGCTCGTATTTAACAGATGCCCCTACTTAATTTTTCCCTTCTTCCTTACCTCATCCACTTCAAATCTCCCGCTCCGTGCATGACTGAACGACGGCAGTCATATGTTTTAGTTTTAGTACTTTCATTTCAAAAATGTTACGCCATGACACATTATTTTACACGAATTCATATTTTCCATTTTTATTCTTTCTTTGTTATTATGGCCGGTTTAATAACATAGCAATATATATATATATATATATATATATATATATATATATATATATATATATATATATATATTAAAAATGTGTCTTGTCAAATCTGACAGCAAAATGTAAAATTTACACGAAAGATGGTCGAATCTTACACCTCAATGGTGTAGTGAACATTAATTAAACAGGTCCATGAAGACTAACTGGTGGATCGCTAGGCAATATTGTTTCTAGGTTATTACCCTTCGTCAGTAGCGATTACCAAGAACCTTATGTTGACACTGGACGTTTGACAGTCATGTCTTGTTTAGTCTCCGCAAGGTGTTAGACAAGGTATCGTCTTGTCACTGTTCTGTTGTCAGTGGTTCGTTAGGAGTGATTGGCTCGCGCCAAGAAGTTTTGATGGCCACTACATGTAAAGGTATTTCAACAACTAAGGTTCTTGGTAATCGCAACTGACGAACGGTAATAACCCAGAAACAATATTGTCTAGCGATCCACCAGTTAGTCTTCATGGACCTGTTTAATTAATGTTCACTACACCATTGAAGTGTAAGATTCGACCATCTTTCGTATATATATATTGATTTCTTTTTTATGGTTCTTTACGTCAAGAAAATTTAAACAATTTTAGTTGTTTAACATTTTTATTATTACGTTTCGCAACCGTCCGGTTTGCATCAATATATAATAATAAAAACAACCAAAAGTTACATAACATAATTTACAGTTAATTGAGTTGATTTAAAATTTGATTAAAATAGTATTTACATTATAAGTTTTTGAGGATGTTTCCAGCCAGCATTATGTCTTTGTTAATGCGGTCAAGTTCTAACACTTTAAAATAAACTAGTTTAACATTTATACGTTATTTTACAATAATTTTACGAGACGCAATGTGGTATAGTCGTCGTCTTTGTTTCGTCTCTTTACAGTTAACTGATAATATCGGTCGATGTTTTATATTTTATGTCAACAAAAACTCGTGACCAAAAACGTCTGTTTATGTGCGTGTATTATTTTATTTGTATGGAAATTTCCAATTTATTGAAATTCTCAATGTAAAATACTATGTGTGTGGTTTGGTCAGAATATTGTCATATTCCTTTGGCAAATCGACCGTATCTTTTTTATTGTTTATTGCGTGTTTTTCAATTTTTATTTGAATCATTTCTGATATAAGCTATTTTTTCTGGTTTTTTTCCATATCAAGAATTTTGGTCCCTTTGTAATTGAAACTATGTCCTTCGTCTTTTACATGTTTTGATAGTGCTGTGATGTTGGGTTTATGTATTGTATCTGATTTATATTGTGTTAATCTATTTTTTAATGGTTGGAGGGTGGTTCCTATATAGATCCCTTCACAATTTTTACAGTTTATTTGATATACTACATTGTTTTTTTGCATTTTGTTGATTTTAGCTTTTACATTAGTTGTCGGTTTTTGTCCTGTGTTATTTGTGGTGAATGCTGGTGTTAAATTCAATTTTTCGGAGGTTTTTTTAAAGATGTGGGATCGATTATTACTATAAGGGATTGAGATGTATATTTTTTCTTTTTTGTTTTGGTTCTTTTCTTCTTCAGAAGGCGTTTTACTATTATATTTATTTGACTTTTATAATTTTTATTAGGGAGTTATTCTTTATGAAGGCTGATTATATTTTATTGATATTTTTGTTTATTATCACGTCTCGTAAAATTTCTGTAAAATAACGTATAAATGTTCAAACTAGTTTATTTTAAAGTGTTAAAAATTGACCACATTAACAAAGACATAATGTTGGTTGGAAACGTCCTCCAAAACTTATAATGTAAGCACTATTTTAATCAAATTTTAATTCAACTCAATTAACTATAAATTATGTTCCTATGTAACTTTTGGTTGTTTTTATTATAGTGTCTGATGATGCAAACTTGACTGTTGTGAAACGTAATAATAAAAATCAGCGGTGGTCCGCACGAAACTTACTTATACTTAGTTATACTACGGTTTTCGAAAAAACATTTCAAATGAAAGTTGTTTATAATTTCAATGTCTTTAACCTATATAAGAACATTTTTTTGATAGCTCGTACCGTTTTCGAAATAATGAAAATGGTGATAAGAGTAAACGATCACTTCCGGTTGAGCTATTGCGTTCAAAATAGGACGTTTTCCTCCTTGCTACATACAAATGTTAAATTTAAAGTTTCATAGCTCTAGCTATAATCGTATGGACGCTAGAGCGCGCACAGACACACAGACACATAGGCACACACACATACACACACACACGTCATTCCGAAAATAGTCAGAAACGATTCAGGGGACCTCAAAACGCGTATATCCGTTGAAATCTCGAGGTCGAAATTTTTCATGATTACTATACTTACTTATACATATAGTATAAGTAAGTAAAAATGTTGAACAACTAAAATTGTTTAAATTTTCTTGACGTAAAGAACCATTAAAAACAAAGAGAAATCTATACAATCAACGTCATAAAACAAAAAACAGTGGTATATATATATATATATAAACACATATCTGTTGCTGTAGATTTCAGCCATACGTAAAACTAGAGATTATGTCAAAAGCAAGGGAAGTGGTTAGTTTTTCTAGACATAATGAAACTCCTGTGTGATTCTTTTAATATTTCGCAATTATTTTAATTTTAAGTTTGCTTCTTCAGGAACGCTCAATAAGAAAAGGCGGCGGCAATAATACTATAATCACATAACGGGAAGTCATGTTGAAATTGGACTAACATATCTAACTCCAATAACTTAAAAACTATGTTCCAGTGTAAGATAAAAATAACAATATCATATCACCCATACACATATTGTGAAACTCTTTAAGCTGTTTCTTTTTTCCAATTCGGACGTGCATCGGGAAGACAGGCTTAGGTTAGAATGCATACGCACAATGATCAGTAAGCAAACTTCTGATAGTACCAACGTAACTGAATTAAAAATCATCCCAAAATAACAATTTATATATCACTAAAATTAACACAACTTTTTTTGTATATTTATTATTGGAAACGCAACAAACGACAAAAAGGAAGAAAGGAAATTCATTAATTCGCGGCAATTATCAACGAATTAAATTCTCTTAGCTTTAAATTGTAACAAATTTGAATAGATACCATTGAGTTGATAGCGTCCGAGTATTTGTATTTTATATGATTATATGACACATTTCTAAGAATAACCGGTGCTATATACATGTGGATGAAGATTCCAAGACTGCAACGTTGGAAAAATGAAAACATGAGTCTGTTCAACACACAAATATATATATATATATATATATATATATATATATATATATATATATACATATATAAAATGGTACTATACAGGTTGCTGCATTGGCGGACGCAACATAGGAAATCCCATGTTATTTCCGAGGCATTGAAATATTGGCTTCCCTAATTATTTTACAGCAAAATTCCATTTAAGTTTTTTAAAGAGCACTATATCATGGTCCAATTGGCGCAAATTGGTCATTTTTGATATGCTTAGTTCGCAACTACATTAAAAAATGAATCGGATAAATTTTGAAATTTGAAATCAAAACATCAATTCAGCCTTGGTCAGGACTGTCAAAGTTGACAGATATCTCATTATTGTAACTCACAACGGCCAAATTTAATAAATAATTTGTACATCGGATACAAACATAATAGAAATTTATTCAAGTATCTAACATTGACTTTGTTTTTTCATTAAAGAGGCAATTAGAAATAAGATAATCATTTTTAGAAATTTGCTTTGTTTTAATGTAATTTTTTTTTTTTTAATGAATTAAACATTGGTCATTCTAGTAGATTTTTATTATTAGTTCTCTTAGCTAGCCTTTTCACAATGGAAGTTTTGTGGCTTTAATATTAATTTCTAATATTAATTTTGATTTATTAATATTGAATTAATATTGTCACAAAATTCCAAGTGTCCAATATTTCATTCATTACAATACAATTTTTTGATCATTATTATTACAATTGCGGGTTAATTTATTTTTATCTTATCATATATATTTTTTTTTTATCGTTGTGATTTTAAATTGTATTGTAGTGAATTAAATGTTGGTCGAATACCCTAACTAGGTTTTTACAAGGTTTTCCCTAGTTCTTGCAGTAAATACTGGGGTAATAGAAAGTCGGCCTTGTTACCGCGATAGGTTTTATTTAATGTCATTTGTCATATTAATGTTTATTGCTTGACAAGGGTTTCCGAAACACCTTATTGCAAAAAAAGGTGTCGCAATAAACTTTAATATTGCTAAAAGTGTTTTATTCAACGACTGACTGCTCATGATACAAGATAAGTACCATTTTAAGTGATTTACAGTCGAGAATTTGTACAATAATTATAATTATGTATATATATATATATATATATACACGAAAGATGGTCTAATCTTACACCTCAATGGTGTAGTGAACATTAATTAAAACAGGTCCATGAAGACTAACTGGTGGATCGCTAGACAATATTGTCATATTTGACAAGACACATTTTCAATTTGAATTGTTTTTGAACTTAATTGCAGCAATCCTTTTATATGTTGACACTGGACATTTGACAGTCGTCTTGTTTACTCGCCGCGAGGTGTTAGACAAGGTATCGTCTTGTCAGTGTTCTGTTGTCAGTGGTTCATTAGGAGTGATTGGCTCGCGCCAAGAAGTTTTGATGGCCACTACATGTAAAGGTATTTCAACAACTAAGGTTCTTGGTAATCGCTACTGACGAAGGGTAATAACCCAGAAACAATATTGTCTAGCGATCCACCAGTTAGTCTTCATGGACCTGTTTTAATTAATGTTCACTACACCATTGAGGTGTAAGATTAGACCATCTTTCGTGTAAATTTTACATTTTTCTGTCATATTTGACAAGACACATTTTCAATATATATATATATATATATATAACTTATATTGTTTATGGTTTGATTAATTATGTTTTGTTGATTGATTTGCTTTATATTTCGTTTATTACAAATTGTGGTTAGCGCGATGCTCGGACCCACGTTATTATTCGTACGATACGGATAATTGCAGAAAGCGTAAGCTTCTGTTATTGTTCTGTCCGTGCATTGCGTTATACCTAAACAAATTGCTGACAAGCAAGATGATGTTATGTTGGTGTTTTCGTGGTATTTTGACGACATTACTTATATATATATATATGTCTTCCAACAGTTCTGTCAATGTAAAAAGAAGAACCAACAAAAAACAAACAGGAATTAAACGGAGTATGCAACCAAACTAACTATTTTAATATGTTATTGTATATAATTTGATAAAATAGAATTATCGTTTTTGATATTACAAGTGTTAAGAGTATTTTTAATATAAATGGACTCCAATATTAAGCGTTTTGACAAATTGTTTGTGTGTCTAATATGACTGAGTTGTTAAAATCAAATGTATGATTATTATTTAAAACATGTGTGCATAAAGCTGTAATTTCAGACTTCTTATTATTTTTGTATAAATATGTGCAATTTTGTTTATGGTTTTGCATTCTCCGCTTTAAATATTGTTTCGTCCGTTCTACATATGAAGATGAGCAATTATTACATTTGATTTTATATATTAGATTGGATCTCGAAAGTGTGGGAGTTTTGGTTTATAGAGGTATATAAAGAACCTATTGTCTTTGTGTTATAGTATGTTAGTTTATCTACTTTATTATAAATAATTTTATTTAATTGTTCTGAAAGACCATTAGTATATGGGAATGAATAGAATTTAGAAGTCAACACACTATTATTCATAGGGATAATACTATTTTTATTATTTTTAGAATTTTTAGTGTAAATATTTTTTTTAATACGCTACTTAATTGATTTAACCGGTTCTTTAAAGACAACACTGTATTAATCTTATGTTTAATACCGTGTTGTGAGAAAAAATTCAGTAAACGACCCGAACTAGTAGGTTTAGAGCACCATAATGTAGATAGAGACCGATCTTCATTTCTAATCACAGTGGTGTCCAGAAAATTTAATTTATTATTACTCTAACTTTAAAGTAAACTGTAATTGTGTATTAAAGGAATTAAAACAACCCAATATTGAATTGATATATTTATTGAGGATCGATGTAAAAATATCATTTACATAAATGTAAAGAAAGGGCAAGGTAATCGGCAATGATGCAACTACTGTATTCAAAAGTTTATTCATAACTAATACTGCAAAAATTGCTGAGCAAGGGTGGCCCATTGATGAAGATGAAGACCTTTGAAAAAAAAACATCTTTGTAAGCAAAGAAACTACTATTATACAAAAATTAATAATTCTATTGAAAGTGGGTAAGTCAATCTGAGTGTGCAATTCAATATTTGGCCATTCTTCCTGTATAATGGTGGTTACTAATTCACGAGGTATATTCGTGAATAAAGAAACCACGTCAAGTGATACCAATACATGGTCTTCTGGTAATTTTACTTTTTTAATTTCATTATCGAAGGTAAATGACTCCTTGATAATATAGTTAAAAGTCGGTGTAAGATTAGTTAATATATTCGAAATGAATTTTGAAAGTTTATATGTAGGGGAGCCTACACATGAGACTATGGGTCTGATGAGGTACCCGATTTTATGTGTTTTTATTAAGCCATAGATTTTGGGAAATATACAATTATTGCAAATTAATTCCTTATATTAGTTATCATTAATGAATTTCTTATCCTTCAATTCTTTAATTAGGGAGTTAGTTTTAAGTTGAGTAGTATTGGTAGGTTCTTTTTTACTCAATACATATACAGAATTGTCTTCCAACAGTTCTGTCATTTTTTCCTCATAACATTTCCTGTTTATAATCACCGTACAATTACCTTTATCTGAACGAGAAACCTTAATGTCAGGATGAAGTTTTAAAAAATTTTTTGCCGCATTATAATCATTAACCTAAGGATCATTAAATCGTGTATTATTGACTTTGTGCATAAAATTTACTAAGGCAGAACGTAATCTTTCTCTATCTTCATCATTAATATTATTGGAATTTATTATGTAATACTCCAAATCGGTAACCAATCTAGTATCAGGAACGTCATGTGTATTGTGTTTGATCGCAAATTTTGGTCCCATTGATAAAATGTGTGTAATATTTTTAAGTATATCAATATCTGATAAATTAGTAATCCATTTATTTTTGCAACTATTATTATTATTATTGGTGACATCATGACACATGTATCTACTTGTAAATTTTTTAATCTGTCTATTTTTGGATATTATAAATTGGCTTTCATATTACAAAATCAATAAGCACTTTCATTTCGTCTTCACGAACAACAGTTCTCAACACTGAATTAATATCGTTAATTTCTTTATTAATTTCTTTAATTTTAAAAAATGTTTCTGAGACTACATAATTGAGTAATGTTAATTGAAAATGTTTTATAATTCGCTCTACTTTATTAACGTAAAAAATATTATTATGTATGTAAAAATGTTGAAAAAATCTTATTAAAATATTGTACATTAAATTAAAAATTGAGACACTAAAGAATGTTTCTTCAACACTTAAACAATAACAATACAATAAATAAATAATGCTTGTTAGCGTTTACGTTTCTATTGGTGAAAATTTAGAAAATGACGCATTAGTCCACCAAATCGCGAATTATTCTTATTTGTATCAGATATCCTGCAGCAAATGCTTGCCATCGATCATCCATATCCTCAACCTCCTTTAAAAGTAGGCAGATATATTTAGTTTCAATTTCAGCAGTAGTAGAATAAGTCACCGAAATACCTACGTTGACTTGGCAACACTAGTTTTAAGTTTTTAAGTTTTACCGACTACCACGATAGTTTTAAGATTAGGGTATCCAAACATTATTATTCCGACAAAGAATGATGAAGTGAGTTGTGAAGTATTCCAGTAACAGATAAGTCGGTAGTATTTAATTATGGTATTATCAATCATTCAATGACTATGCAGAATTCAATATATACTAGGTTGACATTAATGTATAAGGGAATAAAAATTGTATAGAAAATTTGCAGATATTGGGTAGAGGTGAATCCGATATAGGTTATGTTGACGTCACATGACAGAAAAACAACATATAAAATACCTATGACAACAACATTTTCACGAATTTCAAAGGCATACAAAAAATCTGCAGTGGTCCCCACTGCACTTACTTATACTTAGTTATATATAAAACTTTTCAATTGAAAGTTGATTAAAATATCAATATATATAATATATATAATAAGAACAATTTTTTCGATAACTCTTCCATTTTCGAGATAAGGAAAAGGGGGGGATAAGAGTAAACAACCACTCTCGGTTGAGATATTGCTTTCCAAATAGGAAGTTATTACGTTTAAAGTTGCACAGCTCTAGCTATAATCGTGGACGTTACAGCGCATACGCCATTCGAAAAATAGTCAGGGTTGGTTCAGG
Organism: Geotrupes spiniger; assembly: GCA_959613385.1. Taxonomy (NCBI): domain Eukaryota; kingdom Metazoa; phylum Arthropoda; class Insecta; order Coleoptera; family Geotrupidae; genus Geotrupes; species Geotrupes spiniger. The sequence goes on from OY390732.1 coordinate 49,038,181, forward strand.
GGATCTCAAAACGTTAATATATGCGTTAAAATCTCGAGGTAGAAAATTTGCATTACTATACCTCCTTATGCATACGCTGAAATGGCAGTGGATCTAGGATTTTGTGTGAATTTGATAATAAACACAACTTTAAAAGATATATTTCGATAGCTGTCAAACTTCAACTAAAAGTCAATCAAAATGAATTGAAAGTAGATTGGAAGCAGGAAATTTGTTCAATTCTATACGGAAATATGAAACTAGACGAAAGTTTTGACGATTCGAAAACAATTTCACGAAAACGTAAGAAAATAATAAAACACAGGCAGAGAGCAATGTCTCGGTTATATAATTGAGAAATTTGAAACATAAGTTGTCTTGTATACTTAACGAATGTGCATATTATGGAAGAGGAAAAAAGTTCGTTTAATTTGTGATTAACATATTGTTTTGAATTATGCCTTGAATTTTATTTTTATTTAGGAAATAACTAAATAACTATATAAAATTCTTGTCAAAGCTATCCTTTTGTTCAGGTTTGATCGGGTTAAATAATACACCGATATTTTATATTAAAATAATATATTTACCAAAATCAAATTCTCTAAATGTTCCAAATTAATATACAATATTATATAAATTCCTTTATGTACGTTTTAATGTTTACCGAATTATATTCCTTTAACTAATGGACATTATTTAATATACGCATATCATTTCATGTAACATGTTGAATCGAGAATATTTTTGGCGCAGTCGGTAGGATATCCACCATCGGGAACAAAAAGTGCAAATTTTTGACTTTCTCGATCGATTTTAATCGTTTATGGTGAAAATCCGTGATTAATCGTTATTCACACCACATTCTCAATAACCGAATACCGAAGAGGAACCTGATTGACTTCACGGACCTTTCTCAACAGTACTTCGTCCGACGGAGAACTCGATTAACTTTGGGACCTTCTCCAGGATTGTGGAATCGAAACATGATGGTTACAATAATTCTTATGTAAGTAATTATATATACATTGATATTTATGTCCTTAACCTCGTCCGCAAACGACGTAGAATACGAGTTAATTAAAATATTCGAAAATATTAAAATAATCGATAATTCAAACGAAACTGAAGCAATGGCCGGACCGCAATTTGAATCGCGATATTTAGATTGTATCCCCGAATTCGATGGGAATACAGATGAGTTAAGTAGATTTTTAGAAATAAGTGAACAAATAATTATTGCATTTTACGATAATGCAAATATCGCGAATTTTCAAAATGTGTATATTATAAACTGTATAATTAATAAACTCAAAGGTAGAGCACGTCTCATTGCCAATACAAGTAGTATCAATACATGGGCAGATCTTAAAAATATATTAACACGAAATTTTGGAGACCAAAGAAACGAAAGTTGTCTTACACGAGATTTAGTTTCGCTAAGGCAAAAACCTAACGAAAATTTTTTCCAATTTTACGAGAGATGTTTATCATTGTTACAAACAATATTTACATATATTAATATTAATATTCCCCAAGCTACTCGTCCATCGCGGCAACAATTTTACCGTGAATTAACGCTAAATACCTTCCTGGCCGGATTAAAAAAACCCATGGGAAGTATGGTGTTCCATGCGACCAGTAGACCTTGTTCAGGCAATACAATTCATAACGGCCGAAGAAAACGTACAATATTTTCAGGAACTAAACAAACCAATTACAAAACCAACATATCAAGTAAATAAACAACGTCAAGCACCATTTATGCAGCCGTATACCCCTCAATATTATGTGCCACAGCCACAACAAACGCCGTTTTTCCAAAATAAACAAAATTTTCCTAGCCAACCAATTAATGTTCAACCCCGACCGGTACAACAACGATTTTTAACTAATAAACAGGTGTTCCCACAACAAAATCACACTAACGTATGGAAAAACCGTAATAATAATTATCCATTACCGAAACCAACTCCAATGAGTATTTCCACACGTAATACACAACCGTATAATGCATATAATCGTCCGCAAAATAGTTTCCAAAATAAACCAAGAATGACGTTCGAAGAGCTATTTAACACCGAGCTAATCGAAGATAACGACGCAACCGAGAGACAAATCGATCCCGATACTCAAGAATGTTGTTACAGCGAGCCTTTTGTTGAAAGACAAATCCCGGTAAACGAAGAAGAAAATTTTTACGACGGGCCTCCGTCAGACCTAGAACCATAATCGAATATAACACAAGCACGAATCAAAAAGAATTACCTTATATAAAACTTCGTTACCCACCTTTAAAATTCTTAGTAGACACAGGCTCATCTAAATCTTTTTTAAATCCCTCAACCGCAGAAAAATATTTCTCCAATAATATCAATTACGAACCATTTACTGTATCCACAGTTTTTCAAACGTCGAATCATACTCATAACGTAATTATACCAGCTTTTAAAGAATTTCATTTTCCAACGCCTGTAGATTTAAAATTCTATATTTTTCATTTTCATGATAGTTATGACGGATTAATTGGCCTAGACACATTAAAATTATTACAAGCACAGCTCGACTTCTTTAACTCTCGTTTAGTAACACCGCACGCTAGTTTCGAGATATTATATCAAGAATCAGGTAGACAACCTATTCACGAAATTAATTTAATTCCTAACACTAATCAGATAGTAAAAATTCCAGTTGACATAAAAGAAGGCGATGTTCTAATACCAAAAACTACAATTCAAAATTGTGAAATACCCGAAACAATTTCTAAATCTAAAAATAACTTTGCTATTGTAGAAATTCTAAATAAATCAGATCAAGAAATAAACCTACATTTCTACAAACCAATGCGTGTATCAAAATTTAAAAAAGATTCATTTGAAATTTACCATTTGGAACAAACTAATTATAAAAAACCAAAATTGCAACTAAACTCATTAATACGCTCAGATCATATGAACGCCGAAGAAAAACGCGAAATTCATAAATTATGCGGAAAATTTTCAGATATATTTTATGACGATAACACCAAATTATCATTCACTAATCAAATAAAGCACCAGATAAAAACTAAAGACGAAATTCCAATATATACAAAGACGTATAGATATCCATTCGTACATAAACAAGAGATGGACAAACAAATTAAATCTATGCTTGAACAAAAAATAATTCAACACAGCAATTCTCCTTGGTCCTCTCCTATATGGATTGTGCCGAAAAAAGCTGATGCATCAGGGTTAAAAAAATGGCGTATTGTGGTCGATTATCGAAAAATAAACGAAAAAACAATCGATGATCGCTACCCACTTCCGAATATCACCGATGTACTAGATAAATTAGGTAAATCCAACTACTTTGCTATGTTAGACTTAGCCAGTGGTTTTCATTAGGTGGAAATGCACCCAGACGATATTCAAAAAACTGCGTTTAGTGTAGAAGGAGGACATTATGAATATTTAAAAATGCCTTTTGGTTTAAAAAATGCCCCCGCGACCTTACAACGTGTGATGGATAACATCTTACGCGGCATTAACGATGAAAATTGCTTAGTTTACCTCGATGATATAATAATATTTTCTACCTCTCTTCAAGAGCATATTGTCCATCTACGTAAAATATTTAAACGAGTCCATGAAACCAACTTTAAAATACAGCTCGACAAATCTGAATTCTTGCGAAAAGAAGTCGCTTATTTGGGTCACATTGTTACAACTGACGGTATAAAACCGAACCCGGATAAAATTAAAGCAATTCAAAAATATCCCATACCAAAGACCACAAAAGAGATAAAAGGATTTCTAGGACTTCTAGGATATTATAGACGCTTCATTAAAGACTTTGCAAAAATTACTAAACCCCTGACTAATTGTTTAAAAAAGGATGCAAAAATTATTCACGATGTCGAATATATTAAATGCTTCAATTCCTGTAAGAATCTCCTTATAAATGAACCCATATTACAATATCCAGATTTTTCCAAAGCATTTTTACTTACGACCGATGCCAGTAACGTCGCGATTGGAGCCGTGTTATCTCAAGGTGTAATAGGCAAAGACTTGCCAGTGGCGTACGCTTCACGTACTCTTAATGTCTCAGAACAAAATTACAGCACAATTGAAAAAGAGCTTTTGGCGATAGTTTGGGCAACGAAATATTTCAGACCCTATTTGTATGGTCGACGTTTCACCATAGTTACAGACCACAAACCCCTCCAGTGACTATTTTCACTTAAAGAACCAAATTCTAAATTAGTTCGATGGCGTCTTAAACTAGAAGAGTTTGATTACGATATCCAATATAAAAAAGGCAAATATAATCTCAATGCCGACGCTTTATCGCGAGTCGAAATTAACACTAAAGAACTTTTCGAGTACATGGAAGAATTTAATAACAACATTACTTCTAAACCAGACGACACCAATTCCGTAAAAGTGAATATAACCGACACAGAACGGCAAGAAACACAAGAAGCTATTGATGATGTTACTATACATTCCAATATCGCAGAAAACCCCATAGTAGGAATCCCTATAACAACAAATCCATTGAATTATGGAAAAAATCAAATTATTTTTCTTTGCGTCCATCATTCACCTGCACCTGTAAAAATCGAAAAATTATTCGATAAATTACGATTAACCGCTCAATTATCCAAACGTAACTTTGAAAACGATGTAATTCAATTTGTTAAAGAATACCTCACACCTAACGTAACGTATAATTTATTTTTCACACCAGATTCGATATATGCACCTTTTTGCGAAATTATTCGTCGCACTTTTAAATATCCCTCATATAAATTCCAAAAATGTACCCACAAATTAACTGATGTGTTAACTAACGAAGATACTGAAGAAGTAATAAAAATGTTCCACGAAAGTAAAACCAATCATAGAGGAATTAATGAAACTGAAGAGCGAATACGAAAAGTATACTTTTGGCCAGACATAAAATTATCTGTACAAAAATTCATAAACAACTGTGAAATCTGCCAAATATCTAAATACGATAGGAATCCATGTAAACCCACATTCAGTGTAACACCTACACCGACTAGACCCTTTGAAATCCTGCATATAGATTTGTTTCAAATTGAAAAACAAAAATTTTTAACAGTAGTAGATACCTTTTCGAAATATGCACAAGCCTACCCATTATCAGGCGCAAATTCACTTGAAGTAATAGATAACCTTGTTACGTTTATGTCCCACCACAACGTTCCAAGTTTAATAATACTCGATAATGGAACAGAATTTAAAAATCAAACCCTACAAGAATTCTGTAAACTACATAAAATAAATACCCATTTTTGTACTGCCGGACATCCGCAATCTAATGGTTCCATCGAAAGATTGCATTCTACTCTAATAGAACATATTCGTATCCTAAAAAACAAATTCCCCGACGAACCGATTACAACACACATGCGTTACGCAATAATCGGATATAATAATAGCATTCACTCTGTGACTAAAAGAAAACCAATAGAGATAACGTCTGGACATATCGAAAATGACGACCCGTTAAATATTCAATTATCAGAGACCATTCTTACAAATTATATACAAAAACACAGAGAACTTACGAAGGAAATGTATAAACACCTTAACGAAAAACTATCAGAACAAAAGGATAATCTAATAAATAAACTAAATGTATCTCGCGAAAATCCGATAAATTATTCACCGGATACTAGAGTATACGGGGCCACAAATAAACGAAATAAATCAGATAACAAATTTACCCCAGACACTATCCTGGAAAGTAAAGATAAAACAGTAAAAACAAACAATAAAGCTAAAATCCATAAAGCACAAATAAAGCGACCACTAAAACATTAACACATCTGAATTGTTTTAGATGTCTTCACATGACACTTGCCCAGGAAATAACCATTACTAAATTAGAACACAATCCAGGAATCCTACCATTTAAAATAGGACAAGTAAAAATCCACCAATACTCACGAAGTTTCGTGCATTATTTTGAGCTAATCCCTATTGACGAAGAAATTAATACAATACAGACGCAATATGCTGCAATTAGAAAAAGCATGGCAGAAGGTCTTAGTTCACCCTATTTTGAAGAACTTGAAACTTATGAAAAAGTAATCCAATTCGAACTAAATAACGTCTTGCAAAAATTTAATAATATATCCCCATTTCGACGTAATAAACGCGGTTTAATTAACGGACTAGGTAGTATATTTAAGGCTATTACAGGTAACCTAGACGCATCAGATGCAGAAAAATACGATACACTAATAAAAAATCTAGAAACCAATCAAAACGAAATTATAAATTCAATAAATCAACAAACATCTCTCTCAAAAGAAATTGTAGAAGATTTTAATATTACACTATCGCTTATAAAACACAATCAAGATTTGATAGCTAATAAAATACAAGATATTAGCTCAAAGCTTAATAAATTAGTTTTTGACTTTGAGCATTTCTTGTACGTTAAAAATGTACTTGACCAAATTAATCTAACTCTTACTATTATTACCCAATTGCTATCTGACATCGACACCGCTCTCACCTTCGCAAAACTTGAAATTGCACATACAGCAATTATTAAAAAACGAGATCTAGAAATTACTTTACTTAAATTGCAAGAACAGATATCACCTGAACAAATGCTGTTCCCAATTGCTTCAGATAACGTACATAAATACTATGATGTTATGTAAATCAAAGCTTTTTATATAAATACCAAAATCGTATTCGTCGTATCCATACCAATTGTATGGCCCGAAATATATAACTATTACCACCTTTATTCAATTCCTGTGAATAATAGAACCATCATACCCAAAAATTCATTCTTCCTTTCCAATGAATATCAATATATGTATACTAATGAAAAATGTAAAGATTTAAATAGCATATATTATTGTAACTATGGTGGCTTGCTACACGGAGAAACCGAAAAGGATTGTATCTTCCAAATCCTTCATTTAACCAATGATTATCGAATGTGTACACAAGAAAACGTACAAGTCCAACATACTATTATAGAAAAAGTTACAAACTCACAATATTTTGGAATATTCTCCAACCGTACCAAGATAAAATTAGACTGTCAACATGAAGATTACCAGGAAGTGATCGGAAATTACCTGTTCACATTGCCACAACGGTGTACGATATCAACGAATGATATCATGTTTACAAACGAAGACGAAAGTATGGGAAAATCATCACCCATTCTATTACCGCACATTAACCTGGATCTGATGCAAAACGAAGAGGAAGTCGCTAACCCAATTAAATTACAAGAAATCAACTTAGACAACCTACATGAATTAAAAACTCATGCCAATCGACTGACACCTCTGATTCCGAAAGTTACACCAAATTACTATATGTTTAATCTATGGACTGTTTTATTATATATACTGGTGGCCATAATAACTTTTTGTGGTCTATATCGACTTGTGTACCTACCGTATGTGCGAAGACGTACAACACAACCACCTAACACCCAGCTACCCCTGGAACCGAAGCCCTTCTACTCTAAGGATCCGTAGGACTTCATCTCACAAGGGAGGAATTATATTCCTTTAACTAATGGACATTATTTAATATACGCATATCATTTCATGTAACATGTTTCGCTATTGTGCACACTGCACTGCATTACACGTGCATTATTGTATTTTATGCACTTTATTATCAAGTTGCAAATGCAGCAATCCTCGGAGCAAAACTCCTCGGATGCATTGACATCATCATTAGTTACTCGTAGAACGTAGTATGTAACACGTACATATTAATTTTAGTAGTTTTTATTATAATTTATTGTAACTTCAAAATAAATGTTTTTTAAAAATTCTACAAGTTGAATCGAGAATATTTTTACCGTCAACAAGTTCTCGGTGCCTAAAAAAAAAACAAAATTCGTATACGCAAATTATTTCCACATGCCGGGTATGAGCAAGAAATGCTGCGCGACTCCGATGCGTTGACCGGTCCGTCCTTACCATAATCTAATCCCGCGTCGATATTTGTCTTATTTCTCATGCATATTCTAATTTTAAAATTATTTGTTGTGAAAAATTCTCTCTGTGCTCAATAAGTTGCAATTTAATTGACACAATTTGTTATATATATATATATTTTGTTATTTGCTAACAAGTGCAAGTACTGTTTATTGATACAATTTGTTATATATATTTTTGTTATTTGCTAATAATTGCAAATAAAATTTATTGATACAATTTGTTCTTATAATTTTGTTATTTGCTTATAATTGCAAATAAAATTTATTTATACAATTTGTTCTTATATTTTTGTTATTTGCTTATAAGTGCAAATAAAATTTATTACTACAATTTGTTATTCCTTTTATATTTGCTTATCAAATGCAAATACATTAACACCTTATGAACTAACATAATTCATTTTAAATTTATATTTTTTCAAACAATTGCAAATTATTCCATTTGCCGCTTATCAAGCTATTTGGTTGACCTGTATTCAGGCACCATCAATAAAATATTAGCAAGTTTAAATATTCTTACCAATTTTTCTGCTTCCGGCTGGTCACTGGACCGAACTCTCTCTGCTTCGGGCTGGTCGTTGGCTCGGACTCCCGACTGCTTCTTCCTTCTTTGGCTGGCCGCTGCGTTAAACTTCCCGTAATTCGCCGTGCGTCTGCTTTTATAGCTCAGTCCCTACCTTCCTTTCCCACACTTGGCTACATCCCTGCTCTTGCTTTACCAGGTGATGCTCCATGTGATCTCCCTACCACCTCTTTCCCTTCTCGTCATAATTTTAAATAAAATTTTTATTTTCTAATCTAACTAATAACTTCTAATAAAATTTATATTTTAATAAAAAACACAACAATATGTTGCGGTAGAATATAAGCTGTCAAAATACGATATTAGTATGTGGTGTTTGTACAGAATGGGGCAAAAATACCCTTTATTTGAATATTATGATAAATACAGAATTGTGCGGGGTGAGAAAAAGATGCGCGGGAACTAATATTGACATATAATGAACGTTTCGGGCAAGATTTCCAAACTAGATCGAAAATATATTATAATATCTATATTTAGGGTTATGTTATCAAGGTTCTTGCAATTTATAAGATTATTAGGCCACTTAGATGAACAATGAAAGGACCATAGAGAGATAAAAACATAGCAATAGTTTTTTATAACCTTTGATAAAATTCGAAAAGATTTAAACATTCTGGCAGACAACACGGGAATCTGTAAATGTCGATATAGCTGCATATAGCAGATCCAAGCACGAAAGGCTATAAAATAACCCTCAGAAAACGGTGAGAGTAATACGAATTTGACCGTTCTAGTTTTGTCTTCAGAACTTGTCTTTAGAATTCAAATAAAACAGCTAAACAACGATGTTACTAATAATAAGAAAATCAAAATCACGGTCACATAAAAAAGGAAGTGAAATGTAGTTATTAAAACTAAAGAGGTACAATTGAATAAGATAATATAGTGATTTACGAAATTGCCATAAGATCAGGAAAACCACGTAAGTGTTGAACTAAGTAGATACTCCGTGCATCTGTTAATTACATTCATCTAAAATAAATTTCAATAACGAAATCCGAAAAAAATTTAATAACATTTTAAATTAGGTTGTATTATTCTCCACACGATTTATTTTATAAATAATTATAATATTTAAAAGGGACAGTCAAATTAAAACATTTAGCTCATTTTTATTTTGCAAAATTGAACAATATCAATTTTAAAACAAAACTTGCTCGGTTACAGTATATGTATTGTATTTCTACTACAATTGTTTCGCGATACAGTGGCTTCATCAGGTAGATGTGAAACGTAAAATTTAACAAGGGCGAATTATTAACATCTGTATGATGTATTTTAAAATTATGACGAACGCATAAAAGAACACAATCCCGTCTAACAAATAGTAATTCGACTTATGCTAACAATTGTGTTTCGAAACAATTGTAGTAGAAATACAATAAATAAAGCGTAACCGAACAATTTTTGTTTTAATTTATGATTATGATAGGGCCAAAATCTATCCAAGTTTTTATATTAATTTTGTTTAAGTAGTTTTGTTGTTAAGTGTTTGTGTATTTTTTGATAGTAAAAAATCAATAAGTTTTTGTTTTCTTATGTACAATTTTTCATTCTTTGACTTAATTAAAAAGCACAATTTCAATAATCAACTAAGCGAATTACATCACATCGATACATAATATATTTACAAAGTAATTTATTTGAAGCTAATAAGAACAAGCTGCTGCAACTATAAGAATGATTGAAAACTATACATTTTAGAAACATCATACTAAACAGTGTATCTAACTGCGGGTTGTAATAGACGGAAAGCGAAATTTATTTGAAGGAATGCGGCTGGCGTACTACATTCACAAATTTTATTCTAGGGTTATTCCAGAATTAAAACGAAAAGCATTATATCAAATTTTAGTGTGTGGATTTTCCTAAAATGTTATTTTCGGAACAGGCTGTTCTTTGACTGTTACATTTATTTTGTGATCTACGAATATTTAACGCATAATGGTAAACCAACTTCACATGTATGATTGTTAATACGATTATGTGAAGTGACAACTGAAAAGAGGCGATAATTTTTATAGAGCCGAACGCGGTTATATGCTAAATGCAGAGGAAATCACATAGGCGTGTTACTGTTGTAACAAATTTGTTTGCTTCACATTAATCGTTAATTCCCATGAACTATGTAACTAAGAACCCAATTTATCATTTAATAAAATACGCATACGTGCACATATTTATAATTTATCGAACTGGATCACTATCATGAAATATGTAGTCACAGCGCCAATCATCTGGAAAGAGAACCAAATTACTAACATTCAAGTTCGCTTGCATACATATGTGATTATCTAAACACTAATAATTGTTAAATAATTGCAAATACACATTTGCTTTTATTTACATGAAACAAAACGTAACGGAAAAATTAATAGCACACAAATGAATGGTTGATTTTCATAACTTTGTGATGCGATGTTATCTATGAATGTTATGTTAATGTGGGCAAATCATAACAACAACACAAAAGTGTTACAAATAGATCCTCCTTGAAACTTATGAATGTATTCGGTACTAATACTTACTGAACATATGAATCGATAATCGAGGACAAAAAATCCCGAAGCGGAGAAGTTCAAATTTTGAAGTATAACTTGCAATGAAAAAAACTGTATCTGTAAAATATGTAAATTTAGACACCGATCAACACCTAGTTAAGTAATGTACTGTCAGGTTAATAAAATTCATTTATTTTCTTCAAAATTAGAAAGGAGACCAAAATTGAGATATTGAATTTGATGTAGTCGTAAATAGTTTTTTAGCAGGATACAAAGAGTAAAAAATTCATATAAATTTCTCCCCTAGCAACATGATCAGTTAACACATGTATGATGTGTGCGATCTCGCATTACATTTCACTTTCTTATATTTTATGTATAAGTACAGTCATCATTAAAATTCTCGAATTCGATATTTTAACGTTTTGACCTCCCCTACGCCTATTTTGACAATTTTCGGAATGACGTGACTAGTGTCTCTGTGTGTGAGCGCTCTACCGCCCAAACGATTAAAGTTATGAAATTTTAAACTTAAGATTTTTATATAGCAAGGGAGAAACCATCCAGTTTTGAATCAATATCTCCATAGGAAATGATGGTTTACTGCTCACATTTTTCCATATCTAGAAAATGGTACAAAAAATGTTCTTCAAAAAGTTAAAGACATTACACAAGTTTTATTTCGAAAGTTCTTTCGAAAATTGGAATAAGTATAAAAAAGTTCAATGCGGAGCGTTAAAGATGTTTAAGGATAATGTAGTAGGTATCCTACATTTAATTTTAAATTAATTTTAATTTCACAATTGCAGCATATGTAGTTTTGCATATTTGATGTTATAATACAGTTGCTATTTATTAAGATAGTCTAACTTTTTGCATCATCTAAGACTTAATTATAATCTTAGTATAGTAAAATGCAGCTTTCTCTATATTTGTTTAATTAATCGTTACGCTTTGGAATTCGTCCTAATCATTTCATACGACTTTAATTAATTCCATGAAAGAGGCCTTTCTGTTACCTTTATTTTTTCTTGTCTTTTCCGCACGTTTTATTTTCGTTACAAATGAATATGTTGAAGGACAAACCCATTGCCATTCTATGTCTTGAATCCGTTATGTACTGCGTATCTGTTTTGGCTCAAAGTCGCTATTGGGAAAGTTCTCCACGACTCTGTTATGAGAAACTTTCCTAAGATTAACCTACATCCCATGAAACTAGTTGTGTCAAAATTCAAAGAAATTGTTTTGTTTGCATTTGATTGCTTCCATCACGCTCCACATTTCTGATTTGGATATTATTAACTAAATATGTCGTTACGTCTGAAATATACGTTTTTAAGCCAACTTTTCCTTCCTTATAATGAACGCAATAATAAATGTGAAAAACTAACAGCACACTTTATTAGAAAATGTGTATGACTTTAATCATATAAGATAGATGAGTCAAGGAGCATAATATCGAAGATAGTATGCTATAGATCAGCGCTTTGTTTCCTAGAAAAATCTGTGCGTATCGCCGTGCCACAAACTTTTACACCCCTTATTACTAGTTTTGATTATTTTCTTCATTGTTTCAAATGTGTTAAATTCATTTATTACATACATTTATTTGCTTTCTTATGTATGGTTTAAACCACAATGTAACATCTTTCAGGAATATTTTATTCTCTTCAGATTTTTCATAAAATTGCAAATCGTTGCCTGGTATATATATATATATATATATATATATATATATATATATATATATATATATATATAACATTCCGTCGACTTCTCTCAATATTTCTTACAACATTCTAAATGTTCTAAACCATATTTATTTTTAAAATTACACCTGCATGCGTTATAAAATAGAGTGAACTATAAAGAAAGAGGTTAGCTTTATAAAATGAGAAGCTAGAGTGTGCCACGTTATTGCTTAATCAAACAGATATTCCAAGATGCAATACCAAAAACTCCGCATTCCCTTTAATATGATAGATCCAGCCTATTAGCTTTTGGCTCTAAACCTATTTCAGGCAAACTTATTATACAATTAATATACTCTTTGAAGATATTTGCAGCTTTGTTAAAATTGGGGATAACATAAAAAAGATAATTAGACTAGTTAGGATAAATATAGAGATCTCCAGATATATAGTCGCAATGGATGAAAATACATTACGATGAAAAATGGCAAGAAAATATATCGGAAACGAAGACAAAACATGAAATGGCAGCTTTTACATTGGTGAATACGGAATGAGGAATATGGTGACTGCCGGAGTTTCACTATTGTTGTTTGTTAATTACGAAATATAATGAAGAAGTATATATAAAATTATTCAACGGTTGGAGCAACAGTTTAATGTACAACCATAAAATAAGTTGTGAACATGGACATTAAATTAAACAAGCATGGAGGAGAAGGAGTGCAGTGTCCCGCACACAACTTTCTTGTACTTATAGTGATTCGGCACACTGTAACGGTAGCGGTTGAGATCTCGAAGGCGTTATCATGGCAAGAATACGTGCACACCGATTAGTTACATCTGATAGCTACGGCAACCGCGGGAATATGTGTTGTATTCCATTAACATCTCACGGTCAGAAATGTTCATGATTACTATTCTGTCTTATACAAGGATAAGAAAATGAAAATTGAGGAGTTATTGGGAAAGCTGGGAAATTGAGACGAAGAAACAAAAATTATATAATAGAAAACAATGAACAATGGAGCCAACTCCTTGTGGTGAATGGTACCATAAGAAGCTGTTAAATTAATTACACCAAATTGCTAAATCATTAGTTTTGATGAATGTTTGTTCTGGAATGATTTCATTTAAAGATCTCATTGACTTGCTATTCTAGCTGTTTGTCCATATATAGTTATAGCTGGTTGTCCAAATTATGTTAAAACTTTGTAGTTTGTGTTTAGCCTCCAGGACGTGTTTGCTACACCATTGGATCATAATGAATAATACATCATTCAATGCACTACTTTATGCAGCAGTAAAAATTATGGAAATTTTGCGGCTATGGCCCAGTACGCGCCGTATTTTCTGGAGTAAATTGATTCCCTTTATGTTTCTGTGGTGTGTATGTTTAGTTGGATATTGAATTTGTATTATACTCATACTTAGGTCATACCTAATATGCGTGTTCCACATTACCTCTACTTCAATCAGTAATTAATCTCCTATACTCACGTGACTTTGTAATGACGGACAAGAGTTCCATAATCTGCACAGATACTGCCCCGTTCGTTTGGCCTACAATCAAAACATAGCTCTAATTATTCGAAGTGAGAATTATAATAGTATCAGTAAAACTAGGTGAGAAGCACAATAACAACTAACATAGACACTAAAACCCGAGTAATTAAAACTTAACAAAACGCACGTCGTCTCTTACACTATTAGTACTAACAGCTAAAATCTTCCCAAAATAATAGCTACCTCGTCTACCGTTATTTCTGATACTGTGGCTACCATGAAAATCTTCAAGAAATGTATGCTCATATATATCACCATTAGAACATAAATCATAACACCTCCGTCGTCAGGATCGAAAATTACATGAAAGGTATTTACCAGCTGCATTGTTATCATTACAAAACTGACGCTGACAATCACTAGTAATTGCAAATTGAACGCTCTTTTAACATTTGTCGAGGCATCGTACATCCTATCGTACAGTTGTCTCAACGACATTATTAGTTCTAGGTTGTGTGAATGCAACAAACTCTTAGGAACACTTTTGAGGGGTAGTAATTCCTTTTCAGTCTTCATGCGTATAATTATACCATTCATCAAAGAATATCTTTCCCATAGTAGTAATACCAAACCAGCATATTGAAGTAAAGCCAAAGTTGTTGCACAGTCAATGATATTTAAAGCGCCGTGCATTACCATCAAAACGTATTCATATGCGTAGATCTATACAAATTAATACATAATGAATATATATATATATATATATATATATATATATATATATATATATATAGATATTATAATATATATATATATATATCAATTTTATAATATTGCTATGTACTTACTTCTAGTATCAATTTTGCAATGTGGGCGATGGTGATTAAAATTATGGCAATAATAGAAAATCTTCTGGATCTTTTGTAACAGGGTCGAGCTCTCAAACGAATCAGATAGCGATCAATATTTATTAGTGAAACCACAGATTTGATTAGTAGGCGCTGTCTAGTTACTGAAAGAATTAAAATAAAAGCGATAATTAATATTCCCATGTACATCTCAAATCTCATGACCAATCCATAAAGATCTTTCTCGAAATCGAGTATTTCGACCAGTACGCATACGTAGCACATCGCTCCCATAAATGCCACCAATCTCAGAGCATTTATCAGACCGAAACTTCGGCGAAAACATCGTCTGTTAGTGTCGAAGTAAAACGGTGCCAAACCGAAGGATTTGGAAAGCAAGTACATGGGCATAAGACTAGCGTACAAATCACCCTGTTCCTCGCCCCACATCATCGTCCGTCATGCACAACGGTTTTACCCTTATATCCAGCAAAATTTTAGTGGGAGCTCGTTAAAATAACATTATATACGTTTGGACTTATATTGTCTTATCTTATCAAGATTGAAGTAAATTTAATGCAAGCTATATACTGAAATAAAACAAACCAATTATATGTACTAAATGCATTTTTCGTGGAAAACAAATTATGTAGATAAAAATTATGCTGTCATTAAAAATATAAATTAAAATAATTGTGGAATAAGTTCAAAAATGTAAAATGAATGCTAATCAATTGTGACGGAGGGCTATAGATTGGAAAAATTAGCGTATCGAATTGTCGATTTTAGTAACTCTTGTATGATTAGAATGAATATTCGATAACTTTTAACTTTATCATATTATACCACCTACTATATAATGTTTTTGCATATATTTTAAGTGGTATTTGTATTCGGCTTCAGTTTAGGTGTCGGATATAAGACAAAACAATTAGAATTTTACACACATCAACTATAATGCTACAGAAGAATATTTAGCAAACGGATATTGCCATTTTAAGACTAAAGATGCAACATTTCTTATAAAAAAATTAAAAAAACGTGGAAAATACGCAATAGGTTATAGAACAAGTTAGAGCTAGGTAACTCCCCTCCTGTCATTGCTTCATGACATGTAGGTTATCTCCCCGGTCTCTGGTTTTTCAATTATTTTAAATTGCATATGAATTTAAATATTGCTCTTTTGGGGCAAAAATATTTCGAGAAAACTTCATAATTCATTGAATAGACATTTATTGGTAGATCGACTTTTTATCAGCATGAAAAATTTCATTATTGTAATTGAAAATCGATCAAATTTCTTGATATACATTATGTAAGATACATTAAAATTACTTGCTGCGACAAAGGAGCGGTGGTGAATTAAATTGGAGACCGACAGGTACAGCCCAGTGTATACAATATTTTCAAAAATTTTCTCTCGGTTGTGATTAACATACTTCATATTTTTTATTGCTTGTTTGCTTTCTTAATAACAAATTATTGGAAATTGTCGAATGATTATATATTTATTAATGAAACAAAGTATTATAAATCACAGTTATTTAAGGCTTTTCCAATTGCATTATAGTCAATGAAAGTTGTGACTGATGTAACATCCTAAGTGATACGGCAAGGAAATCAAAATTAAATTGCAGGGCAATATAATTTTGAACTGTCAAGAAGGTGACATTTTTACATGGTCATCAGACAATGTAGAAAACCTAATAATTATACGCTTATACGTTAGTTGCTATTATAGTCATAAAAAATATATAGTTTAGTTTAGGTAATAATATGTTAGTGTGTTCGAATGGTCAACTTGGCTAATATATTAAAACGAGCGGTTAATACAAAAAATATAACTGTTTACTTTTTTTGAAATAAAACGAACTAAAAATTGCTTCTCACACGTATAATTAAAAACAAATTAAATAACTAATAATAAAATGAACAAATACGTATCAATTTAATACAGACTCTAAATAATTTCTACGTTTGTCTTATATGACTAAAGATATTTGACAGAATAACAATAATTGCTATCGTTTGTTTTTTATAACTCAACGATAAAATAAATAAAATAAAATGGTTGGAACAATAAAAAGAAAAATGTAACCAAACTAAACAATTCTTACTTCAATTCCTACTCATTTCCGCTGCCGAGGAATTTTAAAGAATCAGTCCGTAGCCCCGGTGCCTGTTCGTTCGATTGTTCAAGTGGTTGGATGCCGTCCACGATTATCTAATTTATGATGGACGAGATCCTTTCACAGCGGGTTCAAGCGTTTCAACCCTGCACAGACGGGATGTCCCGCGGTTGATGAGCTCCGTAAATTTTTCGACAATTTGATTGCTGTATGTGATGAAATTTCTATATATCCCACCGCAAATTACGTAATTATGCAATACCATTTATGGTATTCATACCTTTCATCATCCATTACAAATTTTATGTTAAATAATATTTAAGCCTGATAGTTATGATACTTGTTTACCTGTTAGGGAAACGGCGAATTATAACTTTTTCGTACCATACCGTCTATAAGACCATTTATATGGCATTTGTTTAAAGACCTTCACTACAGGCAGCGATTATCCGGAACACGTTTAAACTTCACCGTAGGTCTCTGTTAATCGCAACCCTTAAATCAAATCTTTTGTACCAGTCTACGACATCTTCAAAAACGCATACTAGAACTAATTTATTTTGTTAATATTCATTCTAAGCTGTAGTTTAGGTAATAATAGCAGTGAGAGGTCGGTTATTAAGTCCGCATTGAAATCAGGTAGACGCCATGAGAGAATTGTTGCGCAGCAGGCGGAGCAATAGTACAAAATTAATGTTACCATAAGCATACAACACATTGGAAACGCTCGCTCTATTACCAGCATTACGCACAGTCATACTTGTGCCCCCTTCTAGTTCAAAATAGTCAAAAATTCGCCAAAATCATGCTGTTGTCATTAGGTAATAAATGTTATGATGTCTATTCTCACCCCTTATTACTCTCGCTGAAATTATCTCCAAATTTGCCGTATACATTTCTAGAATAAAGTCTCCATTTTGCATAATCGTAATACTATGCTGCACGAATTGAGAATATTTGATATTACATTGTTGCCCCAGTGGTAACTATCGGCTGAACATATATATCGTCGAGATCAGATGCTGGACGCCGATGACTTCGACTGGCGGAACCGTTTTTGTAGCCACGAAGGCAACACTACGGGACCAAGTCCAGGTCAAATTATACTTGGTTAAATAAAACACGCTTTTTGTTACTTTCAGATAAATAAAGGTTAAGTAAAGAATTAAGAAAACGTTTTATTTCGACGTATCCACCCGATATCTGTTCCCAATTTAAATAATTCCATAGACATAGGAACACTGTAAAACATTAAGATTTTATGTTTTGCAATGGTTCATTGTCGATTGTAAATAATTCAAAAACTGGACAACTACATAGCAGTATGTCAATGAATGCTGTTATTTATATCGATCATTGAGAGGAATATTATTGCATACTTTGGTTATACGATTGACAGTGTTGCATAAATTACTATTATACACGGCGTAATAGACTAACAACAAATACATAAATTCAAGTATTCTAGACATACTTTATTGATCAGTAGCCACGTAAATTTATCGCAAGTTTCAATGTAGGAATTAACGGACCGTGGTATTAGCGAATGTGTTGACAAAAACCTCTTACTAATCTGCTGAAATTTTTAATACAAACCTTTCCTGCTACCACCGATTTTATTTTCTTTCTTGCATAAATCACGTGGTTATTGATTGCTAACAATTGTTGTCACACAAAAAGGCGACGTGTTATATAACAGTAAGTACAGTGGCATGCTATTCAACTCAAAATTACAACAAACGCCAATGGAATGACATCTCGGCAAGCACTTTTCAGGATATCTCTCTATGATCGATCGATTATAGTGTAAAATATTACGACACATCAGACTATTATTACATTTAACTAAAAAATAATTAGAGAGACATTTGTGTCCTCTTGTATCTGCCTGTGAAAGCACACTTTCGTAAGAAACATAGTTAGAATTTTCGAACCAAAAAAACTGAATATGAATATCAATATTGATATAATGCTGATGTTGACCTAAAAGTATGCATCAAAATAAAAACAACTATAAAAATATACATTAGTGTTATAATATTGAACCCTAAAGCAATACTGCCTAAGAAGTCAACTAACAAAGCCGAAATAAATTATTGGCTTTATATGCGCTGCTCAATACCATTACTAATTTGATCAATATATAATCTAAAACTATAATGCTTGAAGAATATACCCTCATGCAATTACACATCAAAAAAGATATTGTAGTTGTAAACACGAAACGCGAAACATCAAAGTAAAATCGATTACCCTTATTTACTCTATATACATACAACGTTGTACAAGACAAAAATAAAAATACCAATATAGAAAATACAGAATCAGAGCATTAAATTATTATAAAGGTAATAGCGCCAGTGTGTGTTGTATGATCATTATGCCATTATCAGTAGATATTGCATTCGAATCGTTGCTTATAATTTATGAATTTTATTTCTAATAACATTTTCGAATATATTAATTGCACGTAATTCAGAGTTTGTAACAACAAACACGCTACATACCAAATTTGGCAAGCAACTTGTGTTCAAAGGATACACGTATAAATAATGTGGGATATCAAACAAAACTTTTAACATAGCTGCATCCAAACATGTGGAACCAAAAGTGTATACAGGGTGAGTCGGGAGGGACGGATCAAACTCCGGGCGTGTATTATACACGTGAAAATAATGTAAAAAAAACCCAATTGTTGTTATTCGATTGTTATTTGATTTCAAGTTATAACGTAATTAATTATAAACAAAATTTCATGAATTAACGATTTAGTAATCACAGCGTTCTTATAATAAATGTTCAAAAATACCGCCATTCAACTCTATTTTCTGCTCCGCCAGGGACTGCTAGGGAATGGTCCTTTAAACATCAGAATGCAAATGTACTACCAGCACAATGGAGCTCCAGCACATTTCGCTCATCAGGTATAGTAACATTTGGGCGAGAGGTTTCCACGGCATTTGATTGGTCGCGGTGGTCTTATTAGTTAGCCTCCAAGATCTCCAGACCTCACAACACTAGATTATTGTTTATGGGGCTGGTTGGTGAAGTGTACAAAGTAAATGTGGACACTCGCGTTGCACTAATTCAACGTATTAGAAATGCTGCAGCCGATATTAAACAAACGCATGACTCAAGCAGGAGATCAACAGGCCCTTCGTAGACGGAGCAGAAAATGTTTAGAGGTGAGTAGCGGTCTTTTTGAACATTTATTATAAGAACGCTATGCTTACCAAAACGTTAATACATGAAATTTTCTTTATTTTTAATTACGCTATAACTTGAAAACAAATAAAAATCGGATAACAACAATTCCTTTTTATACATTATTTTAACGTATACAATACACTCCTGGAGTTTGGTCGGTTCCTCCCGACTCAACCTGCATAAAAAACCTTTTAGTTTTAGAAATGGTAGACTACTACCCGCAAAGCCCGCTTGTCCGCGGAGCCTGCAAAGAAAACCAACTGTCTCAAATATTTATCACAATTCTCTTGAAAGATTAATTAAAGTTGTTGAACTGATATTTGGGATATTTGAGTTCCTCTGCTAATTCTAATGGATAGTACGGGCTGTACGACATGTGTACAGCCCGAGACAAATATAGTGTGTTTTGATATTCTGGATGAAATAACTAGAAATACTGATGATGTTGCATACGTGTGCGTACGAGAAAAAACAAACTTATTTACCTTGTTTCGGTGAAGAAAAAATCGTCGCATAGCGCATGCTCTCGGCGACCCTTCAAAATTGACATAAACTCACGAGTAGGTTCTCTCCTTCAGATGAGTGCAACAGCAGCTGATATTAACGGTTAAGAATGGTAATACGTTTCCATTTAAGGTGCACTTGAGAATATTATTAACAATGTTACCAATGAAATACAAATTTTCAATGGTCAGAGTCGTGGTTGCATTTTGAATATTATGCAAGGAATTACATTATTTCTATAAATTAGATCAAATATAAATTCAAATCTATATCAAATTCGCTTATTAACACAAGCAGTTAATTTTCTTTTAGTTTTTACATAATGTTACATTAATTATAAGTTCTGGTGTACTTCTATACATTACGTAAGACGTGACATGAAATCGACAAAAAAATAACAAACCTAAACTAAACTTCTTTCAATACGATATAGAATACACAATAATTATGTTAACACAGTTTATGTACAATATAACAATGCGCGGGATGTTGTCATTTTAACAAAATTAAACATGTGTCGTGACTACAATAATTTCGTTAAAAATGCAATTAAAAAACCAGTAAAAACCAGCTAAAATTTACACATATAATAAAAAATATCAAACTTATATCAACTGAATATGGCAGTCATACCATTGTCTTTTTCTAGATTGCGTCGACCTAGAAGAACTACATGAGGATGAAAAATGTGATTTTGGCGAACCGTCGGAATAACCCTGTCTGGGGAAACTCATATAAGCGATGCATTATCCGAGAACCCGGAAAAACACTCACACACACAGTCACACCAACTCACACGCACATAATAAGTACAATATGTCTTTACTAACTGATCATTAACTAAATTGCTGTTATGTAAACAGTAATTGGTTTTTACAGCCACGGAGCACCCTTTCCCCTTTTGGCTAGGCACAATTAATTTTCAGAAATGAGCGCAATCTGATCATAGAAAATAATCTGTACACATCACATATTTGGAATTTCAGTTCATATAACATTTGATTTTCATGTCTTTTCCTTGGACGAACAATTAATTAAACGTGGAGCTTTCATCGTTATCATTGCATTAATTATAAAATCCTAGCTGTATAACGTATGTTGCAAAAGTTTTGAGAATTTAAAAAAAAATTAAAAAAGAAACTTGCAATAATATATTTAATCTGTAATAAGAACAACTGAAAATAACAATATTTCTTAAACTAAAAATGATTTCAAAGTACTGCTAATGGGCCATGATCTTCCACGGCTCGCAACTTTCTCTTAATGTTCCTCATTAGATTTTGGACAGATTCTAAATCAACTTCTCTGATCTTCAGCATTATTCTCCTTCTTAACTGCTGTTCATTTTGAGCTTCCCAGCCATTATTATAAACTTTGGTACACAGCTGAGCCCAAAAAGTTTCGATTGGTCTTGCTTGAAGAAGATTGGGAGGGTTGTCGTTTCTTGGTACAAAAGTATCCTGTGTTGTTCTAGCCAGTTTCTCGTAAGCAAGGCATAATGACTAGAAGCCAAATCAGGCCAAAACATTATATTGTCGTTAATATGGTTGGTGTTAATAAAATTAAGTAGCTTAGGCAAACATCTTTGAGTATAGACTGCTGCGGTAACCGCTTCACCTCTAACTCGTCCAACGTACGGCTGTGAAATACCTTTGTCTGATATAGCACACCACACTAACACTTTGTTATGAAACTTCTCGTTTCTTTTAAATTTAACATTATCGGGGCAGTTTTCAAAATCTCTTGTATAAAAACCACTATTACCTTTGATTTCGGAATTCGAAAATGTGAAATACTTTTCATCATCGACGATAATTTTGATGTTGCCAGCAAAATGAATGCGACGTAAACTGCGACAGCATCGAGGAATTTTTTCTAACTGATTTGGGGAATATTTTGGATATTTCCTTCTTTTTCGAAACTTTAAGTTATTTCTTTTATTTCCCTGCAAATTGTGCTAGCATTAACATAAAAAATGCGTCCAAGTTTCCGTGTTGAAGTTCCAATTTGATTTTCACACCTATTGACCAATCTTTGAACTGTAGCAGCATTCAGCGCTCTTGGACGTCCATTTTTTGGCAAATTTATACAAGGAATACCTTCGTCACATTCACGGATCGTTCGATAAATTGTAGCAACGGAAATATTTTGTTCTTGATATAGGCGAACTAATTCTTTCTTTTCAAGTCGTCCAACTAGACTGTAAATACTCTTCCGAATATCTAATTTATACGACATTTTTACACATTATATCATAACCAAAATCGTTTTATTTTGAAGTTAAGATGTTGAGTGGTTACCATGGTGCAGATTTTTGAATTGTTTTCAACGGAGATGCTACCTCCTGAACTTTGAAAAAAATTCTCAAAACTTTTGCAACATACGTTAGTACATACTTATTGCTTTGGCATTAAGGGGGGATCCTGCTTTAGGAGGCCTTAAAATAGCGTTTTTGGGGGATTTTTTTTAGGATAGAAAAAAATTTGCAAGTCTAGTGAACATTTTAGAGCATCTTATTGCATATTTGAGCATTAAAAAAAATATTTCGAGAGAAAAATATTTAAACGGAACCGATTTTTATGCACATTTGTGCAACACCTTTCAATTGCAATTTACAATCGGTGGGAAAGATGTAGCCCGTAATTTTTGTCTGAAACAAAAAAAAACCAAAGAAAATGGTAATTCTCATATATTTTCTTCTATGTGAACTAAAAAAAAAAACAAAATTTTGAAATTCAAGATTTTTCTCAGGTTTGAAAATAAATGTGCTCGTTGCAGGAAGAGAAAATCATTTCAACATGCTAAAAAAGTTGTTTAGAATTTTTTTTTCATTTATCTTTTTAGTTCAAATAGAAGAGAATGCTACTGAAGGCAACAAAAGTTTTGTTTCGTTTTGATTGATTGTCTAGTTTTCTCGCAATCCCGCCCACCAGTTTAGAAAAATCGTAAAAACGAAAACTCGAGAAAACGCGCTCTAAAGTTTACGATCAGCAAAAATGTTAATTTTCGATCACTTACGGAATATCTCGTTATAATCTTACTATAGCTCTTACGAATTCAAGACATTATTGTTTCGAACGACCGATTGAACTTTTTTAAGTACATAGTTCGGTGTTGTTCTGCGGGGAGGGGCGCGCGCTTGGTTTGTCCGAGTATTCGTATATTTTTTGCTCGACACCTCACTGTGTTTAGTACTGTATCTTTCAAAATATTGCGAATTAGAGGCTATAATTTTTTATACATATTCTTAGATATATTAGGCATAGATTTGAGCAATAAAATTTTTTTTTTGATTTTTTGACCCTTCTAAAGCAGGATCCCCCCTTAACAATTCAACAAATGCAAAAAATGCAATTTTAAATATACTGTTACGATTTATTGCATTTCTATCTTGTAATTATGAGTTATTCGTTTTTTCAAGGTCGATGTTATTGGTGTGTATTGTTTTTAGTTATAATAGATTTGGTTAGCTATTAATAATACGTTCTAATTTATAACTTCAGAGCACAGAATCGCGTTAAGAGAAATTGATAGTAAATAGAATTTATTTTTTCACATAAGTTACGATAAACATTGTGCGACCAGGTATTACATAACGTTTTGTATTTTTGCGAAATATACTATTTTTCATGCATTGTCCATGCATTTCTAACATCACGATGACGGTATATTTGTGTAGGATGTATTACGAAAACTCGACGCCGGAGAGTGGCAATATAATCTTTCTCCACATGAGAGAATTTTGTCAATGCTTGTTGCCCTATATACCCACGGCATAAATTAATTTCCGCTCGGCTATACACCCCTGTCGATTTTCATTTAACAGCAATTCATACCACAAATGTACATTACCGTTACACATTTATTCAGTGCAAGCATAAAACAAATTGAAAACACAAACGTATGCAACTATCTACTAGAATATATACAGTGCATTTTTTTAACAATGCCTCATAGGAATCTACATAGTAAAAACTTTACCTCGTGTTAATGGTGTTTTGGCTGGATAGATTTTAGTCAAATTTAATAAACATTTTACAAATATTTATTTAACAAATATGATGAAATAAAATTAACTTTTTTTATTTAAAAAACGTCTATAGATAATGCTCAAATTGTTGACCATTGGCAGCTAAGCAATAGCCTAATCTATCTTTAAAATGGTTTTTAACATTCTGAAGCTGTCGGACACAAAGGCTCAATTCCTCCAAGTTATTTGTTCTGCTACGGATGTTGTCAAACACTCTGCTTGCTAAATACCTCCAATAAAAAAAATCCAAAGGTGACAAATCAGGACTTCTTGCTGGCCACTTAAGAGGTCCAAACCGCCCAATCCAGCCATTCGGAAAATTAATATTTAAATATTCAGTAATCACTTGTGTACTGTGAGGAGGAGCACCATCGGGTTGAAAAATGATTCCTCCATTCACTGGTAATTGCCGAATGGCTGGAAGAATGGTGTCCTTTAGTAAACGACGATATTTTTCACCATTTAGGGATTCCTCTATGAAAAACGGTCCAACTACACGATTTCCCAGAATTCCTGCCCACACGTTCACTTTTTGTGGCCATTGGGTATGTGTAGTTTGGAAAAAATATGGATTTTTTTCTCGACGAAATTCTTGTATTTTGTCTATTTACACTGCCATTTAGCAGGAATGTTTTCTCGTCAGAAAAAAGCATCCTGTTCAATACATTTGGGTTGTCATTAATCCTGTCCATCCAATATTCTGAAAATTCCATTCGAGGAAAACAGTCGCGTTCTAAAAGTTGGTGACAATTATGCAACTTATAACTTTTTAAATTTTCCAATTTTAAAGCTTTATAGCAACTACTTCGTGAAACTTCAAATTTGTGGGCTAATTTTGTAACACTAGTAGACGGTCCTTCTTCAATTGCCAAATACACATTTTCCATCAAATCGTGAGTCACAACACGATTTACCCTTTTCTTAACTTTATTGTGCTCAGAATTTACACATTCAAACTTAATAAAATCATTTTAGAATCGTAAGATGGTTTTTTGATTTGGTATGGGCCGGTTCGGATATTCTACTGAAAAATTATCACGAACTTGCCTGCATGAAAATCCCTTGATATAATCCATCACCATTTTAACCTTTTCTTCAGTAGTATAGATGGACATATTTACAACCTAATGTTTGTACAATTTTGACAATACGTAAATTCGTTAACGTCAGTGAAACAAGCCTACTATGTGGGAAAAATTATACTCAGTGACAATAAACTGCACCACCTAGAAGGGGTGGGAATTTTTGGACCAACTTTGGCAGAAACATTGGACTAGTCTAAGGTAACAATTGATTAAAATTTGGTAAGGAAAACACTTCATCTTTTTGATTTTTCTTTAATAATGTGTTGGCCCGCCCCTATTTCTGATACACTCATTGACCCGCCTTGGCATTGATTCCAGCAGGTGATCAATGTCTTCTTGGGGTATGGCATCCCAAGCAGCATCGGTGGGTTCTGTAGATTCCTCAATCTTCTACCCATCATGTCCCACACGTGCTCAATGGCGACAAATCGGGAGATCTTGGCGGCCAAGGCAAAAGATTAACATTGGCCTCTTCAAAGAAGTCAAGAGAAACCCTTGCTACGTGAGGTCGTGCATTATCTTGCTGGAAAAGTGGGTCTTCCGGCCATCGAAGATATGGAAGAACATGTGGTTCTACCACTTCGCCAATGTAGTGTCGGGCGGTCATACTGCCCCAAATGAAAAGCAAGGCTGCCGTAAGCAATAGCACCCCACACCATCAACCCCACAGTTCGGTGAACATGCATCGCAATCGAAAAATCAGGATTGCGCCTTTCTCCACGTCTTCGTCTAACAGTCATCCGACCATCAACCATTCCTAAACAAAATCGCGATTCGTCACTAAAGACAACTTGATGCCACTCCAAGTTCCATTGAAGTCTTTCCGCACACCAGGCCAAACGTTCCTGGCGATGTTGAGCAGTGAGGGGTAGCACAAGATGTGGGCGGTAAGACAGCAAGCCAAAGGCTCTTATCCGACGATAAACTGTTCGCAAGCCTATCGGACGACCTTGTTCACCTAACCATTGATCAGCTGTAGAGAATCGGTCTCTCAAGGCCATTAGTCTTAAGTGGCGATCTTGACGTCCATTGGTTCGTCTTTGAGCCCCAGTGCCCCTTCCCCGACGTTCAACCCCATGTTCAGACCACGTTTGATAAACACGCATTATTGTTTAGTGGTGCCGTTCCAAACGGTTGCCGATTTCTCTAATCGAAAAACTGCTTCTCGTAAACCACCGCCCTCGGTCAAAGTCAGTGTTAAAACTGCTGGTAAACTTGAGGTCTCCTTCCTCTAGGCGTCATTAAACACTTGAAATACTTTAAACTAAAGAACGGGATCCGAAAAAGTGGAATAAATTCAAAAAATGACTCGATAATTGCTTGTCTATAACCACCTCTAAAAAATGACACAAACGTCAAAAATCCCATGACCACTTGATGATTGGGTTTCAAATTTTAATCAACTATTTCCCTGGACTAGTCCACTATTCCTGCCAAATTTGGTCCAAAAATTCCCAACCCTTCTAGGTCACTGAGTATATTTAAAATTATCAACATTTTTAATTATAATTTCAAATACGTAACTCATTAAAATTACTCAAACATGTTAAAGTTCGCTAAAAGATATTGCAAATTAAATGTGTATTAAATTTGACTGAAATCTTTCCAGCCAAAACACCATTAACACGAGGTAAAGTTTTTACTATATAAATCCCTATGAGGCATCTTTAAAAAAATGCACTGTATATAAACCTAGCGGAATTCAGAAATATAGAACTATAATAAAGATTGAATTTCTGTAGTTGTGCAAAGATACTCTATCATGCCGCTAGCTAAATGGAAAAATGAAATACTCTTTGGTACATTGAAGTTAATTGCGATATCAAAAAAACCGCGTGAGTATAAATTTTATTTCAAATATTAAAATTTAAAGTGTTAACGTTAATATTATTGCATCCTTTAGCTACTTTAGCTATATTCTAATAGAATCTTTTAACATTCATTATTACTAATTTGAAACCATGTGTGCCAATGCACTTAACCACAAATATGAATAAATATATGTATATATATATGCATATATCCATGAAAGATGGACTAATCTTACAGCTCAATGGAGCATGGTGTAGTGAACATTATCTACAACAGGTCAATGAAGACTAACTGGTGGATCGCTAGACAATATTGTTTCTGGGTTATTACCCTTCGTCAGTAGCGATTACCCAGAACCTTACTAGTGGCAATCAAAACTTCTTGGCGCGAGCCACTGATATCCACTGATATCAGAACACTGACAAGACGCTAAAAGGATTGCTGCAAAGTTCAAAAATTCAAATACCCACGTTCTCGGCTAATGCACCGCTTCAGAGTGTAGCTATTGTCAGTTGTTATATTAAAATAATGAAAATTAGTAATGTCAGAAAGATATTTTTCGAAATCACCAATCGCAATATCACACATGCCAAGGAATACAGTAATCCATTGAAGTCTTCTAAAAATTGTACACTGTTTGTAATAGAGTGAAATTAATTACATTAACGTGTTTTTTATAAACGTATATAAATAAATGTAGTAATACTGTTATTTGTTTTATATTTAATTTATTATGTGTAATAGTTCGTCTTAAATTTACTCCCTAACAAAGCTAATTTTCAATCGATCTAAATTTTTAGATTCCCGGATTGATATGGTCTCAAAGTAATGTTTGAAATTTGATCGCTTTTCTCGAACAATACATTTTTAGAAAACTTCGTCCAACATTATTGTTTCTGTCTTGGCAATATTAAATTCTATGAACGACTTGTTTATTAGTGATTACGGGAATTGTAATCTAAATTTTTATTTCATCTTCATATGCCATACTAGATATTTTCTACAGTTTTATTTTAATGCCAAATAAATTGTGTTACATATAAACTGCGATTCTGGTACCATTGTTTTGTTGCAGATATTCCATAAAATTCCTATAAATTTTATCACTACAATATTGTGTTTTAATTTGTATATGTGGCTTGGTATTACAATACATATGACACAGTTTGGCCTGACGAATGTAGACACCATTCTGAATAAAAATGTGCCCTTATTTCGTGAAGGGGGACATTCGTGATATAAGTCGCTAGATTAAGCATATCGGATTTAAAGCATATTTATAGTAGATATGTGGCGTTTTGGATGTTATAATTTTATGAAAGTACCACATAGTACACACTAGAAAGAAAATTGCGATAATGCAAATGCCTCACATACTACATATTAAACCTAATGCAACATAAACGATTTCCGAGTATGAATGTAGACATGTCGCGAGTTACGATTGATTACGCTTCAAGGGACGAGACCATATCGATTCAAGTCCACGGCTCCTAGAGTGCGTACTCATGGAATTCCACGTGTAAATTTGCAATGAATGTAATTCGATTAATATTGAATATATTACACTATATTACACATCACACTAGTAAATATATGTTTTATTAAGCTCTACAAATTACATCGACAAGAGACTTTGCAGCATGGCAATTACATGGCGTTCTGTATCAGCAGGACATGTCACAAAACAACAATAATGTTCACATCCTTTGCATTGATTTCTTATTGCCCATACAGCACAACACTTTACAATTAATTGCAACGAACTGGGGCTTGGTTTGTAGCAGTAATAACGGCATCTATGTGTGTCAAAAATGCAGTATAGCAACTAAATGCACTCCGCATAGTGGATTAAAGAATTGGAATGACTTCATGTTGTCACTCTTTCTAAATTTTATCTTCATTTTTCCACACACCATTTTCATTGTGATTAATACCAGCCTTTATTATTTTGTTTTGTTATAAATGGTTTCTTAGTTTTTTTATGAGTTGCAAATAGCCCACTCCTTTTCTAATTTAGTTCGTCAATAATTGGGATATTGCTTTGTCTTGTCGAGATATAAGAAATTGTTTATTGTTAAGCAAGCACAAATAAGCCCAACATTTTAATATTTAAATCCAACATCCACCATAAATATATAGCAACGATGTAACAAAAGTTTTGGGAAAATTTTTGAAATATAATTATTCAAACTATAATTATTTTATTAAATTTGGTAGTAGAGAAACCAATTTAGTGAAGCTTTAACTATAATTATAATGTATCACATAGCAGCTAAAGGGCCGTGTGTTTCATGGGTTCGCAATGTGGTGCGAATGCCTCTCATCAGCCTTTGGACGGTAAGTCGATTAAACTCTCGAATCTTTTGGTATATTCTTCGTCGTACTTCTTCTTCCTTTTGGGTTTCGCACCCACTGTGGTAAACTTTTCTATCGCATAAAGCCCAAAACTCTTCTATAGAACGTGTCTGTGGAACAGTCAGATAACCCCCCGACAATGTCACGTTTGGGCATTTGGCCAACCAAATTGTAAATACCTTTCCGCAGTTCTAACTTGCAGGACATTTTATAAAACTTTGTAAACAGAAAGGTGTTGTCAAGCTGCAGGAAAAACTTGACAGATTTTCAATATCCAATGGTAAGATTTTTCGTATTAAAAATCAATCAATCGATTTTTAATACGAAAAATTTTTCCAAAACTTTTGTTACATACTGCTATGTATTGGTCTATGTTTTTCGAATTACAATTGAGCGTAAAATTTTCTATATCTTTTTAATTTTTAATATTTTACCGTGCTACATAGACATATTTATTTATTTTGAGAACAGATATCAGGTGGACACGTTGAAATAAAAGGTTTTCTAAATTCTTTATCTAACATTTATTTTCTGAAATTAACAAAAAATTGTGTATTTTAATTAATGCAATGTACTTCGATCTTGACTCGGTCCCTTGGCGTGGCCTTCGTCGCTACCTGGTGGTTTCGCCAGTCGTAATCGTCGGCGCCGAGCATCCGATCGTTGAGCCTATTAAGAAAATAAACGCGCGGTCTTTTCCTTGCTGCGCTCGTGATTATTTAATATTAACTAATACTTTTCTGTCCATTTGATGCGTACACAAGCATTAAATGGAATTTTTCTTAAAATATTACTTGCTTAATTTCCTATTTATTAATGCGTACATAAGCACCAATCTTAATTTTCTATTCATTTAAAGCGTACATAAGCATTAAATGAAATGTTTCTTAATTGTTATTTACTTAATTTGCTATTGCGCTTACACGAGCATCAATCTTAATCTACATATATCAAACCTTTGTAATAATAATACTATTAACACATACACAAGTGTTAAAACATTTAATAAAATTAAATTTTTAATACGCTACATATACACATTTAATAAATATAATTATTTTAATTATTTTTCCCTGAACATAAACCTGGTTACAAATTAATTACAAATTAAGTTTCCGCATATCTGTCCTGTTGTTGGTTCCGTGGTTCTCCGGCTGCTTCCTTCTTCTTCTGTGTTGTCCGGGAACTCTTCGGGAACTGTCTTCGAACTGTCCAAATTTCTCGTCCGCAGTTGTTTATATATTGTTATCGGTTCCCACTTCTCTAATCCCACTTAATTTTCCCTCATTGCCATTTCCCCCATGCGACGTAAACGAAATTATTCCTAATGCATCCAGCAAATAAAATTTATATTCGTATTAATTTAGCAATAAACAAAAATCTTTTTTTCTGAATTTAATTTTTTTTATTATTATTATACCCTTGGACACACAGCAATACGTTAAGCGATAATGTTATGTATAATTTCAAATGAATAAATCCACAGACTCCATTGGTGCAATTATTGGAATGGCTACGAGGCTACGGGTGTTAAATCTGTGTCAAAAATTGAGCACTAAAAGAAAGTTAATAAATGTCGATATTGGTTTCTTGAAACGATGTAGAGGGAACAATTTATTTCCTAACTTTATGGTCGTAAACGTAAGAACAATTTATAAGCGTCAGGTATATTTCACCAATTGTGCAAAGACAAAATGGATATCACCTAATAAAATACCATTACAGTAATACTAGTATTTTGGAATTTTGGATTTAAAACTTTTTTAAAAGAAGCATTGGGATTACTTAACAAAAGTTTGAAATGTACTTTACCGTTTCAAAATGCTCCAATTGATTAAACCATATCATTGAGTCTTTCATTAGACAGGTATCTTAAAATTTGCAACATGTAGTTGACTACGATCTCACCAAGGAATTAAAGTTGCAGGTTTACGAATTAAGGACTGTTTTTATCCAAAGGCAGATAAAGGAAACCAATTTGTAATTTTTATGAATTAGAATATTTTAATGGAGCTAAATTGAATATTTCTATTGGTCCGCGTAAATTATTATATAAGAATCTATTATCCAATATGAATACTACAACAAAGAAGTTATAAACTGTTGCCCAAGACGTACTGCAGTAGTTGAAGTTAAGTTAGCAGTGTCTAACCCAGTTATGCCTAAATTGTATTGCTTACGAAAATTCACAAACCTGGTGAGTCAGTGAGGCCTATTGTTTGCAGTATTAATTCGTAGACATATTTTCTTTAAGTTATTTGTAAAAGTATTTAAGAATTATTTAGAAATAGATGTCAATGCAACAGCTTTTTATGATGTAAAACGTCAAATTCAATCATTCTTGTTGCTCGCATATTTTTAATATTTTTAATCGTGTGGTCTTGGAGAGAGTATAGTGTGCAACACGTACGTGAAGATTTTTTTATACTCGCAAGGTTGCTCCACTCGCTTCACTGGTTTCTCAAACTCCACGCTTGTGAAAAAAAATATACTTCACGAACATGATTCAAAATATACTATTCTTATACTATATTATAATATATACAGTTGGTTTCAATAAAATCGAGTACAGTTTTTTCAGTGGAGTAAATCAGTCCTGTCTATGTCATAATAACAAATAAGATGCCAAAGTTGAGCGAAGTTGACAAAATTTTGATTCTCTAAATTAGAAGAAGGTTGGTCTATTAGAGCAGTAGCGCGGAATTACCATTTGGTGTAAAGTACCGTCCAAAGGGTAAAAAGCAGATGGGAATATGACGGGACCATTGTAAGACAACAGGGGTCAGGGTGTCGAAAAATTTCCACCGTCGAAGAAGATGAAGCCTTATTAAATCATTTCAGTGAAAATCCCTTTGATGCAGCGAGAGAGGCCATTTTGGCAACTAATTTTCCTGGCTCACGGGCTACAGTTCATCGTAGGATAAAATATTCGGACTTACGGAACCGGTGAAACGCAAAGAAAGTACTATTAACTGAAGAACAGAAGCAGGCACGAATATTTTTTTGTCTAAGTTATGTGCACCGGCCATGACAATTTTCGAACAGTGTAATTTTTACCGATGAAAAAATGTTTCAGTCCCGAAATTCTGGTCTCGTTTACCGTCCTGATAATTGTCGATTCCAAGAAATATATGTTACTTCGGATAACATATCGAGGAGGTTTTCAATTAACGTGTGGGCTTGGATGTGCGTTCAAGGTCCAGGTGTTGCTTGGCGGATTGAAGGGCGTTTTAACAGTCAAACTTATTAAGAATATTGGAAGATATGCTGCCATCGGTAACCCAACTATGCGGGAACAATAATTTTGTCTACCAACAAGAAAATTGTCCAGTTCACACTGCAGCAATAATCAGGGAATGGTTTGTTAATAATAATATTGAGCTTTTTCCTTGGCCTTCACGAAGCCCCGACATAAACCCGATTGAGAATGTTTGGGGTTTAATCGTTAAAAAAAATTACAGAAGAGACTTTTTCCGTCAAAATGCCAACTGTGGGAAGCTGTTCAAGAATCGTGGGAAGAATTAATCACGATGAAAATCTATGGCTTACTTTAATCTGTTCTATGCCTAGAAAACTTGAAAAGGTCCTTCAAGCAAATGGGGCTATAACAAAATATTAAGTATTCGTTTATGGTTCCGCGTTTTTAATACAAATTAAATGATTCATTATCTTATTGTTTTCACTTGGTTGCAATTCTAGCTTATATATAGCTCCTTTTAAAAAATTTGGTGCCTATATATGCATCCCGTATTTGATTTTCTGAAAGCTACGTGCATTTGTTGTCAAAATATGACATAAAATATAACCTAAATCCAAACAGACAATTTTACATGTCTACAATCATGCATACTGATTTATGAAGTGTACTCGATTTTTTTGAAACCAACTGTACATTTCCAGAAAACAGCCGCCGCAATTCACACCCAAATATATATATTTACTTTCCTTTTGCCATTTCGCTTCTTTTAAGCAATCAGGTGGTGACCGGTTATTTGTAAAA
Organism: Geotrupes spiniger; assembly: GCA_959613385.1. Classification (NCBI taxonomy): domain Eukaryota; kingdom Metazoa; phylum Arthropoda; class Insecta; order Coleoptera; family Geotrupidae; genus Geotrupes; species Geotrupes spiniger. Next base: position 49,072,421 of record OY390732.1, read on the forward strand.
CTTTTCATTTTTTAATAATAGCGTTGGGAATCAGTATTTTACAACGAAAAAAAAATCAAAGTGCTTTATTTTTCTTGTACCCAGCTAACGCTTCGAATTAGATTTAATTCATTTTCAAAGCTATGGTGCACGGCATCTTCGGATTTTACATATAAAACATATAACAAATTAAACATCAATTATCATATTAAATAAAGTATTTGCGTACATTGTTGCAATTAAAATGGTTCACATGTAAAATATAAAATAAATGTGTGTTTCGCACATAAATATGAGTTACTCTGCCAGGAATACTATCCAAATCGGCATATTCATAATGTAATTGTAAATAGAATATTTGTATTATTTCGGTAGAAAGTCTCTGACCGTAGAAGTTGTTAGGATTGGTTCTGGACCTAAAGTATGATTAATATTGTGTGTAAACCTTGGAATGACATTGAATATGCTACCCAGATATTGAACAGATTTGATTATGTATGAGGCTTTAGCCGCAGCGGAACTGTACGATTACCTTGTGTTATTATCCCCTGTAATGCAATGAGGAAAGTTAGTATCCATAATATCAATTTCATTATACCAATGTTCATCATAATCACTTCGACTTGACTCATAATTCATCATCGTCATCTTCTTCTAAGTAAACAATAAATCGTTCCATAATTTCGCCCATAAAGTGTTCTCTTTCCATATAGATTTTTTCCGTATCTCCGTTGAAACATTTTCAAACCTTCGTAATATAATTATTGATTATTGCAACTTTATTTTTCACGTATGCCCAAATTAATTCAATAGATTCGCCCGAAGTAACCACTGTAATTTCACATCGTCTCCTCTTACTTGTGTTGCATACACCTTTTCATAACGATGTATCGGGTGTTTTTTTAAACAAGTTTATATCATAATAAAACACAGGAATATATTGTTAATATCTATGAAGCGAGCTTTATTGGCCGCCACGGCTGACCCGTACAAGGCGCAATCTGGAACACCAATTTTCACAAACTTTTCGCAGCATTTGCCGCCGTATTTCGCCAATAACTCTTCGAATGTTGATTTTCAGGTGTTCAATTGTCTCTGGTTTATCGACATAGACAAGTGAATTTACATAACCACAAAGAAAATAATCCAATGGGGTTAAATCACACGATCTTGGTTGCCAATTAATTTGACCATTACGTGAAATTATTCTTTGATCAAAGGTTTCTTTGAGTGGATCAATTATAGCGCGCGCTGTATGCCACACATACTCCTGACCATCATCGTTCTTGTAGACATATGGACCAATGACAATTCCATAAATCAATCCTTGCTACCAATATGTAAAATAATTACCCTTTGTCCTGCAGCTTATAGTCGCTTTATACCGCATCTATAACCATATACATGTTGAACTCCACCAATAGTGAAATGTATCCCTATTTTCTGAATTTACCTGTTCAATCCATGCCGAGCATGATTTGCACCACACGAGGCTTCGTCTGTACAAAAGATTTTCCATCCGTGATTTTGTATCTTTGACGAAATGTAACAAATTGCATCATTCAGCAGCAACGTGGGTGTGTTCAATTAAGACTGGTTTATTATTTAATTTATTCAATGAAAATTGCATGTCGTTTAACCAACCATTTGCACAATGTTCTCTGGAAAAATTCTGGCAAATCTGACATTTCGCTAGTAATTTTAGGGTAAAATTATTTTACATTCTTTACATTATTTTTATATAAAAGTTAGAAATCTTTCTCCTTATTACCCCTTGCAAAAATTCATCACATTCGATTCTTATTGTACCACTTTGTTTTAAATCATCTACTCCATCTTCATTTCCGCCTTCATTGCTTACTCTTTAAATTCTCTTCTGGAGAATCCAACAGCTTCAGGCGTTCTTTCTACGACTTTCTTTACTTCAATAACTCATTGTTATCTTTTTCTCCTTGAAAAAATGTCTAACATTTGTAATTACTTGCTTGGCTTCTACAATACAATGCTTCAGCATTGTCGTATAAGTACAAATAATTATTTTAAATGAACGAATTTGTGACTAGCAAATAAATAAAATGACGGGCTTTTATATGATTCTGTTGACATTATCTACCTCATAGATATTTATTAACATCTATGCGGTTGTGAGATTAAAATTTATTTAATTGAGTATTGTTTTCATTATTCCATAATTCGGTATATATTTATTTATTAGGAAAAAAATAACACAAGATTTGCTAGACCACAAGATCATCCTAAGTGCGATAGGCGTCACTTACTTGCGCAGTCGGCAGAAATTATACAGTCGAATGCAAGAAAAAGTAGACACGAAATTTTCGGCTGCTTGAACAAACTTGATATTAGCAATGTCATGTAAACGTTAGTATTGTCATTTCAGTGACATTTTAATGCACTGGTGAGCCGTAAGCGTAAGTGCCCCGAACTAGAGCCCCAAACCACAGTTACTGAATAAATAAGTCAAATATCACGTGGATTAAGAAAACTTACTGAGAAAAGCCATATTTACAACACCAATTTGAGGAAAATAATTACAGGAAACTGTTTTTCTCTACTTTCTTTTGCATTCAACTGTACCAAGAGTTAACTTGTCTTAACTAATTAAATACTTGGTAAAATTTTATTTCAATATATTAATAATCCAGTTTATTTATTTAAAAATCGAAATACAAAACTTGAACTCTGCTCAACAAAATAACTAATGACAAATTAAGCGAATCGAAAATTACATAAACATAATAATTATACAACGAAGTTAAATTCTTAACAAAAATAAAATTATTAATAAAAAAGGCTTATCGGTAAAATGTTCTTAGGTTCTTAGGCCGCTAAGCTCAGAAGCTTATAAGCGGCTGATTTTGATTATTGTGTCCACTTTTCAGTCACTGTCTTCAACTAACCACATCTTTAAGTTTCTTTTCATCCTTTTAATGTTTTTAGTGTTCTTAAATTTTGCGGCAGTTTATTAAACATGGTCTGTATTGTCACACTTAAGGTTCTTTTCCCATATTTGTTATTGTAGGCTACTAACCTTAATTGCCCCTTCTCTCTACCTCTCGAGTAATAAATATGATCCATTTTTATTTTGTTATTGGGGGTGAAATAATTGTTCACCATTAGTCTGAATTCAAATAGATTTTCACATCCAGTAATCTAGTGAGTTTATATTTACCTACGCTCTTCGGATTATCTGCAGTTAAGTATTTAAGGATTCGAAATTGGGTCTTCTGTAGCTTAATTACCTATGACTCGGATTGGGTTTCCTCCAGATGTTATGGCGTATGTTAGCGTTGGCTCAACAAGTGCATGGTAAATTGTCTTCAGCACTTCCTGTGGGAGCCAGTCCTGCAAGTAATAAAATTGAAAGCAAGGGGGGACCTCTTTCAACATCCACGTATGATCCTAATACTTTTCTTATTTTGACGGCGTACTTTTCCTTTGCATGTAATCTTCAAACCATCTAAATAGCACTCCTCTTACACAATTTCTTTCCAACATATCCATCAATAGTTTATGATTTATAATGTCCAAAGCTTTCGAAAAATCAACAACGCACACACTACATGCATATTGTTGTGTAGATTGGTGTTTATAATGTCTGAGAAATTCTCCAACAGAGACAATGTACTATTTTTCTTTTGGAAGCCAAACTGGTGCGCATCTATAATGTTGTATTTCCTGAGATAATCGCTCAGTTACCCTGCCAGTTATTTTTCCATTTTTTCCATAGAAGGCAATACGGAGATGGGCCTGTAATTGGTGCAGCACTTGTGCGAACCTTTCTTATATATTGACGTGACCACTACTTTTTCAGTCCGTCAGGGACTGTTGTCATACTCTTTTGGGAGATTCCCTATGCCCCCTTTGCTGTGTATGGAATCTTTCTCAATCTTAATATGGAGCATTTCAGATGTGAGCCGTTTCCTTTTGTTTGTTTCTACATCAAGTATTATTACTTTTTCATAGTCAAACTTGTGATGCATCTCTACAGTATGTTTCGCATGGGCAGTGCTGTTTGGTTTATGTATAATGTCCGATTTATGTTGAGTTATTATGTTTTTTAGTGGCTGTGATGTAGTGCCAACATATGTCCCTATACAATTCTCACAATGTAGTTTTATCGTTTTTGGGACGTGGACATAGGGGATTCAATGCACTTTCTAAATATATTTCAATGGTTTAAAATAACATTACGAAAGACTATAAATTCAACATTAAAAACTCTTACACGTTTGTTTCCAAGATAAAAAATGTTAAATTACCAGAAAACTATATCCTCGTTTCGCTTGATGTACAATCTTTATTTACCAACATTCCCCGTGAGTCATACAATTGTTAAGAGAAAACTGGCCCGAAATTTCAAAATATACTAATATCAATAAAAAATCATTTTTCGAAATAATTCAATTTTTGTTCAACTCAAGTTATTTTACGTATAATGGTGAATTTTATCAATATCGCCAGTGATAGCCTCCATCGTGTTAGACAAATTACTTAATACTACATTAGATAAACTACCCTTTAGCCTACCATTTTTATACAGTTATGTTGACGACATTATTACCGCCATCCCCAGATCAGAGACTGACAATGTGTTATTATATTTTAATTCCTTTCATGAAAATTTACAATTTACTATAGAGAAAGAAGTAGATAAGAAAATCAATTTTTTGGACACTACTATTTGGAGAGTTGAGGATGGGAGTTTACTGAACGATTGGTATATGAAAGATATATCTTCAGGTAGATTGGTTAATTTTTATTCACAACACGATGTTAGGCAAAAGAGAAATATAGTACATAGTTTAAAAGAAAGGGTACTAAAGTTAAGTGACGAAACGTTCTGGGTTCAAAATTTGAAGATAATAACAGAGCTACTCATATCAAATAATTATCCTAAGTGTTTTATTAATAACATTCTATACAACACACCCAATACCCCTAATAAACCAGATGACAGAACAGAATCACAAAATGTTAAATAATTTTCTTTGACATATATTAATGGACTATCAATGGACTTACGCAGAATTTTGGAAATTGATAAATGTAAAATTGCTTTCTACCATAAAAAAACAATTGGGACTTTATGCACAAAACTAAAAACTAAATTGCCGTTAGACCTAATTTCAAATGCAATATATAACATTGATTGCAAAGATTGCTCTGTGTGCTACATATGTCAAACCAAACAATATCTAAAAAGACGGATACAGAATCATAAGCAAGATTGCAAAGAACAATACAAAAATAAAAAAGAAAATACGGCACTTGCGTCACATACTTTCAATAATCACCATCAATGTGTTTTTGAACAGGCGAAGGTTTTGGACACAGAGAAATCTATATAAAAGATTAATTTTAGAGGAAATTTATATAAACAGTACACATAACACTGTAAACATAAAAAATTTTGAATCTAAACTTTTTACATATATATGTTAGTATTGTTACCTTATGGATGCTGTATTATCGTGGTCTATTTATGCGAGTTGTTTGTTTAAATGTTTGTACACTTACATATACGTGTTCACTAACTAACAGGAGTTAGCCTGTGAACATGAAACGAAATGCAGTGCGTCGGGCGTTGAAAATTTTAACAGACATTTTAACATGTTTTTAAATATAAGTGACCAAACTAAATTAAGTTAGTGAACACGTATATATAAATGTACAAACATTTAAACAAACAACTCGCATAAATAGACCACGAGAATACAGCATCCATAAGGTAACAATACTAACATATATATGTATAAAACAATGGAAGCCGGATACCAAAAACATTTTATTACTAAACTTTTTACTATGTATAGTAACATATTGTGATAACGTAAGGTGGGTATCATATGGTCAAAATAATATAAAGCATCTTATCAATTGAGAGAGAGGGTTTTTTGGGAAAAAAATTGTTTTTGACGTTTTTTGGATATTTGCGTATATGATTAAAATTATTCGGCTTTAGTAGATGTTTAAATTGAATGTGTTGAACATGCATTAGAAAACGGATGTTTTATTAAAATGTTTGTAATAGATGTAAAATGTTTAAAATTATTTTAACTGAGAGACAACGAAATCATTTTGAAACGTAAGGGAATTATTGTTTTATATATAATGTACGGAACGCTTTTTAATTCATATATCGTCAAAGCCATAATCAGCCTACCATCATGATAGGTTTTAATATTAAATAATTTGTATCACGAATATCCTGTTTATAATTATATTTGATTTAAAATACGTTAAAATGGTAATCAATGAATCGTTACATTACACTTTATATTTCGTACGCTTATTAGATTCGCACGTCGATCTGCCACCTTGTACATGTATACTGCACATAAACTGGGCTACAATGACAAAATATTGTTGAGTTCCTTCCTAATTTTAAATTTTATGAAATACTGAATATTAATCTAATAAAAGATACAGGGCCAATGCGAAAATGCTTAATATAAACCCTACAAACTATGCAACCGTCACAACAAGCCGGTTTCCAATCGTCCCATAAGCGTTGTCTTACTATGGTATGTATATACAAGGATACTACATAACCTTGACGCGAACAAGACATTTACGCTAAATAAATTATTGTTTTCCCACACAAATTTTAAGAACAAATATCTCTAAAAATCCCTACAAATCAGTACTTAACCTTAAATGATTAAGTCAATTGTCACAAACGTAAATATTTTAAATTGCTGACACTTAAATATCACGGTTGGCATTCCCGGACGTTTTACATGTTGCAAGATTTTGCGGAAACTGCCAGCGGCAGAAAACTAATAATGGCCAAGTATTATTTGCAAATTTCAATCTATGTTAGCGTTCCGAGATACTTTTGTATTTGCAAATTTGTGGTTAATTTGGTGAAAAAAAATTTGATTAATTATCACTAATTATGTCGCCGCACTTAGTTTCAATCAGACGGAGCTTTGACACAAAAATTAATTCAAATAGTATCCTTTTTACAATAATCGAACGTATCATTTTATGAATATGCGTGATCCATGATTCATGATCCACGAAGTTGACTAAAAATAACAAAAGTAATGGTAACAAAACGCAAATATAATTTAATGCAAGCTCGGAAATTCACACATTTCTAAAAGAGAAAAACATAGTTCAAATTAATATAGTTGCCAATTGTTATTGGTGTAACGCGTTTGAAATAAAACTTAGTTCAAAAATTAAATTACTGATAAAAAAAACTACCACAGAAATGACTACTTAAATCTTAATTCAATTAATTAATTAGAACGTATTTGGAATGCAGGAAACACTGGCGTATGTCAACAGGCATCCATTGAAAGTTGGAGTATGGATTGCAATTTTCTTCACCGATATCGTTAATGCCGAACGTTATCGTAATATGTTACAAATTTTTATAAAGCAACTACACTATGATGAGCTACTGCTGAGCTGGGTTATTTTCAATATGATATCGCCACTGCCCAAAGATGTCGGTTCATTGAAGCCTATTATGATTCCAGAAAGATCGCCAGATCTTACTACTGTGGATTATTTTCTATTTCGTTATTTTAAAAATACAATTTATCACAATTGATTATACACACAGGATGAATTAAAAGAAGGTGCTACGCAAACAATAACGGAAGAACAGCTACAAGCAATTTTTGAAAAAAAATAATAGATTCATGTATAGCCAACGATGGTGCACATTAAAACTTATTTCACATTAATAATAGTTTAAAATTGTTTACTAATGTGACACATTAGCAGATGTTAAAACTTAGTTCATATCGTAGTCAAAACTGTAAACAAATGTAATTTTTTTAAACCACTAACAGGAAAAATCTAATGACAAAATCGAATGTATATAAATCTAATTGATTTATAACAAATCGTTACATAAAACAGTTCTCAAGTCTTTGATTGGAACATGCAAATGTTTAGTCATTAACTTAGTTCAACAATATTGCGGTATTCTCTCTCAGAAACACGAACGTCGCTTACGCTAAAATTTGGTGTAATTTTTTATTCACATAGTGGGAACATTGGGTAATAAACTATGACAAAATGACACCTGTCATGTCATATTGAAACAAAATGGCGATACTCTATAACCGGTACGTGTGAACCTATCAAGAAATTTTGCACAAACACTGCTGAAAGAAATGCAACGAATCATTGGTAAAAACTACGGCAAACGGACCACCTTTCACAAACTTAGTTTCCTAGTATATATATATATATATATATATATATATATATATATATATATATATATATATATATATTAAAAAAGTGTCTTGTCAAATCTGACAGCAAAATGTAAAATTTACGCGAAAGATGGTCGAATCTTACACCACAATGGTGCAGTGAACATTAATTAAAACAGGTCCATGAAGACTAACTGGTGGATCGCTAGACAATATTGTTTCTGGGTTATTACCCTTCGTCAGTAGCGATTACCAAGAACCTTATTTGTTGAAATACCTTTACATGTAATGGCCATCAAAACTTCTTGGCGCGAGTCAATCACTCCTAACGAACCACTGACAACAGAACACTGACGAGACGATACCTTGTCTATCACCTTGCGGAGACTAAACAAGAGACGACTGTCAAACGTCCAGTGTCAACATATAAAAGGATTGCTGCAATTAAGTTCAAAAACAATTCAAATTAAAAATGTGTCTTGTCAAATCTGACAGCAAAATGTAAAATTTACACGAAAGATGGTCGAATCTTACACCTCAATGGTGCAGTGAACATTAATTAAAACAGGTCCATGAAGACTAACTGGTGGATCGCTAGACAATATTGTTTCTGGGTTATTACCCTTCGTCAGTAGCGATTACCAAGAACCTTAGTTGTTGAAATACCTTTACATGTAGTGGCCATCAAAACTTCTTTGTGCGAGCCAATCACTCCTAACGAACCACTGACAACAGAATACTGACGAGACGATACCTTGTCTATCACCTTGCGGAGACTAAACAAGAGACGACTGTCAAACGTCCAGTGTCAACATATAAAATGATTGCTGCAATTAAGTTCAAAAACAATTGAAATTAAAAATGTGTCTTGTCAAATCTGACAGCAAAATGTAAAATTTTAACAAAAATAATAACGTGTGAGCAACGGAATTGTGATTCAGGGAGGGCTTTGGAAGTTTTCGCGTATGTCTTACATTAATTTTGAGTAATAGAACTACTCGCCGTTACTAACAGGTGTACCAACCCTTTTCCCGGTAACTTAAATTTAGATTAAATCAAACTGCAGGCAAAGCTGTAAAAACTGAGGTTATGTTGGAAATAAAATTTTAAATAATACATTTTAATCATGACAACCAACAGTAATTATCAAATAAGATGAGTTATATGGCCAACACCGACATCACAATGTAACTCTTCATTTAACGTCGTGCAACATGTTCACAAATGGCGTTAAAATTTCATTAAAAAACTGTTTTACAATACTTCAAAAAGTGACAGTTTAAATGAACTATTTTATTGGATTACAATTACACATTCATGGTATGTCTATCTCCCTCTTCCAGGGCCAACTCTAAAACATAATTCCGTTGCTCTCACGTTAGTACATGCAAAACAAATCTACTTATAATGTTTATATTAACCGTACACGGACATACCCCCTGACGCATAATAAAATTAAGTCCTGAATTTGAAGCCATTAATTTGAATTTTAAACGTTCTCGTTTTATTGAGCAGTAATTCCTCAACATAGTATTCTGCAATAGTGTCGAGTTTCCAACCTCCATAGTGTTTATTTTCCTATACTGCCTGCGTTGGGAAAAACAGTGAGCGAGGAAAAAATGTCCTGTATAAAGAGACAGTTCTGGCAAAAGCAAATGGCCAATTTTGCGTAGTCTACTTCTAAAAGTAAAAATTCCATCTGGCTGGACTGTTGTTCATTTGCCATTTCTAAAAGATAAGGAAAATCGGTCGCGCTTAATACGCAAAACTAAATAATTGTTAAATAATTGTATATATTTAATTTTTTCTTCAAACTCTGAAGTGATCAGAAATAAGCGAGGCCGGTCTTTCAATTAAATGAACTACCAGAATTGTTTATTCGTACTTTGTGTCACTTACTTTTAAATTCAGAAGTCCATCATTACGGCAAGCTCCTGCGATGCCAAGCACAACATATATCCAAAATAATTACTAAATTCATATCAAATTGATATTGAATAATTTTCATAAGTTACCTTCATCAAGTAGATTTCATCCGGTGCATTAAGTAAAAAATTATGTATTTCTTCTTATGAAAGAGTTTTGGACTTTTTGAAATTATTTCTTCCTTTTTATTGTTACTAATGTTGAATATTTTTTGTTGAAAGGGTTGCTTTTACCACGGAATAATACGGCCACAACAAATAAGGAGGATACTTTATCGGAAAAATACGCCAGTAATATATCATACAGGCGACTGTATTTTTTCGCTGATATTTGTGGTAGAACTTCCAAGACGTCTCTAATGATTTCTCTTGAATTTCTGACTGGGTGCACTTCTTCAATTATTTTCTATAAATAATTCGCGACAAAACTTCTTACTGTTGGAGCCGTGACAACGAGAGACGATTTGTCAGATTAATGCCAAACAGTTGTTTTGGCTATAAGATCTAGTGTTTGTTTACTTTTGAAAATCAGTATGGTAATGTATGGCTCTATTGAAGTTTGGCGATAAATGATTATTATCCCAACACGATTTTAGGTGAAAGCAAAACTGATGTTAGCATTAATAATTATATCCAAGATTCACATAGTCACATTTTAGCATTACTAGCATAGATAACAATTCTCAACCATTTTCCATTCAAAGTTCTTCGACTTCAAGAATACATTTTGGTAATGCGTTCAGTTCATGTTTAATATATATATATATATATATATATATATATATATATATATATATATATATATATATATATATATATATATATATACCGGGTGGAAAGTATCAAACCCGAACATAGCAGAATTGCATTGGAATATACTTTTATGCATATACCTGCTCCCCATTTCCACCGATAAAACTTATAATGACATCAAATGAAAGAGAATAATAAACGGCGTCAATTGATACTAAAATCTTCTCTTAATACCTTATCATTAGTTTTTTACAAAGCAATTAATATTAAAAACCCAGGTGCTATAAACTATGGGCGGCCGCGCTTCTGTCGGCATAAGTCACTATTTGTCAGATTTGACAACTGCATAATTGATTTAAATTGCTTTGTAAAAAACTAATAAGGTATTAAGAGAAGACTTCCACCCGGTATATACCGGGCGGAAAGTATCAAACCCGAACATAGCAGAATGCATTGGAATATACGTTTATGTATATTCCTGCTCCCCATTTCCACCGAAAAATTATAATGACATCAAATGAAAGAGAATAATAAACGGCGTCAATTGATACTAAAATCTTCTCTTAATACCTTATCATTAGTTTTTTATAAAGCAATTAATATTAAAAAAAACCCAGGTGCTATAAACTATGGGCGGCCGTGCTTCTGTTGGCACAACTCACTATTTGTCAGATTTGACAACTGCATAATTGATTTAAATTGCGTTCATACAAGTCTGATAAGATACATCATTATGAATGCTTATTCAATCGAAGAAAGGGTTTTTATAGTAAAAACCTTTTATAGTGGTGTTGGACTTCGCACGGTACGTGATTTATTTTCTGTCAAGTTTGTTAACAGACCAATACCGTCCGTGTCAACAGTACACGGCATAATAACAAAATTTTAAAGAACTGGTAGTGCCATTCCAAAAGTTAGAGGAGGTAAACTATTAATATCATTATTACATGTAGCAGTGCTAATCATTAAACTGGTCTGCTAGGTAACCGAAGAGTAAATGCAGGTGAAAATCCACAATTGGAAAAAATGGTACTTGCCATGATTAATATTGCCCCAACTTCCAGTACTAGACACATTGCTCAAGAATGTAATGTAACGCATGCCACTGTAAAAAAAAATATTAAAAAAATATAAATACCATCCCTATAAATACAAGTGCCATCAGGAAATATTTGGCGCAGACGAAGAATGCAGAAGAGCTTTTTGTGAAGATATGCAACCAAGAATAAATCAAGATAGAAACTTTTTACCATCGATCTGTTTTACTGACGAATGTACGTTTACATTAAATAATGAGCCAAACGTGCAAAATACGCGTTATTGGGCGCAGAAAAACCCTTGGCTAAATTTAAATACCAGGACCCAAATAATAGTATTATTGGTCCCTTTAAAATTGAAGGGAATTTGAAGTCTCAGACGTATTTAGACCTTTTAGTAAATGAGATCGGTCCTGCATTAGAAGTAGCTGCACGTGATGACCAGGAGATCTGGTTTCAACATGACGGCTGCCCGGCACATTTTAGCGTGAACGTAAGAGATTAATTGGATATTGTAAAACAATATAAATACCTACATACCCACAAATACCTACATACCTGTACAGTATCAACACTTACTGCACGGGGAATGATTTCTTTTTAATATTAGAAATATTTTCCGTACACAAATAAGATGTTACACATCTTCGTAGATGTGCTATGGACAACTGTAAAAAGTCCTATATTTTTCAAACAAACTTAAAACTTTCAAGAAATATTATTCGTTTCGAGATACATTTTTTTATGAAAAGTAAAGAAAAAGGGTAAATAATACCATACTGAACTCTACTTTCCTCTTTCGTTCAACACAAATGCTACTGTAAACTTTTCAATGGACAAATTTAAAAATTACATATTTATTATGGAAAAGGAAACTCCGAGAAATAATTTTTAGTGTTATATTACAGGACATAATTTTCTTTTAACACCATTACCATTTTTGTACGTTCAAATGGGAGCTGGTAAAGTGTAATTTTTAGAACAGGCCTATCTTCAAATTTTATGTAGAATACATCCTTCTACAGTCTTCGTAAATTGTAGCTAACTCATTTTTTTATAATAAAACAGGTGCGCAAAAAAAGTGTATTTCACTTGTACAAATGTACAAATTATTATGTATTTTCAATTTATTAAAAGTTCTAACGTACAGAATAGATGAAATTCACTGCGAACGCAATTTAAATCAATTATGCAGTTGTCAAATCTGACAAATAGTGCCGACAGAAGCACGGCCGCCCATAGTTTATAGCACCTGGGTTTTTAATATTAATTGCTTTGTAAAAAACTAATGATAAGGTATTAAAAGAAAATTTTAGTATCAATTGACGCCGTTTATTATTCTCTTTCATTTGATGTCATTATAATTTTTATCGGTGGAAATGGGGAGTAGGAATATGTATAAACGTATAACCTTGCGGCGAGTAAACAAGACGACTGTCAAATGTCCAGTGTCAACATATAAAAGGATTGCTGCAATTAAGTTCAAAAACAATTCAAATTGAAAATGCGTCTTGTCAAATTTGACAGAAAAATGTAAAATTTACATGAAAGATGGTCTAATCTTACACCTCAATGGTGTAGTGAACATTAATTAAATTTGACAAGACGCATTTTCAATTTGAATTGTTTTTTAACTTAATTGCAGCAATCCTTTTATATGTTGACACTGGACATTTGATAGTCGTCTTGTTTACTCGCCGCAAGGTGTCGCAAGGTATCGTCTTGTCAGTGTTCTGTTGTCAGTGGTTCGTTAGGAGTGATTGGCTCGCGCCAAAAAGTTTTGATGGCCACTACATGTAAAGGTATTTCAACAACTAAGGTTCTTGGTAATCGCTACTGACCAATGGTAATAACCCAGAAACAATATTGTCTAACGATCCACCAGTCAGTCTTCATGGACCTGTTTTAATTAATGTTCACTACACCATTGAGGTGTAAGATTAGACCATCTTTCATGTAAATTTAACTTTTTCTGTCAAATTTGACAAGACGCATTTTCAATTTGAATTGTTTTTGAACTTAATTGCAGCAATCCTTTTATATGTTGACACTGGACATTTGATAGTCGTCTTGTTTACTCGCCGCAAGGTGTTAGACAAGGTAACGTCTTGTCAGTGCTCTGTTGTCAGTGGTTCGTTAGGAGTGATTGGCTCGCACCAAGAAGTTTTGATGGCCACTACATGTAAAGGTATTTCAACAACTAAGGTTCGTGGTAATCGCTACTGACGAAGGGTAATAACCCATATTGTCTAGCGATCCACCAGTTAGTCTTCATGGACCTGTTTTAATTAATGTTCACTACACCATTGAGGTGTAAGATTAGACCATCTTTCATATATTTATATATATATATATATATATATATATATATATATATATATATATATATATATATATATATAAATGTAAGGAACCTCGACCGTACTATAAATTAATCCAGTGTTAATATTGAGGGAAGCGGTCTATTGAGGGCAATTAATAATGAGACTCCATTAGTAATTATTTCGATATTTCGCAATAACTTTATTGCTTCTTCGGGAAATATTGCTTAGAGATCATGAAATTAAACCAACAATTGAAAACAGAACAATGCTCCATGATATTACAATGTCAAACGTAAAATTAAACAGTTTTTTTATTCCTAACACACATATTAACATAAACTAAATACAAATTTGCCACGTGTTACAGAAACACACATAAAAGTTAGGTTAGTGTAGCTCGAAAGCCCGGCGATTGACCGGGCTTTCGATTTGGTCAATCGTGAATAATGTAAAATGTGTACACGTGCTCCGTTGTCTTCGTTGAAGTTTTATACTATCAATTAATTAATTTTAATGTGTATCCTGCTTGTTTATACTGTTTGGTGGTTGTTCAACTTTATGTTCAATTTTTTTAATCCTGATGAAGCATCCGTATAGGATGCGAAATATTGGTTCATAAATAAATAAAGAAGATACTTCGTCGTTTAATTGCCGCAATCCCCCCAAAAAAAACAAATTTGATGTTTGTTTTGTTATGATATAATATATCAACGGCAACTACTCTTCAGAATATATATATATATATATATATATATATATATATATATATATATATATATATATATATTGAAAATGTGTCTTGTCAATTTGAATTGTTTTTGAACTTAATTGCAGCAATCCTTTTATATGTTGACACTGGACATTTGACAGTCATCTTGTTTACTCGCCGCGAGGTGTTAGACAAGGTATCGTCTTGTCAGTGTTCTGTTGTCAGTGGTTCATTAGGAGTGATTGGCTCGCGCCAAGAAGTTTTGATGGCCACTACATGTAAAGGTATTTCAACAACTAAGGTTCTTGGTAATCGCTACTGACGAAGGGTAATAACCCAGAAACAATATTGTCTAGCGATCCACCAGTTAGTCTTCATGGACCTGTTTTAATTAATGTTCACTACACCATTGAGGTGTAAGATTAGACCATCTTTCGTATATATATATATATATATATATATATATATATATATATATATATATATTGAAAATGTGTCTTGTCAAATATGACAGAAAAATGTAAAATTTACACGAAAGATGGTCTAATCTTACACCTCAATGGTGTAGTGAACATTAATTAAAACAGGTCCATGAAGACTAACTGGTGGATCGCTAGACAATATTGTTTCTGGGTTATTACCCTTCGTCAGTAGCGATTACCAAGAACCTTAGTTGTTGAAATACCTTTACATGTAGTGGCCATCAAAACTTCTTGGCGCGAGCCAATCACTCCTAATGAACCACTGACAACAGAACACTGACAAGACGATACCTTGTCTAACACCTCGCGGCGAGTAAACAAGACGACTGTCAAATGTCCAGTGTCAACATATAAAAGGATTGCTGCAATTAAGTTCAAAAACAATTCAAATTGAAAATGTGTCTTGTCAAATATGACAGAAAAATGTAAAATTTACACGAAAGATGGTCTAATCTTACACCTCAATGGTGTAGTGAACATTAATTAAAACAGGTCCATGAAGACTAACTGGTGGATCGCTAGACAATATTGTTTCTGGGTTATTACCCTTCGTCAGTAGCGATTACCAAGAACCTTAGTTGTTGAAATACCTTTACATGTAGTGGCCATCAAAACTTCTTGGCGCGAGCCAATCACTCCTAATGAACCACTGACAACAGAACACTGACAAGACGATACCTTGTCTAACACCTCGCGGCGAGTAAACAAGACGACTGTCAAATGTCCAGTGTCAACATATAAAAGGATTGCTGCAATTAAGTTCAAAAACAATTCAAATTGAAAATGTGTCTTGTCAAATATGACAGAAAAATGTAAAATTTACACGAAAGATGGTCTAATCTTACACCTCAATGGTGTAGTGAACATTAATTAAAACAGGTCCATGAAGACTAACTGGTGGATCGCTAGACAATATTGTTTCTGGGTTATTACCCTTCGTCAGTAGCGATTACCAAGAACCTTAGTTGTTGAAATACCTTTACATGTAGTGGCCATCAAAACTTCTTGGCGCGAGCCAATCACTCCTAATGAACCACTGACAACAGAACACTGACAAGACGATACCTTGTCTAACACCTCGCGGCGAGTAAACAAGACGACTGTCAAATGTCCAGTGTCAACATATAAAAGGATTGCTGCAATTAAGTTCAAAAACAATTCAAATTGAAAATGTGTCTTGTTAAATATGACAGAAAAATGTAAAATTTACACGAAAGATGGTCTAATCTTACACCTCAATGGTGTAGTGAACATTAATTAAAACAGGTCCATGAAGACTAACTGGTGGATCGCTAGACAATATTGTTTCTGGGTTATTACCCTTCGTCAGTAGCGATTACCAAGAACCTTAGTTGTTGAAATTCCTTTACATGTAGTGGCCATCAAAACTTCTTGGCGCGAGCCAATCACTCCTAATGAACCACTGACAACAGAACACTGACAAGACGATACCTTGTCTAACACCTCGCGGCGAGTAAACAAGACGACTGTCAAATGTCCAGTGTCAACATATAAAAGGATTGCTGCAATTAAGTTCAAAAACAATTCAAATTGAAAATGTGTCTTGTCAAATATGACAGAAAAATGTAAAATTTACACGAAAGATGGTCTAATCTTACACCTCAATGGTGTAGTGAACATTAATTAAAACAGGTCCATGAAGACTAACTGGTGGATCGCTAGACAATATTGTTTCTGGGTTATTACCCTTCGTCAGTAGCGATTACCAAGAACCTTAGTTGTTGAAATACCTTTACATGTAGTGGCCATCAAAACTTCTTGGCGCGAGCCAATCACTCCTAATGAACCACTGACAACAGAACACTGACAAGACGATACCTTGTCTAACACCTCGCGGCGAGTAAACAAGACGACTGTCAAATGTCCAGTGTCAACATATAAAAGGATTGCTGCAATTAAGTTCAAAAACAATTCAAATTGAAAATGTGTCTTGTCAAATATGACAGAAAAATGTAAAATTTACACGAAAGATGGTCTAATCTTACACCTCAATGGTGTAGTGAACATTAATTAAAACAGGTCCATGAAGACTAACTGGTGGATCGCTAGACAATATTGTTTCTGGGTTATTACCCTTCGTCAGTAGCGATTACCAAGAACCTTAGTTGTTGAAATACCTTTACATGTAGTGGCCATCAAAACTTCTTGGCGCGAGCCAATCACTCCTAATGAACCACTGACAACAGAACACTGACAAGACGATACCTTGTCTAACACCTCGCGGCGAGTAAACAAGACGACTGTCAAATGTCCAGTGTCAACATATAAAAGAATTGCTGCAATTAAGTTCAAAAACAATTCAAATTGAAAATGTGTCTTGTCAAATATGACAGAAAAATGTAAAATTTACACGAAAGATGGTCTAATCTTACACCTCAATGGTGTAGTGAACATTAATTAAAACAGGTCCATGAAGACTAACTGGTGGATCGCTAGACAATATTGTTTCTGGGTTATTACCCTTCGTCAGTAGCGATTACCAAGAACCTTAGTTGTTGAAATACCTTTACATGTAGTGGCCATCAAAACTTCTTGGCGCGAGCCAATCACTCCTAATGAACCACTGACAACAGAACACTGACAAGACGATACCTTGTCTAACACCTCGCGGCGAGTAAACAAGACGACTGTCAAATGTCCAGTGTCAACATATAAAAGGATTGCTGCAATTAAGTTCAAAAACAATTCAAATTGAAAATGTGTCTTGTCAAATATGACAGAAAAATGTAAAATTTACACGAAAGATGGTCTAATCTTACACCTCAATGGTGTAGTGAACATTAATTAAAACAGGTCCATGAAGACTAACTGGTGGATCGCTAGACAATATTGTTTCTGGGTTATTACCCTTCGTCAGTAGCGATTACCAAGAACCTTAGTTGTTGAAATACCTTTACATGTAGTGGCCATCAAAACTTCTTGGCGCGAGCCAATCACTCCTAATGAACCACTGACAACAGAACACTGACAAGACGATACCTTGTCTAACACCTCGCGGCGAGTAAACAAGACGACTGTCAAATGTCCAGTGTCAACATAAACAATATTGTCTAGCGATCCACCAGTTAGTCTTCATGGACCTGTTTTAATTAATGTTCACTACACCATTGAGGTGTAAGATTAGACTATCTTTCGTGTAAATTTTACATTTTTCTGTCATATTTGACAAGACACATTTTCAATTTGAATTGTTTTTGAACTTAATTGCAGCAATCCTTTTATATGTTGACACTGGACATTTGACAGTCGTCTTGTTTACTCGCCGCGAGGTGTTAGACAAGGTATCGTCTTGTCAGTGTTCTGTTGTCAGTGGTTCATTAGGAGTGATTGGCTCGCGCCAAGAAGTTTTGATGGCCACTACATGTAAAGGTATTTCAACAACTAAGGTTCTTGGTAATCGCTACTGACGAAGGGTAATAACCCAGAAACAATATTGTCTAGCGATCCACCAGTTAGTCTTCATGGACCTGTTTTAATTAATGTTCACTACACCATTGAGGTGTAAGATTAGACCATCTTTCGTGTATATATATATATATATATATATATATATATATATATATATATATATATATATATATATATATAATACAATAATAAGTAGATTTGTTTTGTATTCACCATTATTTTTATATTTGTTTAGTTTGTCATAAGTTATATCCACATTTTCAAATTATAAATTTTTAAGTTTGACGATAAAAGTTTAAATATCCCAAGTCAGTAAAATGTCTTTATCGAATTTGCCTGTTACTCGCCTCGTTCGCTTCGCTCGGTAGTCTCATAATTTAAGACTCATCGAAAATAACTTTAGTCGTTCTTTTTTAATCACCGCGGTGTACGTGCCAGAGAAGGTTTCGTCTGCTTTAGTTCATTGAGAGTGATTGACTCTCGCCAAGAAGTATTGATGGCAACTACGTATAAAAATATTTCTTCATGGATCCGTTTGATTAATATTTGATGTAAATTTTACAAATGTAATATGTTAACACCTGCAGTCAAAAGAAATTTTGTTCCCGATTTTTTCTTATCTGAAAGCGATGACTTGATGACATTGTTCAGATTGTCAGTAACTTTTAGTGAATTTAATACGTTCCTCATATAATCCGCACAGTTCAGTAAAAAGAGCAATCTTTACCATTAAGTAGATTCAATTTTTTTCGGAACTTCTTGCTAGTTATTGATTTGATACGATTAATTGCGTCGCTAATAAAGCCATTGATTGCCATTGTTAAGTTAGTATTTTGATCCCATGACGCAAAATTGTCATAGCAGTTTATATTAATAAACTAACGTGAAGATTACCGAACTTAAAATTACTGCCACACATGCGCAAAACATAGACCACATAAACTCATGCATCGTATAGTATGCTATATAAATGTATTATATAAGTTCAATAAAAATGTTTCAAGCACAAATGAACTTTAAATATTAATAGGCGTGTTTGAAACTACAGAAACTTTAGTACAATAATTATTATACACGTGGATGCATCTAGTATTTGGTAATTTCAAAGATTAAAGCTGGAAAATGTAATTCATCTCAAGCGAATTCCGGATCCCATTAGTTAAACCACGTTACATGCGATTGTGCAATTGTATCGCCATGCGTATTCACTGACGGTTCTTTGAAACTTATTTTAAACTTACGTTGAATGCAAAAATATCCTGAATGAATTTTGAGTATTGCAATTTGCTTTGTCGAACGTAACGTTAATCCATTACATCCATACGTTATATGTTATTTATGAAGGTATATAATATTTACAAACTAAATTTAGTGGTCACGTGGGCGTGTTATAATCATGTAATTCATTGTATCCTTAATACTTGATAGTTAAAAATACCTGCATTCACCTTCGTATCCACAATATTTATTTAATGTAGCCACATAAGGGGTTCCGTTCTTACTTCTGCTGCACACCTTGAGACCATACTTTTATGACCTTTACGTGATGCCACACCACTATCACCAGACGGATAAAGAAAATTGACATGAACATTATTAAAAGATTATTAATGCAGTATAATAATAAAACAGTATATACTAATATTCATGCTATTTGGTTAGAGCAGCTATACGAGTACAGCTGTCATAACATCAGCCATGTATGCAACAGTAACCTTTACTGGATTACGTACCACTACGATCAATTGTTAGTAAATTTAGTTGTATCAATCTCTATTCAAGTGTCAATCGGCGAAGTAGTCGAATACAAGCACAAACCTGCCATACATATAATAGACTGTCTTTATATATAATAACCAACGGTACAAGCAAATTAAAGGCACTAGGCACAAGGATCAGCGATATCGCCGGTGATACCAAATTTATTCATGGATTATCTAGAAACCAGAGCACTAGACACAGCGCCCCTTAAACCAGATATATAGCTCAGATATGTGGATGACAACTTTCTAATATGGTTGCACGGAAGAAAATAACTTACGACCTTTCTCAAACATTTAAAAGAATAACACCGCCAAATTAAATTGACCATGGAAGTGGAAGAAAACAACCAGCTGCCGTTCCCAGATGTCCTACTAATGAAAACGGAAGACCGGCTCCTATGCCACACAGTGCACCGTAAAAAGATTCATACCAACCGCTATCTTAATGCAGAATATGAAAACACTTATCACAAGGTCAGAAAGAACAGCAGGCGACATCAACAAAACCAAGGAAATGGAGACAATTCATAAAGCATTGCTAGAAAACCTGTATTCGAAACGAGAAATGTACAATGCTTCGAAATCTAAGCAACGAGAAACGACGAACGAGGCAAGGAAACCTATAGCCACCGCGAGGATGAGATTCTGCGTTAAGATACCGGTTGGTGTGAGTCTTGATATATATATATATATATATATATATATATATATATATATTGTAGTGAATTAAATGTTGGTCGAATACCCTAACTAGGTTTTTACAAGGTTTTCCCTAGTTCTTGCAGTAAATACTGGGGTAATAGAAAGTCGGCCTTGTTACCGCGATAGGTTTTATTTAATGTCATTTGTCATATTAATGTTTATTGCTTGACAAGGGTTTCCGAAACACCTTATTGCAAAAAAAAGGTGTCGCAATAAACTTTAATATTGCTAAAAGTGTTTTACTCAACGACTAACTGCTCATGATACAAGATAAGTACCATATATATATATATATATATGTGCTTCTTGGTTCTCGGGTTGTGAACCGCGTTGTAGAAATCTTCCCCGAAGGGTCGCTTCGACGTTTCTTCGACGTTCTGTTGTCAGTGGTTCATTAGGAGTGATTGGCTCGCGCCAAGAAGTTTAGATGGCCACTACATGTAAAGGTATTTCAACAACTAAGGTTCTTGGTAATCGCTACTGACGAAGGGTAATAACCCAGAAACAATATTGTCTAGCGATCCACCAGTTAGTCTTCATGGACCTGTTTTAATTAATGTTCACTACACCATTGCGGTGTAAGATTAGACCATCTTTCGTGTAAATTATATATATATATATATATATATATATATATATATATATATGAAAAAAGGTTTTTTTCTGCGGGAACAAAGATATATGAAGGGAAGATTCTTGGGCATACACCCGCATGGAAACACGCAACCGCCGACACGTGTTTCTGACTTATTAAACGTCATCAGGACGGTATAGCCAAATTAAAAGGTGGACAAAATTTGGAGATAAAACAATCGTAGTCAACAACAAGCAGCCGACCTCCACATGTGTGATAACTGTCAAAATACCCACACATTGTGTGGGAACATTCAACATAACCACGCGGGAGGACAAAGCCACCTGCGTGAACAAACCGAGCCCAGGACATAATAATGAAAAAAGGTATTTTCTGCGGGAACAAAGATATATGAAGGGAAGATTCTTGGGCATACACGGGCAAAACGTGTC
This sequence comes from Geotrupes spiniger, assembly GCA_959613385.1. Classification (NCBI taxonomy): domain Eukaryota; kingdom Metazoa; phylum Arthropoda; class Insecta; order Coleoptera; family Geotrupidae; genus Geotrupes; species Geotrupes spiniger. The sequence goes on from OY390732.1 coordinate 49,094,751, forward strand.
GGCGGTTGCGTGTTTCCATGCGGGTGTATGCCCAAGAATCTTCCCTTCATATATCTTTGTTCCCGCAGAAAAAACCATTTTTCATTATGTCCTGGGCTCGGTTTGTTCACGCAGGTGGCTTTGTCCTCCCGCGTGGTTATGTTGAATGTTCCCACACAATGTGTGGGTATTTTGACAGTTATCACACATGTGGAGGTCGGCTGCTTGTTGTTGACTCCGATTGTTTTATCTCCAAATTTTGTCCACCTTTTAATTTGGCTATACAGTCCTGATGACGACTAAGATTCTTGGGCATACACCCGCATGGAAACACGAAACCACCGACACGTGTTTCTGACTTATTAGTCGTCATCAGGACGGTATAGCCAAATTATACTCAGTGACATATAAACTGCACCACCTAGAAGGGGTTGGAATTTTTGGACCAAATTTGGCAGGAATAGTGGACTAGTCCAGGGTAATAGTTGATTAAAATTTGAAACGCAATCATCAAGTAGTCATGGGATTTTTGACGTTTGTGTCATTTTTTAGAGGTGGTGATTGACAAGCAATTATCGAGTCATTTTTTTAATTTGTTCCACTTTTTCGGATCCCGTTCTTTAGTTTAAAGTGTTTCAAGTGTTTAATGATGCCTAGAGGAAGGAGACTTCAAGTTTACCAGCAGTTGAGTGACTTTGACCGAGGGCGGGTTGTTGGTTTACGGGAAGCAGGTTTTTCGTTTAGAGAAATCGGCAACCGTTTGGGACGGCACCATTCAACAATAATGCGTGTTTATCAAGCGTGGTCTGAACATGGGGTTGAACGTCGGAGAAGAGGCACTGGGGCTCAAAGACGAACCAATGAACGTCAAGATCGCCGCTTAAGACTAATGGCCTTGAGACACCGATTCTCTACAACTAGATCAATAGCTGATCAATGGTTAGGTGAACAAGGCCGTCCGATAGGCTTGCGAACAGTTTATCGTCGAATAAGAACCTTTGGCTTGCTGTCTTACCGCCCACATCTTGTGCTACCCCTCACTGCTCAACATCGCCAGGAACGTTTGGCCTGGTGCACGGAAAGACTTGAATGGAACTTGGAGTGGCATCGAGTTGTCTTTAGTGACGAATCGCGATTTTGTTTAGGAATGCATGATGGTCGGATGACTGTTAGACGAAGACGTGGAGAAAGGCCCAATCCTGATTTTCCGATTGCGAGGCATGTTCACCGAACTGTGGGGTTGATGGTGTGGGGTGCTATTGCTTATGGCAGTAGGTAACCCTTGCTCTTCATTCGGGGCAGTATAACCGCCCGACGCTATATTGACGAAGTGGTAGAACCACATGTTCTTCCATATCTTCGAAGGCTGGAAGACCTACTTTTCCAGCAAGATAATGCACGACCTCACGTAGCAAGGGTTTCTCTTGACTTCTTTGACATGATGGGCAGAAGATTGAGGAATATACCGAACCCACCGTTGACAATAGAAGCTCTACGGCATGAAGTACAGGCTGCTAGGGATGCCATACCCCAAGAATACATTGATCACCTGCTGGAATCATTATTAGAAAGAAAAATCAAAAAGATGAAGTGTTTTCTTTATCAAATTTTAATCAATTGTTAACTTAGACTACTCCAATGTTTCTGCCAAATTTGGTCCAAAAATTCCCACCCCTTCTAGGTGGTGCAGTTTATATGTCACTGAGTATAAAAGGTGGACAAAATTTGGAGATAAAACAATCGGAGTCAACAACAAGCATCCGACCTCCACATGTGTGATAACTGTCAAAATACCCACACATTGTGTGGGAACATTTAATATAACCACGCGGGAGGACAAAGCCACCTGCGTGAACAACCGAGCCCAGGATATAATAATGAAAAAAGGTTTTTACCGCGGGAACAAAGATATATGAAAGGAAGATTCTTGGGCATACACCCGCATGGAAACACGCAACCTCCGACACGTGTTTCTGACTTATTAGTCGTCATCAGGACGGTATAGCCAAATTAAAAGGTGGACAAAATTTGGAGATAAAACAATCGGAGTCAACAACAAGCAGCCGACCTCCACATGTGTGATAACTGTCAAAATAACCACACTTTGTGTGGGAACATTCAACATAACCACGCGGGAGGACAAAGCCACATGCGTGAACAACCGAGCCCAGGATATAATAATGAAAAAAGGTTTTTACCGCGGGAACAAAGATATATGAAAGGAAGATTCTTGGGCATACACCCGCATGGAAACACGCAACCGCCGACACGTGTTTCTGACTTATTAGTCGTCATCAGGACGGTATAGCCAAATTAAAAGGTGGACAAAATTTAGAGATAAAACAATCGGAGTCAACAACAAGCAGCCGACCTCCACATGTGTGATAACTGTCAAAATACCCACACATTGTGTGGGAACATTCAACATAACCACGCGGGAGGACAAAGCCACCTGCGTGAACAACTGAGCCCAGGATATAATAATGAAAAAAGGGTTTTACCGCGGGAACAAAGATATATGAAAGGAAGATTCTTGGGCATACACCCGCATGGAAACACGCAACCGCCGACACGTGTTTCTGACTTATTAGTCGTCGTCAGGACGGTTTTGACAGTTATCACACATGTGGAGGTCGGCTGCTTGTTGTTGACTCCGATTGTTTTATCTCCAAATTTTGTCCACCTTTTAATTTGGCTATACCGTCCTGATGACGACTAATAAGTCAGATATATGTGCTTCTTGGTTCTCGGGTTGTGAGCTGCGTTGTAGAAATATTCCCCGAAGGGTCGCTTCCACGTATGGATCAAAGTCTAATCCAGTGACAACATTTCCATAGTGTCAAGTTCAATTAAAAGGATACATGGTAAATCCAATGAAAACACAAGTATTGAAATAGGAGCGTCTTTAGTTACTAAAGCGGTCAGACCTATAACAGTTATATCGAATAAGAAATGGCAAAATCCTGCAAATACGGAGAAACATTAATAACAGTTGATCAAAAAGTGATTAAAGTAATTATTTAAAAAGGTAACTTCGATATAACTGTCATATTATACAACCTTCACCAAGCATTATCGTGCCGCAAATCTGATAAATTATTGATTCTCGAATCCAGAAATTCCCGGAGCAGGCCCCAAATGAATCGGAAAATCGAAAATCGACGAAAAGGAACTTCCTTGGTCATCTCCTCCTGTCCGGCATTTTAGGACGCCGTTGAGTACACATTAAAGTTAATTATTTGACATAACAAAACATAAAGCTTCAATTTGCACGTGTTTGCAAGTATTGCAGTTTTCACGATTGACACACACCTAGGTGAACCGTGCCATGAAAAAGATCTTTTTATATTTACCAACTTAAAGCTCAAGACAGTCCCAATGTTACCAATTTTGCAATAGCTGCACTAGCGAACTAAATATTTACATTGACACAAATTGAACGAAAGTAATACGCAAAATCTGAACGCAAAATTTATTAAAAGAAGTTATAGACAATTATTACATATATCTCTTCTGTGATTGTTACAAACAGGTTGCCTACATTTTTCACATGGCGTCTTTGTTTTACGATCTTGTGATCGAGGACAGAGTGTACATCGCTTTTGTTTGGGTAACTTTCCTGGCAGTGCTTCGCGTGTTCGATCTCTAACATACTCCTTATGCTACTGCTTAATTCTTTTTGGATAGGCTTTACTAGGCTCGATTCCATATATGGCTTCGCGAGCTGTAGTCCAATGTTGAATAGGAACTCGCACCTAACACATTTCGCACCTTGATGTTCAGCCCATGAATAAATTACTGCTGAATTTATTCCAGCTTGGTCTAGCATTCCAAAAAAGTACCCCAAAAGCCTCTTGTTTTACGGGCTGTTGTGTAATTATGAGCAATTTGGTCAAATGTATCCACTCCTCCTTTTGTGGAATTATAAAAATTTATAATTTCAGGTTTCTTATTTTGTTCAATTTTCTTAGAGTAATGCATTGTCGACAGTAATAGAACATACTTCGATTTTTTCGGGGTAAAAGAGACTAAAGTCTTTTTATCATGAAGGCCAAACTGCGATGGCATTATTCGTTTTTGTATTCTGTTAGGTAAAAACTGTACTGGAACTTCTCTTTTATTTTTTCGTAGTGTTCCTACAATTGTTAAATTGAAATCATTTAGGATACTATTTGCTAATGGGATGGATGTAAATCCACGGTGAGGTTTCTTCCTGTATCCCATGAGTTCTCTACATAGTAAGTAGCTTGCGCGCATGCGAGCAAGGCGGTCGAATGATTTGTATACGGTCTTTTTCTTAATTATATTGATTAAAGTGATTAAAGTTGTGTCAACTGAAATTAATCTTTGATATTATGTGTGAGTGATCGATAAGTTTTTGTGAATTGGACTTTTTTGCACAAGGTATTACTTACTTATTATCTTCTAACCTAAAAACTGACCACCTGTGTTTTAACACGTGTTTAACCTTTCCGTGGCCTTTCCGTTCGTCTTGTAAGTCACCGCGATAGGCCCCGCTGGTGTGAAGGGTGTCCCTGTTAGTAATTTCCTTATTTTCCCGAATCATGATTTGTCTTAAATGTGATGCCGAAATAAATGAGAGCGTTTCTAGATCGTTTATTAAATGTGACGGCTGTAATCGGTCAATACATACAACCTGCTCGGATTTAACAGCAAATGACTTAAAATGTCTTGAACTTCGTCCGAGTAACAGGCGGAGAATTAAATATATATGCATTGAGTGTGAGCAGGGGCTTCATCAATTGCCTAAGCTGTTATCGTTTATAAATGAGCTCAGAGATGAAATCACAAGGTTAAGAGATTTGATTAACAATCCTCCCCGTAGAAATTCAGCTGTTACCGATGAAAACAATTCTCTATATTCAATTGCGTTTGAAGAAATTGTTCATGAAATCACTGAACGAAATAAAAGGGCTTCTAACTTAATAATTTATCATGCGGCTGAAAACGGCACCACTAAGAAGGAGCAAACTGATAAGGATCTTGTTTTCGTTAGAAGTTTAATATCTGATTTAGGTCTGGATGACCAACAAATAAAATCGGTCAGATTGCGTAAATTTGATCAGAGCAAACAGTCTATGTCACGTCCGATTAAGGTTCACTTTTCTTCCTCTGATTCTGTACATAGCATTGTACGGAACTTTAAAAAATTAAAGACTAACAAAAAGTACTCAACAATGTCAGTATCTTATGATAGAATTCCTAAGCAAATAAGCTTATACAAATCAGTAAAGAACGATCTCAATCTACGTCTACAAAATGGTGAATCTAATTTAAGAATTAAATATCAAAATTGCGTTCCAGTAATTGTATCGGCTGCTCCATCGGAAAACTAGATAGGTCCAATGAGTTAACCACTTCGCTTGAATTATATTATCAAAATGTTAGAGGGTTAAACTCAAAGTTGCATCAATTCTATTCTAATGCTTCTGACTTTACTTTTGATATTATTTTGATCTCTGAAACATGGCTAAGTGATTCGGTCTTTGATAATGAACTATTACCAAGTCAATATGATATCATTCGTTGTGACCGTCAATTTTCTGTGGTGAATCGTCGCAAAGGAGGAGGGGTTCTTCTTGCCGTTGCAAATAAACTTACTTACACAGTAATCGATACATCATCTTTAACAGATCTGGTGCCTCTTGTTGATATTATTTTGTGTAAATTCAAATTTTCTTTTTTTAATCTCATCGTGGGAGTAGTATATGTGCCGCCATATACTTCAGCTAATGAACTAGAAATTTACATCTGTTCTAGAACAATTCTTACTGAATCACAGTTTTATAATCATCGGTGACTTCAACCTACCAAATTTTAGTCGAAATACCTCACATTGTAGTAAATCGTTATGCTTGGAGCACTTTGTTAATATTCTCGGGATCAACCAATGTAATAATGTTTTGAACTTGTTTGGAAAAATGTTGGATTTGTTATTAACAAATACTGGATTAATATCATCTGTGTCTCGTTACAATTATCCTCTAATTAATGAAGATTTATATCATCCATCATTGTCCGTTAGTGTTAACATTCAAAAATCTGAGAGTTCATCTAAATTTCCTCTCAACAATCTCTGGGCATATAACTTTCGTAGGGCCAACTTTCTTTTATTATACGATGCTTTATACAAAACCCAGTGGACAATTTTAGAAGATATGACTGATGTAGATGAAATCGTAGACTGCTTTTACTCAATTTTATATAACGCTTTGGACGCACATGTGCCTAAGAAACGACCTAAACCGTCCAAATATCCGATATGGTTCACACCAGAAATTAAAACAAATCTGAAAACTAAAGATTATTATAGACGTAAGTGGTTAAAAACCGCTCACACATTTTTCCTCATCGAGTTCAAGCGTCTTCGTGAACTAATAAAATCTGACATTAATGATGCCTACAAGTCCTATCTGGCTGTTATGGAAAATAATATCAAAAATAATCCTTCTGACTTGTGGAAATTTATAAATCAAAAACGAGGCTCCACACGTATTCCTAACACGCTTTACATAGACAATAAAGAACTGTCAAATCCTGATAGCATTGTAAATGCGTTTGCAGACCACTTTGCTGAAACTTACTTGAACGAGGACAAAATGGTCTTCTCAGAATTACCCAGCAATATTTTTCCTTTTAGTTTTGTGCAAGTGGAAGAATCTGACCTCATTAAGGTTATGGCTAAATTTCCAAATAAGTTGACTGCAGGTGATGATCTAATTCCCAGCTTTCTAGTACATGACTGCAGATATGCCTTGGCCAAACCATTAACTATAATATTTAATCTTGTAATAAGGGCCTCAACCTTTCCATCTAGATGGAAACGTGCTAAAGTTACCCCAGTTTTTAAAAAAGGGGATAGTTCAATGGTTTCTAATTATAGACAGATCTCTATTCTGTCCAATTTTTCTAAAGTGCTTGAACAGGTTATTTATACAGTAATATATAAGAATGTTAAAATGTATCTGTCTCCACATCAACATGGGTTTGTTTCCGGACGTTCAACGGTGACAAATTTAGCTACCATCGTTCAATACATGGCTGAAGTTATTGATAAAGGAGGGCAGGTGGATGTGATCTACACTGACTTCAGCAGAGCCTTTGACACCATTCAGCACAACATCCTGTTGCATAAACTCAGTTTCTTTGGTTTCTCTAATAGCGCACTAGCCTTATTGCATTCATATCTAAGCAATAGAGTATCGTATGTTTCTTATAACGGCTATTCTTCCAAAGAATTCTTGGTTACTTCTGGAGTGCCCCAGGGCTCGAACCTGGGTCCTTTGTTATTTATTTTGTTTGCTAATGACTTGTTGTTAAGACTCTTTTCTCCCGTTCTAGCTTATGCGGACGATATAAAACTTTATCACTTAGTTTCTTCGCAAGAAGATATGGACCTTCTTCAAGCCAACTTGAACATGATAGTTGAATGGTGTGGTACTTTCAAATTAACTTTGAATGTAACAAAATGTTCTACTGTTAAATACACTCGGATGCAAACTCCGTTTCTAAGCTTTTATCATATTAATGGTCAGCTACTTGATAGAAAATTAAGCATAAAAGATCTAGGAGTAACGTTTGATTCGAAGTTAACATTTCTTTTACATCTTGAGAATGTTGGCTCTGCTGCCTACAAGTCACTGGGTTTCGTTATGCGTGTTTGTAAATCGTTCTCTGATGTTAATTTGGTAAAGCAACTTTATTATTCCTATGTCATGAGCAAAATTGAATATGCTGGTATAGTGTGGTATCCTATTTATGCTTCACATATAATGGTCCTGGACAGAATTCACCGTCGATTCTTGAAATTTTTATCATTTAAGCTAGATGGAGTATATCCGGACCGAGGAGTTGACCAAGCTCAGTTATTAATGCGACATGGGATGCTTTCGTTAAGTGACAGGAGGGATTTGCAGTGCGCCAAATTTACACAGAAGCTGTTGCACAATCGCATAGATTGTGAGTTCTTGCTCGCGAGGATTCCTTTTTATGTGCCAAGAGTATCATTGCGGTACCATGCCTTTTTCCACCTGCCAACAGCAAGGACAAATGTTTTGCAAAGGGCTCCAATCACGATATTGTGTAAAGTCTCAGAAAAAATGTTCAGTGACTTGTTCGCTTAATCAATGTATTTAAGTATGTTCTTTCTTTTTTATTTTTCATGTATTGTTTTTCTTTCATTAAATATGATGTATATATATTTTTCTTATAGTTATATTTTGTCCTGTAATTGATTCTCGTTGGACAATAAATGGGTATTATTATTATTATTATTATTATTATTAAAGAATTTCAAGTCACAGCCGGTCTGACTTCCTTATCTATGTAAGTGATAGCGTTTAGCATGTAATATTTTCTCGAGTCACAGATTGTAATAATCTTTAAGCCAAATTTATCAGGTTTTGAGGAAATATATACTTTAAAATGGCACTTTCCTCTAAACCCCAATAGTTGCTTATCGATAGTAACATATTCGTGGGGTGTATAGTAGTTTTTGCAGTTATTTATGAATATTGTCCATAGTTCTCTAGATAGGCGAGATTTATCATTCCAGTCTCTAATTTCTTTATCGTCAAAAATTATGCATAATAGCAAAAATTTGAACCGCGTCTCACCCAGAATACATTTGTACATATGGCCCAAATTTTGACCACATTTCGGCTGTATTCAAGCGACCATCTGTCCTAGTTCCTGCTATATACAACAGCCAAAACAGTGCTTTTATTTCAAATTTATTTGTATCACCAATGTACCAAGATTTAGTCATATATTTTTGCCGTTGTCGCGCAATGTCGTTGTTTGTATAGATGCAGCGTCTTCTTCTTTGAACAATCATAATACGGTTTTTTCGAATTTAGGATCACTTGGTCTAATTGACATTTTCTATTAATGCCAACGTTAACGTATAGAAGGGGTTACATACAAACTCCCGTAAAGTAAATAATAAAGTAGCACACAGCACAACTTACAACTTAAAACGTGATAATGCAAGAACGTAACCTCAACTGAACATATTGCAACTGGGAAGTGTACCAAGTAACACATAAAAATTACTGTTTCTTAAAAAATGACTGGGGTTATTGGTAACCCCACTATGGAATTTAGGGTTATTAATGGTTATCCTAAATCATTATTACGTAAATTGCTTTTTAGTGCCCCTTCATGGAGTAACCTTTTTACCACTCGTGGTACGAGCTCTGATGACATAGTAGATATTAATTCACAATTGAAATAGTTTAAATTACCATTCATCCCTGAACAACAGTTTCGTCTTGTCAGTGTCCTGTTGTCAGTGATTCGTTGGGTATGATTGTTTCGCTCCTAGAAATTTTGTGGCCACTACATGTAAATGTATTTCAACAACTAAGGTTCTTGGTAATCGCTACTGACGAAGTGTAATAACAGAGAAATAATATTGTCTAGCGATCCACAGGTTAGTCTACATGGACCTGTTTAATTAATGTTCATAACACTTTAAGGTGTAAGATTAGTCCATCTGTCATGTAAATTTATAATTTTTCTGTAATTTTTACGTAACAAATTTTCAATATACCGTGATATCAAAAATTACCTTAGCCAAGGGTGTTCATGGATTTTAAAATGATTGTCGTAGCTCCCATCGTACATGTATGTCAATAATTTTTTGAGTGTCAAAATCGGCCAGGTCATTGTGCAATTATTGTAATTTAGTTTTTCTTGCTAATAAAAGCATTATTACTATTTCATAACTTGTAGTTCATTACTATTTTACAGCTGAAATAAGTAGGTAACATTTGTAAGTATGACAATGACAGAATTATTTCAAAGGGGTGATTTAAGCTAAGACAACCATTTTACATTCCATGGCAACGTTTGACCAAGATAATTTTTGATATCACGGTATATATAATTGAAAATGAGTCATGTCAAATATGACAGAAACATGTAGAATTTACAAGATAGTTTGACAAATCTTACACCTAAATGGTGTTGTGAACATGTGTAATTAAAACAGGTCCATGAAGACTAACTGTTGGATCGCTAGACAATATTGTTTGTGTTATTACCGTTATATATAACCGCAAATATATACATAGAGCACAACCTACTTTTATACTTCTAAGAGAACTATACCATAAAAATAAGAAACATAATTTTTATAACATATACAGGGTGTTAAAAAAAAGCGTCACAAACTTTGAGCGTTGATAGTATGGCCAAAAATATGCCGAAAAGCCATAATAAACATAGGTCCGAAAATGGACTACATTACGCAAGTGTGGGCCGACGAAAGTCCTCCATGTTGCTATAGAATCCATACACCAGGTACGTTTTTCATTGAACAGTTGGATGGGTATTTTTGGCGACAGGTTAGTAGGCCCAGGTTGTTTTACCAAACCGATTGACGGGCGCTGCTTATCTGAACTATCTGCAGAATACACTGGGCAATCTTTTAGACGAGATTCCTTTGAACCAAAGACAACATATGTGGTGCTCGGTACACGGAACTACACGGACGAAGATGCGCAGGAAGGGGCGGATCTGTATCATGACCTGCAAAATCGCCCGATTGAATCCCTCTTGATTTCTTCTTTTATGGATATATGAAAATATTAGTGTACGCTACGCCTGTAAATGATCTCCCGGAGCAACGAGTATATATATAGAGTTCGAAAGTATCATGCCACCTAGATGTGGTGTAAGTGGACAAAACGCAAAATGATTCGTATGCCGAAACCGTCCATTTGCGGACCCATGTTCTTTAAGGCTTTTCCGCCTTATGCTGGGCCATACTATCAGCCCTCAAAGTTTGTGACACTTTTTTACAACACCCTGTGTAACGTTTAAACAAAAGTTACTTCATTGCTAGAGCATAGATGTATAATATTTTTAATATATGATTTTTTTTTAGTAGGTCAAAATAAGTAATGGATCTTAACCATTTACGAAAAAAGTTATTATATTTCTTTTAGTGCTTATAATTGTTCGCTTATTGAAGTTCTTTTGTAGGACACATTTTTAAAATGGCTTAATACTATAAGATACCAAAAACACATTTTATACATAACAAAAGTTACAACATTCGTAGATATGTATAACAATACACGTTTTTCTGCGGCGATCGAAAAACTAGGAATGAAATTAAAAAAGTTTATTAACAATAAATATTAACAATAAAAATAAAGAATATCTTATAATTCTAGACACAATACAAGATTTACATAAACAAGTGGCACTTGTAATATATATTATTATCGGAGGTTTAAAAGAAAATATTGTTAAATTGAAAAAATATATATTTACAATAAGATTGCAAACGATTTCCAATTTACCATATTATAAACATATTTTGGCAAAGTTTTAAAAACAAAAGCATAAAATAGCAAAATTTATTTATAGTAAAATCAAATGCTCCCTGATTTTTGCACAATGCGAACACAATAATTACACAATAATTACTATATAACGAACACAATAACCAATAATTATTATACTACCTGCAATAATCAAGAATTTACGAAGAATGAAGACTGAAACCGTTCGTTCACTCGCACAAAACCCGCAAGGTGTGTGTGTTTGTGCAATCATAGAGGTATACAATATTTTTTTTATTTACCTTTTTTAATAAATTGATAAAATGTATTGATTAAAAACAATTAAAGAACGCAATAGGAAGAGGAATTAACGTGCTAGTTGAACTGAGCTCCATCAATATACAGTTTATAATTTTAAATGTAATGCCATTTTAAAGAAGCATAATTGTTATAAACGATATAATTAATTGTTTTAACAAACACTAGCACAATACATTTTTAAATAATTTACATTATTCCTTTACTTGATAATGTTACGGTTGTGTTTTATTAAAGACATTTAGGTGCATTATTCTATAGCAAAGGTTACATATTTTACGCATATTTGCTTATAATAGGGATGAGAATATTTATGAAAACGTTGTAGAGGTTTATTGCTTTCCCCCATACAACACTAGCCCTAGCGGTGGGGTTGTTTACGGGAAGGACACACTCGTCATCGTGTCGTCAACATTACCAGTTTTGCTCTCACAGTGGCGTGTGGGCGCACGGCGAGGGTTGGCGCAGTAGTTGCGTTGTTATTGTGATATTGTGATATTTGTGTTATGGTCATTGGTGTGAACAATGACGAGTATTGTTCGTTGGTTATCGAGATGCATTAATGACAACTGCTTTGAGTTCGTTACAGTTGCGGGACTGATTGCCAGTGGAGTTGTGCAGACCGAATGCAGTGGTGTTGCTGTTGATGCTGTTGTTGCTGTTGCCGTTATTACGGCTGTTGTTGTGGTTGTTGTTGCGAGATGCAACTGGGTTCCCGGTGAAAGGTTATCTATTAGCTAGCTATCTACCTGTGTCATGGAATGCGGAGTTGATGCATTCCTGTCAGCGTTGCGAGGCGGGATCGCACTGGGGCACATTGACACAATTCGAGGAATTGTTGGTACGCGGGCAGTCTGCTGACGGCCTGTGTGCGCAGGCATGCAAATGCAACCAATCTAGCGGTACTATAGCACGCAGGTAACGGCGTGATCGCTTGACCTGGACGCAAGTCCAGTGGTGCATTGTATCTGTTCTGGTCAGATAATGGGCGCGGGCACGCAAGTGCATCGTACGTGACTTGACTATCTGGTTGCCTATGTCTATTAACTATTCTCTTTGACGCTACGAACAGATGTTAGGTGTACACGAAGATCACCATTGGAGGAGCAATGGAGAGACGGATAAAGAAGGTGTAGGCACGATCCGAAAAGTTCTGAAGCAAGGGTGCTGGAGCACCCGGTATGTTAATACTAATTATGGTCGGTATTCATAATCACTAATTACTGTTTGTCTTTCATGTTGCTTGCCGTATTATTTGGTTATCCGAATGCACGCCCATGTGAGAGCATCATCTGTCGGTCCGCGGGCATCGTTCGAGGAGAGGAGTTTGGTAACGTAAACATATACTTGACTTGCATTGGGCTTCGTGAGAGGGAAAGCAATCATGTTAATGGGCGCCACTTATTAAGGGTGCAGTAGTTTTGGTCGCCGGGCGTTTTCTAGTATTCGTGATATATTGTGCATCTTGCACTCCGTACAATTAACATGCAGTTTTATGCATCGCTCCCAATCATCGACGTATTTACTTAATATTCTCCGTTCGAAATTTTCGACCCCTCCTAACAATAATTGTAAAATGTGTATGCATATTACAAATGCAACTAAATAGTAACACTCTTCAGCATTTCAGAGGGTTGTGTTCCTATCTGCAAACGCTTCAATCTTATGATGAGTGGGACCGAAATGGATCGATGCAAACGAGACTCACGTGCGTGCAGTTGTCGCGCCAGCAAGTCTCGTTTTTTTATGAGCCAAAGTGTACGTTTACAGCCGTCAACGACACAGGTATAAATCGAAAGTTTAAATTTAAAATGATAAATAGAATACGATAGTAAATGCCTTTGTTGAAAATTCTTATTTAAGTTTCTATATATGTCCGAATTGTAACGAAGCGTAAAATATATTGGATTTGACAAATTATGACAAATAATTATGCGCGTGGCTTTACTAAGAAATTTCCTTTAATATGCTCTACTTGCTTCTGTCAGAGAAGGCTCATTTAAACTCTATTTCCAAAACGCCGGTGTTCTAAATACAATCGAGAATGTAATTTCGTCGCTAAAATTAATCTTTCCGATCCAAGTACAGATGATACTAATATGCAATTAAAATGTGTATAACAGTCGATGTTAATCAACATTTCCATAATTTATAAGCACCGTTTAACAGCGTGATAAATTCATCTCTTTTATCTCTTGTAGTTCTTGCTTGAAACCGATGAGAATAAACGAATTGCGCCATAATTGTTTGCCTGTTCAACGAACAGTAAACCGATAGTCTATTTCTCTACCAAGAATTTAGAGAAATCCAATTTTGTTCTGCTTTTTTAGTTATTTTGTGTTTTGTACTAGATTCAATTTATTCGCGTCATGATATAAGTACATTCTGTAATTACTTTTTAACAAGAAATTTCTGAGAAATATACCACACGTTCAAGAAAATTGATTGCTTATATTAAATGTTCAAAACATGCAATTAGAAGTTACTTTTGTATATCAAGGAGGGACTTGAGAAATAGGATATAATATCGTAAAAAATATTGTTTTCTAAAATTATAAAATAATATGAACAATTATAAAAGGTGATGAGTCATAATTCATTCCTCAATCCTTTTTAACTAATCACAAAACAGAATTCACTTTAATTGCCACTACGCTTATCATGATTACTTATTATGATTTACTTACTATACTCGCGTTCGCACTTGTCGCAATCTCCGTAATTACTGGTTATTGTATAATATACTATTAACGTTTCCAGGCTTTGTCTGAAAAATCATATAAATGTTTGAACTTCATAAGCGATTGATAGCATGTTAGTATTTATCAAATGGACCAGTTCTGCATGTACGATCGACGAAAAAGTATAGTAAGATATATGATATTTAAGAACAGGATAATACGTATTCGCCGAAGGGTAAATTGAAATTAAGCTGTTGTGGACTTCTAATCGATGGCAGTCAATATAAAACGCAGGAAAGTACATTAGCAGCCAGAACTCACACCGGCAGGTCAAAATGTTTCTGCAGTAAAATTAAAAGGAGGAGTTATATAACAAGAAACAAAGCATACATATTTGATATAGCAAGTTGTCTAACTTAAAGTGATATAATTGGAAAAGGGATTGAAAATTGAAAAGTTGCCATGAAAACATAATTAATGAATAACGAAGCTAAGAAATTGATTTGTTAAACACATTTGTAGGGAGTACAGTTTTCAAAACTCACGGTTCGCGGATACTTTCATTTCATTTACAATGAATCATTTGACGAAAGAGATTTGATAATATACATTCGCTTTGGTACATCCTTGTGTCCCTAGCAGTGTCAACGTATATATATATACCGGGTGGAAAGTATCAAACCCGAACATAGCAGAATTGCATTGGAATATACGTTTATGCATATTCCTGCTCCCCATTTCCACCGATAAAAATTATAATGACATCAAATGAAAGAGAATAATAAACGGCGTCAATTGATACTTCTTGTCTTCTCTTAATACCTTATCATTAGTTTTTTACAAAGCAGTTTAAATCAATTATGCAGTTGTCAAATCTGACAAACAGTGAGTTGTGCCGACAGAAGCACGACCGCCCATAATTTATAGCACCTGGGTTTTTAATATTAATTGCTTTGTAAAAAACTAATGATAAGGTATTAAGAGAAGATTGACGCCGTTTATTATTCTCTTTCATTTGATGTCATTATAAGTTTTATTGGTGGAAATGGGGAGCAGGTATATGCATAAAAGTATATTCCAATGCAATTCTGCTATGTTCGGGTTTGATACTTTCCACCCGGTATATATATATATATATATATATATATATATATACATATATATATTACGAACAGTAGTTGCCGTTGATATATATATCATAACAAAACAAACATCAATTTTTGGGGGGGGGGGGGGATTGCAGCAATTAAACGACGAAGTATTATATGTTCTTTATTTCTTTACTAACCAATATTTCGCATCCTGTACGGATGCTTCATCAGGATTACTAAATACAATTTAATTAAAGAAGGTTACGTTGTTGCAATATTAATACTTACAAAAATTGAACATAAAGTTGAACAACCACCAAACAGTATAAACAAAGCAGGATACACATTAAAATTAATTAAATGACAATATAAAACGAAGACAACGGAGCACGTGTACACATTTTATATGCTCCACGATTAACACACACATCAAGGTGAACCGTGGCATGAAAAAGATATTTTTATATATTTGATACCAACTAAAAACTCAATTTTAACAATTTTACACTAACGAACAAATATTTAAGTAAACGGTATTTGAATAAAAGCAATCGAACGCAAGAATTGATAATTAAGGAACCGATACTAAATAGATGTATCATTATTTTTATTAAACTGGCCAAAATCTTGTTTGTTGATGGTTAGTAAAAAGGAATAAATGACATTTAAATTATACGTGTCCGATTTAAAGTTCATGGAATTAGGGTTTTTCTTAATTTCCACTATTTCTATAAATTCTCTGGATTTTTTACTTTTTGCAAATTTTAAAATATTGACTTCTTCAAAACTAAAAGAATGGTGCTCGTTGTTCATAGCTTGTGATAAAGCACATCTATTTTTCTTTGTTTTTATGTTACTCAAATGGAGAGTTAATCTTGTCTTCAACCAGTTGGAAGTATGTCCGATATACACCTTATCACAATAGCTGCATGGAATAGAATAAATCAAATTAGAACTCATCAATTTACATTCAAGTAAAACTATTAAACAAAAGATTAATACTGTAATAACAATGAAAAATAGAATAATAAAAATTTGTCACTCTAATTTTCAAAATAAGAATCTCAAAATTTTAATGGATATGTTTCTTAATAATGGTTACCTTAAATCATTATTAAGTAAATTGCTTTTTAGTACCCCTTCAGGGAGCAACCTTATTACAACTAGTGGTACGAGTTCTGATGGCACAATCGATATTAATTCCCAATTTAAATATTTTAAATTACCATTCATCCCTGAACTTACCCCTAAGATCATTACAATTTTAGCATGTAACAATATAAGGTTTGCTTACTACAATGTTAACGTAATAGATTATTATTTTAGTAAATTGAAAGATAAAAATTACAAATTTTTATCTTTCAATTTACTAAAATAATAATCTATTACGTTAACATTGTAGTAAGCAAACCTTATATTGTTACATAATAATAATGATTTAAGGTAACCATTATTAAGAAACATATCCATTAAAATTTTGAGATTCTTATTTTGAAAATTAGAGTGACAAATTTTTATTATTCTATTTTTCATTGTTATTACAGTATTAATCTTTTGTTTAATAGTTTTACTTGAATGTAAATTCAAAAATCTGTAATCGCTACTGACGAAGGGTAATAACCCAGAAACAATATTGTCTAGCGATCCACCAGTTAGTCTTCATGGACCTGTTTTAATTAATGTTCACTGCTCCATTGAGGTGTAAGATTCGACCATCTTTCGTGTAAATTTTACATTTTGCTGTCAGATTTGACAAGACACATTTTTAATATATATATATATATATATATATATATATATATATATATATATATATATATATAACATTATTGCAAATATTGAATCAGCCATAACAGAAATCCCACAGGAACAAAACTTGATATTAGTTAGTAATCTACTCGATAATTTCAAAAAAAAAAAACCCAAAACCAACTAAAGCAGTACGTGATTTCAAAAAAGATATTCAAACTACAAAAAAAATCCGCAAATAACTATACTTAAACCAGACAATAGTAATACAACAGTAACGGACACAATAAATTACACAGAAAAAATGTTGAACTTTCTTAAATACAATAGATAAAACATATAAACAGTTAAAAAAGACCCCACACCAATATATCAAGAAAAAATAACAGAAATGATCAAAACTTTGAAAACTAACAACACAACACAAATATATAAAAATTAAAAACGCACAACCGCCACAAATATATGGACAACCAAAATTGCACCATATATACCACTCAGACCCATTGTGTCGTCAATTCAAAGCCCCATATATAACCTATCAAAATATCTATGCCAAATCCTAAATAACGTCACCAGAAGAAACCCATACTACATCAAATACACCTGGGAATTAAAAAAAATAAACAATGTAAATATGCCAACAAACCACATCTTAATTTCGTTAGACATAGAATCGATGTACACAAATATTCGCTTAGAATTGGCAAAACTAATAGAAAAAAGGAACCAAGTAAAAAACTTCACTAATTTACCACTAAATGAATGTTTAAACGCCATAGATATCGTATTAACATCCACACATTTTCAATTCAAAAACAATTTTTACAAACAAGTAGAAGGTTTAGCAATGGAATCACTCACACCAAGTACAATAGCGCTAGTTATCGAAGATCTCGAAAACACCACAAAAATTAAATTTCAAACTACCGTTTTCTAAAAGATATGTAGACGATATAATCACAGCTTTCCCACAAAATAAAATAAATTATATAACGGAAAAATTTAACAAATACCATAACCAAATTAACTTTACATATGAAATAGAAACCAAAAACCGAATATTTTTTTTTGGATATGACATGCATAAAACAAAACAACAAAATTCATACTTATGGTACACCAAACCAAGAGGGTCTGGCCGCTACCTTAATTATAATTCCAAACAACCAATCACACATGAAAAGCAGTAATCATCAGTCTGACCGATAGAGCAATATCACTAACAAACTCACAATACCGTCACTCAACTATTGAAAAAGCTAAAGAAACATTAATAAAAAATAATTAGCCTTCACAATTAATACATAAAAAATTTCAAACAACGAATTTACAAATTTTACTACAAAAACAAAAAAAATAATAATATAAATAATAACACAATCAATAAATACATAAAAATTCCATACATCACACACGTATCAGAAAATTTAAACAAAATACTTAAACCATACAACTTCACAATTGCACATAAAAATACTTACAACTTAAAAAAAATATATATACAACATTAAAAGAAAAACCACCATTACAAAAAACAACACATTGCATATATAAAATACGGTGCTCACATTGCAACAAATGTTATATAGGACAAACAATACAATATTTAAAAGAACGAATAAATGGACACAAATATTCTAACAGCACAGCGTTAAAGACACATCAACAGGAAATCGGACACAAATTTAATTTCAATAACACATCAATATTAGCCATAGAAAAAAATAATAAAGCTAGAATCACACTTGAAATGATCTTCATCAAAATCGAACCATAAACATAAATCTGATTTTTAAAACCTCTCCCAAATCTATTTTACTTGTGGAGGGACAAAATTATGTAACTCCATCTAATGTACAATAGACATAAACTCAAAAGTAAATTATAAATTAAATTAATTACATTTTACACAAGGTAACATCCAAACCATCTAAATTTAACACATTTGACACATGAATTATGTCGCCAGTAAGCTATAAAAACCGAAGAAATATAAGCCGCTGCTCAATTTTAATTATAAGTATAATATTACTCAAAAGTTTAAACTACAAAATTATAAACAATAGCATTTTCCAAATTAAATAAAACCAGTTAGACTAAAACCTATTTAATTAACTAAGTAAACTATATTATTAGAAATTGATATATTTTCAATGTCACAAACCGCCATCATAAAATTCATTATTACATATTTTAAGATTTTCATTAATTTTTCTTCACTTTATAGGATTAAGACCTGTCTGATTATGACCCATTTAAATTACGTTTGAATTTTTTAAACATCCAAGTTTAATACATTGCTTCAAAACGATATAAAATCTTATATTATTTCTGATGAAGGTAACAGCAGTACCGAAACGTTAAATATAACAACATAAGAAATACAGTTTTTTAATAACCAATTATACCCACAATTGGCAATACTGCCAAAATCAATCATATATATATATATATATATATATATATATATATATATACACACGAAAATGGTCTAATTTTACACCTCAATGGTGTAGTGAACATTAATTAAAACAGGTCCATGAAGACTAACTCGTTAGACAATATTGTTTCTGGGTTATTACCCTTCGTCAGTAGCGATTACCAAGAACCTTAGTTGTTGAAATACCTTTACATGTAGTGGCCATCAAAACTTCTTGGCGCGAGCCGATCACTCCTAACGAACCACTGACAACAGAACACTGACGAGACGATACCTTGTTTAGTCTCCGCAAGGTGTTAGACAAGGTATCGTCTCGTCAGAGTGTTCTGTTGTCAGTGGTTCGTTAGGAGTGATTGGCTCGCACCAAGTAATTTTGATGGCCACTACATGTAAAGGTATTTCAACAACTAAGGTTCTTGGTAATCGCTACTGACGAAGGGTAATAACCCAGAAACAATATTGTCTAGCGATTCACCAGTTAGTCTTCATGGACCTGTTTTAATTAATGTTCACTACACTATTGTGGTGTAAGATTAGACCATCTTTTGTGTATATATACATACATATATATATATATATACATACATACATATATATATATATATATATATATATATATATATATATGTTGATACGTAGATTCTCGCGGGTAAAATCTGTTCTGCTTTTTTCTCGGGTAATGAACCGCGTTGTAGAATTATCCCTGTAAGGGTTGTTCCGACGTTTCGGCAATGTCACAATTGCCATCTTCAGGTTGGTCTTCTCGGTCTAAGCGATCTAGAAGTTCTTCTCGGTCTAAGCGATCTAGAAGTTCTTCTAGATCGCTTAGACCGAGAAGACCAACCTGAAGATGGCAATTGTGACATTGCCGAAACGTCGGAACAACCCTTACAGGGATAATTCTACAACGCGCTTCATTACCCGAGAAAAAAGCAGAATATATATATATATATATATATATATATATATATATATATATATATATATTGTAGTGATATTTATAGCATTATCAATAATAAAATAGTAAATAAACCATCATCGGACAAAAATGCTACCTTGCCGAGGCAGAAATCGTGACTGACCTAGAAGTTTCAGAATTGGTACACTAAATACACTAAACTCAGGGCAGATAATTGCTAGGTTAAACATAATAAAATTGCACAACCATAATGTATCGAAATAGTTAGGTAGAATTAAGAAAATGTAATTTAAAATGTACATATTTAAATTAGGTTATGTAACATCGAAGTGTCAGAACTTGTATATGCAGTCAGAGTTGCCAATCTAAGTCAAGTTACAAACTAAAATGTTCCTAATTTTAAAACAAATTAATATAGGCCATGACAATAAAAACGGATATATTAAAAAAAAGAAGTAATAACAACAGCGAGTTAGCGTCCCGAAGAAAGAAGAGAGCGTCCCTAACCACGAACGAGAACAGTCGTATTTGAAACGACCTTCGCACCTAACCTAAAATTATATTTATTTTTACTTACTTATACTTTATGTATAAGTATTACTTCCTTATACTTTATGTATAAGTAAGTATATATATAGTGTATATATATATATTTTTTGAACGCAATCACTCAACCGGAAGTGATAGTTTACTCTTATCACCTTTTTCCATATCTCGAAAACGGTACACGTTACGAAAAAAAATATTCTTACATATAGATCTTGATATTTTAAACAACTTTCATTTGAAAAGCTTTTTCGAAAAAGGTAGTATAACTAAGTATAAGTAAGTTTCGTGCGGACCACCGCGGATTTTATTAAAATACAAGAACTTGTAACAAAAATACTTACGGAGAAGGCGATACGAGGCCGGATCAATAACAATCCAGGCTGAGGCCGTGAAAACTCCCAGCAGAAGCCCATATTGCCTACGGAAGCAGATCCCTGACCCCGCGATCCGACCGTTCGCATACCGACGTAACTGTAAGGTATAGTGTAATCCGGCGCACTGCACTGAAAATACACTTTACATAAGAATTGTAACTCTACCACACAATGCTCACATTGGCTTTAGGCTACGTTAGGTTTCGCGAAACATATACAAATAGAATCCGCCATTTTGTGTTCCGACGGTTATGTGACCGACGCGCATGGAAGCGTTTTGGGAAGCATACACCGGCGATCTATTGCTATGTTAAGTTATGTTAAATAAAATTTTGTTCTCGTTTAACCAATAGTAGTTATTGTCCTGAACACATATACACATACAATATACCACACATACAGGTCTCCCTGAGACAAAATACTAAGAGTCTTAACCCAACGCTCACCGACCGCGAGAAAAAAGTACATCTTAAGCAAACAAAACAACAGTTAAATATATATATATATATATATATATATATATATATATATATATATATATATATATAGTATGTTTAATTAGTTCTTAACCTCTTTATTGTAGATAAATTCTTCCAGGCTTCTTAGGTATTGAGGTTTTGCGGTTATCATATAAAAAACGTTCTAATTTTTTTATATATATATATTTTCTTTTTATTATTATTATTGTTAAGTTTCGGGGCTGGATTCGCCCCATTTTCAAAAAATCTGTAATTTATTCATAAAAAATAGATCCGGTCACATATCTCGCGTTGCATGTAGATGGCATTGTTATCATATTTTAGTTGTAGATAACATTGTATTTATTAATTTTAGTTTATTGGCTCAATTATGTTAGAGTATATGGATGATAAAGTTTTGATATCTGATCTATCGTTTACACAATTAGAGTTTTGTTTAATTTTGATTATTTCATGGACGGATCTTGCTTTGGTGTTTGGTTCTTTTTTAAGAACTTTGGTGTTTGCAAAATCAAATTCGTGTTTTGTTGTATTACTCTGTTTGCTTAAGGCTGTGATATTAGGTTTATCATATTTGTGTGCGTTGGTTCGTTTTCCAAGTAATTGTTTTGTTTGTCCCATGTATACTTTATTGCAATTGCCATATGGGATTTTGTATACTATACTACTAGTTTTATTAAGGGGTGTGGGATCTTTAATTTTGGGGTACATATTTTTAATCGGGTTATTTGTTTTGTGTGCTATTGTTATATTGTGGGGCATAAATATTTTATTTAATTTTTCAGATAGCATAGGTATGTAGGGGATTGATAAGTGCGATTTTTCGGTAGAAATTTTGGTTGTATTTGGTGTATTACTATTGTAATGTTTATTTATTCTTTTTTTGAAAATGTTGTCTATTAATTTCCCAGGGTAGTAATTTTTAATTAAAGCATTTTTGGCTTTTTCTATGGCTTTGGAATGTAAAGTCGGTGTTAATTTTATTGCTCGGTCGGCTAGGTTAATGGTAGTGCTGTTTTTAATGTTTTTTGAATTTTTAGAAAAGAAATTATTGTAACGTCCGGACCAGGTATCTTTAGTATACCATTCAGTGACGATCTTATTATTTATGTTGTAAAGGGTTAAATCTAGAAAGTTAATTTTATTGTTTTGTTGGATTTCTGATGTGAATTGTAACCGGGGGTGGAAATCATTAAATTTCTTTAACAACTTGTTTATATCATTTGTAGGTACAGCGCATAAACAATCATCGACGTAACGTTTGAAGAAAAGTAATGGATGGGTGTAGTTAGTTAATACATTTTTTCTAGTTTTTCAAGAACAATGTTGGCAATAGTGCTAGAAATTGGTGAGCCCATGGCTACTCCCCAAATTTGGTTATAGAATTTATTTTGGTATTGAAAATATGTTGTTAAAGTTAATTTGACAGCTTTAGTGAATTCAGTAAGTGGTAGTGAAGTGTGTGGTTTGATTTCTTCCCATCTATCACTGATTGTTTGAATAGCCAAATCTATAGGAATATTGGTATAAAGTGCTATGACGTCTAACGAGATAAGTTTGTAGTGGGAAAAAAAATTACCAGAATTGGACTAAAAATAAAGAAGATATGATGGTGTTACACCCTTAAGTGAAACACACTGTATATGTTTTAACAATTAATGTTCTTGATTCCTTGATATCTGAAAACACAGTGAAACAATATTTTCAACAATGCATCGCGTTTCAATAGGTGCATGAGTCGTCCATCAGTAAAGAAACTTTTTCACTTGTATGCCTATGTTTACATGGTGCATTTAATCTGTTCGATCTGTTTATGTCTTTAATAGTGGTTCTTGTTTGGACACAACGTCGTGCCAATTATGTTTTTCCTGCGAGGGGGCTTTTTTGTGGTAAAATGATTAGGTGCAAACCTGGTGTTTTTGATACCACTGATATTACTACCTGCAAATGTGTTTAATCGGTGAAGTTTCTTGGTGTCACGTGTGAGGAAGTTTATCATTTAATAATACCAACAACATATATTACTGCAAAATCGCAGAATTCGATTATTTGTATATATTCCCGTTGCATGCTTTTTCTCATTACAACGTCATACGATAACAATGTCCATGGTGTCTTAAACAGTAAATTCTTCTAGATGGTTTTAATGTCCTTGCAATTTCTGGTTTTATATCTAGTATGATGTTAACCGCTCGTTTTCTGTAGCAACCTGTTTGTTTTTATTAAGAAATTTAGTGGCGTTTAAACATATTTCAATTGCATCGCTTAAATACAGCTGCATTGCTATTGGCCAGGCTGTTTATTATATATAATTAAAAATAAATGATCAACTAAAACTAAAACTACCAATCAAATGCTGATTATTTGCTAAATTCACCGAGTGCCTTTCTTATCGAACTTATCATGTTTATTTGTTACCCCGCATAAATGAAAGTAAGGTTAGCCAAACACCGTTATTAGAAATATAAAGGATAAGCCAACTAAATATCTTTATACGGGATCACTATAGTAATATTTCTAACATTTTCAAGGTTAGGAAACATATAATAACTGCTATGACAATCCTATGGGTGTATAAAAATCACACTCCGCCCACGAGTGGGATGTAATTAGCGCTACTAACCACTAATTACAACAATTATATGTTCACTTATTAGTTGGTCACTCACCCTCAAACAAGGGCTGTAGGGCTCTCAACAAAATATAAAGGGGTATAGGCACCAGAAGTCATAGTCCTAGTTAATGTATGTTACACCATAATAATAAACAAATTAAACTCATCTCGTATTCGGTAACTTCGATGATTGGGCGCCGAAGCCCTTAGCGTCAATAGAATAAAATAAACAAAATACGTGTAACATTTGCCCCAATTATAAAATAGGCAAACTGACTGTAATGTTCATTGTATATATGAATTATCAAAGGCAAAATTTTTATCGTAAACCTTTTTTTAGGATATATGTACGTCCGGCAGTTACGCGCCAGTAATGAACATTTGAATCCAAACCTCGCAGTTTGATTAATCCTTCCCAAATATACAACAGTGGCGATGATATTTGGATTAAATAAATTACAGCGACAGTAAAAAGTAAATTACGTTAATTAAATATAGTACAACGATATCGATTAGAAGGATTGAAGAATTTAAATTAAAGGAAAAGAATTGGTCGACATATGTAACACGTGTCGAACAATATTTTAAGGCAAACGATATTAAATCTGAATTAAAAACGGCAATATTAATTACTATTATCGGTCATGAAACCTTCGAATTGATGATTTATGTAATCCGCATAAACCAGAAGATAAAAGTTACGAAGAATTAGCAAAAATAATGAAAACGCACCTCGAACCGAAACCATCCGAAATCGCGGAGAGGTATAAATTCCGGCAACGAAGACAGGAGCCGGGTAAGTTCATATCTGTTTATGTGGCTAATTTAATGAAGCTGGCGAAAATTTGTAATTTTGGTAATGGATTGTAAGGGATGAAAATTTACGGGATCGGTTAGTATACGGTCTCAAAAATGAAATCATCCAGCAACCTCTGTTTTTGGAAGCTATGTTAACGTATGGCAAGCTCGCAGTAAGCATGGAAGCGGCTGAAATGAATATCGGACTGATCGACGGAACAACGGTGATCAATTCGGTGAAAATGAACATCAGACTTCAGCCACGTGCTAGACATCACGGCAACCTGTGAACTGGACAAAGAAGCGGATATCCTGCCGACAATGTGGCAAGCAGGACCACGACGACAGGCACTGCTTGAATAGTGTGTGTTAACACGGATGAAATGAAAATAAAACCAATAATTATTTATGTTGTATATTTAAGTTTTTTGTGCACTTCGAGGATGCGACCGGCTAGTACGCATCGGCACGTGTTAGAGTTTACTAAATGATTTTGTTTTTACCTGCGTTTATTTGAATCCCTAACCAATTACATTTAGAATCGTGAAAACACCTCAGTGGCGACGAGAGATTTAGGTAATTAAGAAATTACTTAATAACCACGTGCTAAAAAGAGAGTGCATAATGCAATAGTTGTGCAAATAGTTACGTTGGACATTCACGTGAATTTAATCCCAAGGAATATCAATGGATGGTCTATAAAGCAAGATGAAATCAGTTTTTCTTGGCAAATGCGATCGACGACGAAAATAAAAAACGGGTACTATTATCAAATAGCTGCAATGAAGAAAGATTTTGTACAATTTTTAATTTATGTGTTCCCGATGAATGGCAACTAAAACGTACCTCAATTAGTGGAACTTTTAAACAAACATTATGCACCTAAAACCGCATATTTTCCTGAGCAGTATAAGTTTTACACTGCGTTTAGAAATCAAAGTGAGACTATTTCGGAATCGGCTGCACGTGTGCGAAATTTGCCATCTAAGTGTAAGTTCGGTGCAGAACTACGCATAGTGATTCGTAATCGATTTGTAATGGGGATGGAGAGGTCGAGTCCTAGATCGATTATTCGAAGATGTTAGCAGATTGGAATTTGATAAATCTGTCGAAATCGCCATCAATAAGGAAGCCAGTCGACGCCATTTTTATTTACATCCGGTGGATGTAAAGAGAGAGCCACATGACACGGAGGTTTATCGGATGGACGCCATGCAGGAATCGCTATTCACGTACATGGCCAACCGAGTCAACAAACCAGGAAAATTTTGTTCCAGCACATCAATGGACGTTCTATACCAACCAGATGATGTGCAAAGTGTGTGGTAAGAAAGGCCATATCGAAATGTACATTTAAAAATTACTAATCTAACTGTTGTGGCGAAAAGGTCATTTAATTGCAGTATGTATACAGAAAGTAAAAGTAAAGCATAATTATGCCGAAACATGTGAGTCTCAAAGTATGTTTCCACTAAGATGTAAAAATTGTAACGAGCCCATTACAGTTCAGTGCAAAGTTGATGGTATTAAAATAAATCTTGAAATTTACACCGTTTCTATAATTTCTTCTGCATGTAAACAGAAATTATTTAAGAAAATAGCAATTAATTATAACGATAAATGTTTAGTTAATTATACGGGTGGACAAATTATTCCATTGGGTTATATTCTAGTAAAAATGGAATATAATAATATTGTTGAATTTATTAAATTATATGTCGTAGATAAAGGTGGACTGCCTTTGCTAGGCCGAGATTTTTTTTTCTAAGTTTAACTTGATTAATCATATCGATGATAATAATGATGTGAGTAGATTAATTAAGTCATTTCCAAATGTTTTTCCAAAGAACCGGGTAGATTTAATAAGGACGCCATTCAATTGAACGTGCGAGAGGGCACAGTACGAACATTTTATAAACCACGGCCGATTCCATTTCCTATTCGCGAGAAAGTAGAGGCCGAAATAAATCGTTTAATAGCATTAAACGTTTTAAATCCTGTAAATTATAGTAAATTATAGTTCCGGTGTTGAAGAAAAATGGCACAATTAGAATTGTAAGTAAACTTAAATCATTTTTTGGAAATAGATCAACATCCCTTACCGCGAATCGAAGAATTATTTACAAATTAAAACAAAATAGAGTTACAATAAAATTTAGTGAAACCAAGCAATTTTTTGTTTTAATTTGTGAATATGGAGTTTCATCAAGTAACGCCGAAATCTATCCAAGAAAAATTATTTATTAAATTACATGGAGGTAAGCAATTTACTAAATTAGATTTATCTCAAGCGTAACAGCAAATTAGTTTAGATGCAAATTCAAAAAAATTTACGACTATTAGTATTCACATGGGGCTATTTGGATATTCGAGGTTGCCGTACGGTATTGCGTGTGCGCCAGCGAAATTTCAAAACATAATAGACACAGTGTTACACGGAATCTCTGGTGTAGTATCATTTTTGGATGACATATTAATAACTGGTAGAGACCAAGATGAACATTTAGCCAGGGTGAAAGAGGTTCTTAAGCGTTTAGACGATTGTAATCTAACGATTCAAAAGAACAAATGTCAGTTTTTTTATGAATTCAATTGAATATTTGGGCTACAAAATTAATGCATAAGGCTTGCACACTTGGTACAGCACCATCAAATGTGACAGAATTAAAATTGTTTTTGGAATTGTAAATTATCATAATAAATTTATACCGAATAGTTCCATTATTATGAAACCGTTATATAACTTATTGCAAAAAGAAGCGCATTTTGTGTGGTCCCGGAAAGCTTTCATGGAGGTAAAAAAGATTTTAAGGTCTGCTGCAGTTCTAGCACACTATTGATCCGAAATTTCCAATTACTTTAACGACGGATGTTTCTGTATACGGGGTGGGCGCTGTAATTTCGCATAGGTATCCAATGGTGATGAACGACCAATGGCTTACGCGTCGCGAAGGAAGCGCTATCAATAATTTTCAGAGTAACACGGTGCAGTCAATATTTATCTGGAAATAAATTTACTTTACTTACGGATTCTTAGCGATTAGTTACCATTTTTGGACCAAAAAGGGGTATTCCTATTTCGCTCGCTAATAGATTACAAAACTGGCCAATAATATTAGCAAACTATAGATACGATACCGAATATGTTCCTTCAACAAAAAATAATACCGATTGTCTTTCGAGATTACCTTTAAGTCACAATTTACTGAGTTAGAAATTGAGCATGGCACATTAAATTTTGTTGATACAAATTGTAACTTACCAATAAACAGTGAAGAAATCGCGAATGAAACTTTCAAAGATCCAATTTTAAGCCATATTTTAAAATATATAAAACAGGGTGGCCACTAAAAATACCGACAATATATAAGACTTACGCGTTGCATAAACTACAACTGAGTACAGAAAAAGTTGTATTTTGTTCGGTTATAGGATTGTTGTACCAACTAGTTTGCGTAAATGAATATACAGATACATAGATCGCATATGGATATTGTCAAAACGAAAAGCCTCACACATGCTTAATAAGCACTGCTTATGTTTGGTGGCCGAATTTTATAAATTATGATATTGAAGAAATGATTAATCATTGTGATAACTGTAAATGTAATGATGGAGCCTGTGGATCTTCTTATATTTCAATAATAATAATACCTTCCCCTTCTCACATATTTATTAAACACTTTTAATATGTACATATGTGATAGGATATATGTTGGGCGAACGAGACGTTCTATTTTAATTCGTTTCAAAGAACATATGGCTCATTTAAAAAATAATAGAATGGAAAAATCTAGTGTTGCCCAACATATATTCGAATCTGGACATGTTATAAGTTTGAATAATTTAAAATTGTTAAGAAATGTATCTTATAACAATCAGTTAGATTCTTTTGAAAGTATTTTTATTTTTAAGAACAGATTAAATTTAATTAATTCAGATTATGGACAGATTCCGAGGTCACCACTTTATGAATTGCTATAAGATACAATTTTTAACTTGTAAGGTTCATATTTATTTACTATTTTATAGCGTTAGTGTTGGTTGCTACTTTTATGTTTGTTTTGTTTATCGTAGATACCTAATTTTTCTGAAGATGACAACATAGTTGTTGAAATATGTACATATTAAAAGTGTTTAATAAATATGTGAGAAGGGGAAGGTATTATTATTATTGAAATATTGTGATAACTGTTTACAAGTAAGAGCATCGCCAAAAACTAGAGAAACTTATTCCGTCTGAATTTCCAAAATGTCCATGGGATCGATTGTATGTTGATTATTTAGGACCAATATTTAATAAAAATGTTTTTGTAATAATTGACGCACATTCAAAGTGGATTGAAGCCTATATCAAAAACAATATCACTGCGCAATCGACCGTTGATATTTTAAGATGTGTGTTTACTCGTTTTGGATTTCCAAAGCTCCTCGTGTCCGATAATGCTACGCGTTTTGTTTCAGAAACTTTTCAACGTTTTCTATTATTATTATTAGTATTATTATCTATTGGTATTAAATATAAAAATTCAGCACCGAATTAGCAGCCGTAGTCAAAGGGCCAAGAAACAATTTAAATTTACTATTAAATAAATTTTTGATTGACTACAGAAATACACCACATTGCACAACTGGTGTGTCGCCGGCTAAATTGTTGCTTGGGCGGTCATTAAGGACTAGGTTAGATTTATTAAAATCAGATTTAGACATAATTAAGACAAACGATAAAATTCTGGAATATGTACAAAGTAAACAACTGAAACAAATTAAAAATTATAAAGGACATAGGCGATGTTCGTTTCATGTCAACGATAAAGTGGCTGTAAAAGACTATAGATTCACAAAACCATCTTGGCTTAAAGGTATTATCGCACAAAAATTAGGACATCGAACTTACATTGTAAATATACTAGAATTAAATGAAACATGGTATAGACATTTGAATCAAATTTTGGATTTTGCAAATTTTTCTGTTGAAATCTCCACTTTCATCAAAATGACACCAGAAATTATACATGCTAACAATTCACAACAACTTGAATGTAGTTCAAACAAAACCGATCAGGGGCCTTCTGAATTGTTAGCGTCAGACAATACTATGAAAAGTACTAGTAGAACAACAAAAACCCATCAAGATATGGAACTGAGAATTATTTTTTTTTGCTGTTAAAATAAGGGGGGAGAATGTTGTATATTTAAGTTTTTTGTGCGCTCGGAGGATGCGAGCGGCTCCGACACGATAAGCCAGTACGCATAGAGTTCAATAAATGAATCCCTAACAAATTACATTAAGAATTGTAAAAACACCACAACGTAGATGTTTCTCAAAAGGAGAACGAAGTCGATAATTCAATCGAAGTTGGGTTGTATAATTTAAAAGAAATACATGATGTACCTGTCAAAATAAATAC
Source organism: Geotrupes spiniger (assembly GCA_959613385.1). Taxonomy (NCBI): domain Eukaryota; kingdom Metazoa; phylum Arthropoda; class Insecta; order Coleoptera; family Geotrupidae; genus Geotrupes; species Geotrupes spiniger. The sequence goes on from OY390732.1 coordinate 49,125,471, forward strand.
AAGATAAAGAAGAAGAATATATATATATATACACGAAAGATGGACGAATCTTACACCTCAATGGTGCAGTGAACATTAATTAAAAACAGGTCCATGAAGACTAACTGGTGGATCGCTAGACAATATTGGGTCTCTGCTGAAACGTCGAAGCGACCCTTCGGGGAACATTTCCACAACGCGGTTCACAACCCGAGAACCATGAAGCATATATATACCGTATGTCCCCGGATTGGGTTTAAAATAGGTATGATTATCCAAAAATTTTCGAATTGAAATTTCATATTTTGTAATTTCGCCCTGCTTGGTCTGAAACTTATATTTAGTTTACTTTCGATTTTTTTTAAATCAAGTAGGCGTTTACAATTGGGCAAACACTATTTTAGTTCTAGGTAAACTTAGTCTAGTCTAGTCTTAGTAAGAAAAGTTGTTCAGAATGTAAAGCTTTGGGGCTATGCAAATTTGCACAATAATCGGCGTACTTTCATAAAATCCAGTTTTGGTCAGTATTGCAATTGAAACGATAATGATAACATGAGGTTGCTTAATAATTACAAAGACAAAAAACATCGATTGCATGTATTTATTGTTGATGACATGTGTCATTATATTATTCATAAAACTGATTTTTATTGCGAAGTTATGACAATATTTGTACGATAAAATGCTAACGTTACATCAGAAAATATATTTAGTACAGTGTTATGGATGTGGAAAAAGTTACCGTTGCGTGACTGAAAAATTTAATGAAAATTTTCCATATATTTATGTATCACGTATGAGTGCACAACAGCACATTAAGATTTTTTTTAAGAACTGGCTCAGTACTGAATATAACGAAAACTAAGAGAATACATAATGAAGACGATGCCGCTACTCTGCTAATTTTAGATTCGGTACAAAATGATCCTAAATTGTCTTTGAGGAAACGTTCTCTTCGGTACTAGGAAATCTCACATACAACGAATTTTGAAAGACCGGAAAATTTATCCTTTCAAACCCATTTTTAATCATACTTTAAATATCAATTTATATACAAAAAACAAAGTTTATTTTACAAAAGGTGTTCAAATATGTTTCCATTTTGTTGAACACAAATATCCAGTCGATGTCTAAAACTAGTTCTGACACGTTGTAAGACTTCAGGAGTAATTATTAAAACATTCTTGAATCCTAACTTTCATATTTTCTCTTGTGGTAGGAGCCTCAAGGTAGACTTGAGATTTTATAAAACCCCAGAGAAAATAGTCGCACGGGGTCAGATCAGGTGATCGGGCAGGCCACAACACTGGACCACCTCTCCCAATCCATCTGTTTGACATCCAACGATCTAAATATCGTCTTACCCTTCTATGGAAATGAGGTGGAGCTCCATCCTGTTGGAACCACATATCCCGCAACGTTTACAAATCCACATCTTCCAATAAAGTATGCAGTACATTTCGCAAAAACCGGTAATAATCGGTACCAGTAAGATGGTTTTCAAAAAAATAGGGACCGATTACATAGTTACCCAATAATGCGCCCCACACATTAAGAGACCACTGGTGTTGGTGATCAACTTCTCTCACCCAATGAGGGTTTTCGGTGGCATAATAATGGACATTATGCCTGTTTACCACACCATTGCTGCGAAACGTTGCCTCATCCGTAAAAAGAATATTATTGATAAATGCCGGATCTTCCTCGATACGTTCCATCATTAAATTGGCAAAATTAATTCGATTATCGAAGTCGTTCCCGTTTAATGCTTGATGCAATTCTAGATGGTAAGGGTGGAATTTGTGGTTTTGAATTATCCGATGGTTGTCTTAAATCAGGGTACTTCTGCCTATAGAGCCTCATTGCTAAAAGGCAATTCTTGTCTGCTTCACCCACTGTGTAAATCATATTTACCATTTCTTCCTTTGAAAAAATCATCATTCAAAAACAAGCTTGGGACAATAACTTAACTAATAATTAACTAAGGCGTCTATTAAATTTATTGATAAAGACTGTCACTGTCATAAGAACGTTAAAGTGGCACTAGGCTACTATGTTTAATATTACGAAAATTGTAATGCGATTGATTTTGTGACCAAATAAAGTATTTTACTGAAATTACTCGAAAACCTGAAGTGATAGGTATAGGAATATGTAGCATCAGTCGACGCAGAATTTGATTTTGAATCGAGTGTTGGTAAATGTGATAGTAGGTGTCATTTGAAAAAAATGATATTTTTCCTCTTAAAGTTGCGCGAGATTGAAAATTCACTGCCAACACCCTGTATACAAAACGGGATCCTTGGGTGCATTAATACTCACATTTATGATCCCTTAGTCCACGGATAAAAAATTACCCTTCCACCAACTACCCTATCAGTTACATGATTTTTTGAAGCATAGTCTGCATATCAAAAATTTCACTAAAAAATTGAAAATCACCAGTTCTGTTGAACAACTTGTACATCGATGTATTCACAATTCTTCATAGAATTCAAAAATGTTAAAATATACAGGGTGTTCCATTTAAACAAAGTAAAATTTATGTCGCCCCCCGCTGACGAACCGCCCATGTCGGCTCAAAATATTTTTAGAATATGAACCTAGGGACCGTCTAAACATGTAGATACTTACTTTTTTCGAATTCGCAAACATAACGCCGTAAGGGAACTTTGTCAGATCGTTGGGACATCCTATATATATATATATATATATATATATATATATATATATATATATATATATATATATATATATATATATATATATATATATATATATATATATATATATATTGAAAATGTGTCTTGCCAAATATGACAACACGAAATATGGTCTAATCTTACACCTCAATGGTGTAGTGAACATTAATTAAAACAGGTCCTTGAAGACTAACTGGTGGATCGCTAGACAATATTGTTTCTGGGTTATTACCCTTCGTTAGTAGCGATTACCGAGAACCTTAGTTGTTGAAATACCTGTACATGTAGTGGCCATCAAAACTGCTTGGCGCGAGCCAATCATACCTAACGAACCACTGACAACAGAACACTGACATACTCAAAAAGATTTTGGACATCAGGTTGCAAATTAAAAGCAATTTACATAGGAAGCGTTTCGCAATTTATTAAATTGCATAATTAGACTAAAAACAATTAAACAAAATATCCAAATAAAAGTCATTCACAATAAATTTTAAAAGAAAAACGAAATGTAAAAGTTACGAAATTAATATTAGCATTAAATTATTATACATTCACAAATAATCAAACGAATGTGTAAGATTATTCCAACATTAAAATTTCAATTTTAATACTTCGAAAACATTTTAAAACAAATTTGTCCAACACATGTTGATGAAATAAAATCTGGGCGAGGACTAGCCCTAATGACAAGGACAAATCGAAGACGTGATAAATTGTAAAAAGAATTATCCAAAAAATGACGATACGAGGACGGATATGAACAACAAAACATATTAGAAAATTATTTAAGGATATTATTGTAAATCCCTGATATCAATAAGTTATCGGTTTTGATGTTGCGAATATTTTTAGTTTTATTTATATAAACGGATTCCAGGAACAAGCGCTTCGGTAAATTGTCTTGTCGATCCAAAATGACTGGGTTAGAGAAATCGAAAGAATGATTGTATTTTTCTACATGTGGACATAACGCAGCAATTTCAGATTTTTTCCGTTTCGTCAATATATTTTTACAATCTTGCCTATGATTTTGTATTCTACGTTTCAAATATTGTTTTGTTTGACCAATATAAGACAAACTACAATCTTTACATTGAAGTTAATATATATATATATATATATATATATATATATATATATATATATATATAAAAGAGGAAAGTTTTTTATGGGCATAACCCGCATGGAAGCACGCAGCCGCCGACACGTGTTTCTGACTTATTAGTCGTCATCAGGGCGGCATAGCCAAATTAAAGGATGGACAAAATTTGGAGGTAAACAAAACAACCGGAGTACACAACAAGTAGCCGACCGCCACATTGTGGCATCAAGTCAAAACACCCACACATCGTGTGGGAACATTAAAACCGGCCACGCGGGAGGACATAGCCACCTGCGTGAACAACCGAGCCCAGGATATAATTAAAGAAAAAAGGTTTTTCGCGGGACAACTATATAAAAGAGGAAAGTTTTTTATGGGCATAACCCGCATGGAAGCACGCAGCCGCCGACACGTGTTTCTGACTTATTAGTCGTCATCAGGGCGGCATAGCCAAATTAAAGGATGGACAAAATTTGGAGGTAAACAAAACAACCGGAGTACACAACAAGTAGCCGACCGCCACATTGTGGCATCAAGTCAAAACACCCACACATCGTGTGGGAACATTAAAACCGGCCACGCGGGAGGACATAGCCACCTGCGTGAACAACCGAGCCCAGGATATAATTAAAGAAAAAAGGTTTTTCGCGGGACAACTATATAAAAGAGGAAAGTGTCGGCGGCTGCGTGCTTCCATGCGGGTTATGCCCATAAAAAACTTTCCTCTTTTATATAGTTGTCCCGCGAAAAACCTTTTTTCTTTAATTATATCCTGGGCTCGGTTGTTCACGCAGGTGGCTATGTCCTCCCGCGTGGCCGGTTTTAATGTTCCCACACGATGTGTGGGTGTTTTGACTTGATGCCACAATGTGGCGGTCGGCTACTTGTTGTGTACTCCGGTTGTTTTGTTTACCTCCAAATTTTGTCCATCCTTTAATTTGGCTATGCCGCCCTGATGACGACTAATAAGTCAGAAACACGTGTCGGCGGCTGCGTGCTTCCATGCGGGTTATGCCCATAAAAAAAACTTTCCTCTTTTATATAGTTGTCCCGCGAAAAACCTTTTTTCTTTAATTATATATATATATATATATATATATATATAATATTCGTTTTTAATTTAATGTACAACGTTCCTATTGTTTTTGTATTATAAAAATATCGATGTTGTTATTTAAATTTTTTTTAATTGTTCTGACATACCACTAATGTAGGGAAATGAGTAAAATAGTACATCGAGGGTTTGGTATTTTATGTTGTGGTACGATTCAAATTCATTGAGTATGAAATTTTATTGATGAATTTTTTGGGATAATTATTAGATTGTAGAATACCATATATTAGCTGTTTGTTTTCTGCATGAAAAGTAACACTACTAAGTTTATTCATACGATTATTCAACGCTGTTACAGTATTAATTTTTTTGTTTCATTGGATGCTGAGACATGAAATTAAGTATTCTACCAGAACTCGTAGGTTTAGAATACCATCTGGTCGAGAGTGTCTGATCTATATTCCTAATAATGGTAATATCCAAAAAGTTTAATTGTTTGTTATTTTCAACCTCCAAGGTAAATTGTAGTTGTGGATGGAAACCGTTAGAAACGTTGAAAATATTGTTTGTGTAATGTTGAGGGATAGACATACAAATATCATCAACATAAATATATAAAAATGGAATGCTCATGGTAATGTAGAAGTTATAGATGTCAAAAGCTTGTTCATTATTAACGATGCTAGTATTGGTGAGCATGGTTGGCCCATTGGCTACACCGTGTTATGGTGAAAGAAAGAGTCTTTATATGCGAATTAACTAATATTAAACAAAAATCTGATTATTCTAATGAATGTAGATAAATCTATTGGTGTATGTAGTTGTATGTTATCCCATTCATCTTGTATGGTAGTCAATATTAGGTCCTGGGGTATATTAGTAACTAATGAGACCACGTCCAATGAAATCAATATATGATCTTTAGGTAATTCTATATTTTGAAGTTGTTGGACGAGAGAAAATGAGTCTTTTATCGTAAAGGCAAAGTTTATTGAAATGTTATTCAAAATTTTAGATATAAATACCGATAGTTCATAAGTTGGTGAACCAATGCAAGAAACAATTGGCCTGATTGGATACCCCGGTTTGTGAGTCTGGACTAAACCATACATTTTTGGGTAAATGTCGTTATTACAAATTAACTTTTTATACTGTTTATCACCAATATATTTTTTATCACGTAATTCTTTAATTAATTTATTGTTGTTATCTTGTGTGTTATTAGACGGGTCTTTGTTGCTCGTTGAATATATTGTTTTATCGCTAAGTAAAATATTCATTTTATTATCATAATCTAACTTATTAATAATAACTGTAGAGTTACCCTTGTCTGCTCTGGACACGGTAATGTTGGGATGGTATTTCAAAAACCGGTTTGTGTTTGCATACTGATTGATTAAAAGGTCCTTGTTATATACATTTTTTTGTGTGTGAATAAAATTAGTGCTACAATAGTGCTACAAACAGATGTTGACCTCAAACTATTTTTATCCTCCTCCTTAATGTTATTAGAGTTGTTCAAATAATATTCTAAATCTGACACTAATTTAGTGGTGGGTATTTCTTTGTATGTGTATTTTACCGCGAATTTAGGGGCTAATGATAAAGTAAACATGATATCAGGTATATTAACATCGGACAAGCTGATCCATTTATTATTAAACTGCTTATTCCTATTATTACTATTAATGGTGTCATATCGTTTATCAAATTTATTTATTTTTTTCTTGTTTTTTATATCTAATACAATTACTTTCATATAGCTGTGATATACAATTGTCAACTAACCTCGACTAATTATCACTCAATTCATGTTCAATTGTGGAAGTAATGTTAGTTATTTCTTTTTTTATAAGACTAATTCTGAAAAAAGTTACTGAAATTTCATGATTTAGAAGTTTAAGTTGAAATTGTTGTATAATTCTTTCTAATTTGTTATTATAAAAATTATTATCAATAATCAATGTAAAAACTCAAAAATATTTTGTTAGTTAATGTAAATGTTTAGGAACAATCTTACCACTCTTACATCGTATCAAGATTTTTTCTATTGTTGAAACGAAGCTAATTTTTTCAATAATGTTGACCATCTGTTTAGTAAGGGAGTGTATTCCTTATCAATATGTTGTTTAATACGTTTGAAGGTTTCCATTTTTACTACCGGCAAATGATAATGTTCGTATAAATATATTCTTGTCCGCGGTGTATGTATATACTCAAAAAGATTCTTCGGGAAATTTGGGTATCGTCATTTTTTGGTTAATCCTTTTTACAATTTATCACGTCTTCGATTTGTCCTTGTCATTACGGTTAGTCCTCGCCCAGATTTTATTTCATCAACATGTGTGGGACAAATTTGTTTTAAAATGTTTTCGAAGTTGAAATTTTTATATGTTGGAATAATCTTACACATTCGTTAGATTATTTGTGAATGTATAATAATTTAATGTTAATATTAATTTCGTAACTTTTACATTTGGTAGGTCTTCTAGGTCGAAGCGATCTAGAAAAAGTGACGTTAGAAGTTACTGCGGGGTCATTATATACTGCCGCTTCGTTGCGATTAGATGCGCCTGCGCCTGCGCTTAACTGCATTCTAGTCTGACTCCTTGTTATGACACCCAGTCGGGCTTGTTGCTTGATGCTCAGCAGGTCATGCCGGTGAATGTTTGCTCACGCGAGAGCGGTACAACAAAAGGACTCATCTTCATCCATCGTGAATCACGTATTACACACTGGACACAAAATAGACTTTGAAAATACCAAAACTGTAGCAAGTTTTCCACACATTACAGAAAGAATAATAAGGGAAGCTATAGAAATAGAGAAGCAGCCGGAAAACCGCAACAAACGGGACGACGCTCAACGACTTCCGAGATGCAGTTAAGCGCAGGCGCAGGCGCATCAAATCGGAACGAAGCGGCAGTATATAAAAACCGCGCAGTAACTATCGTTACTTTTTCTAGATCGCTTCGACCTAGAAGACCTCTCTGATGATGGCAAATGTGACTTCGCCGAAACGCCGGAATAACCCGGTCTGGGACAATTCAAATACGCGGTTCATTACCCGAGAACCTGAAAAATTAAATTTTACCCACAAGAATCTACGAACCAACATCTTACATCTAAATGCTGTTGTGAACATTAATTAAAACAGGTCTATGGTGGATCGGTAGACAACATTCTTTCTGGGTGATTTCCCTTCGTCAGTAGCGATTACCAAGAATCTTAGTTATTGAAATACCTTTATATGTAGTGGCCATTTAAACTCCTTGGCGCGAGCCAATCACTCCTAACGAACCACTGACTAGACAATACCCTCTCTACCGCCTTGTGATGACAAACAAGAACGACTGACAAATATCCGCTACAATTAAGTTACCTTTCATGCAAATTTTACATTTTTCTGTTACATTTGAAAATACACATTTTCTATATATATATATATATATATATATATATATTCGGTAAGGTCTTTATTAAAATCCAAAATAGTTTTTTTGTGGTGTATTATATTTCGGAGCAGATCCGCCCGTTTTTGAAATACTACAATATAAATAAACAATTTGAATTATTACACATTATAGTAAGTTTTCATGTGTGCTCTTAAATTGTTAAAGTTTTTAATAAAATTTTAGACATAACATAAACAGAAATACACTTACCATTGTTTTTAACTTTTTCAGGAATCCATATAAATAATTAAATCAAATTCAATTCTATAACTAATTCGTAATTCTGTACTGTGCGCAATAAAAAACAAAAAACCATATGAAAATAAACTAAACGCATATTCTTGTAAGAAACTTATATCCTTCACATCAATAACATGCCAAAAGCACTTTTCAGCAATATTCCTTTATATCTGGATATTTTTCTCATTTTGATGAGCGTTATTATTTACGACACTTGTAACAATTTTTGTAGCGACAACACTCGTGTTCGCGTATATTTTTGCCAAGATGGTGGTTAATTGCGTATTTATCATTTAAATAATTTATATTGGATTTCATTTTCTAAATCAAATCTATGCAGATTAGTTGTGTCCCTTGATTGAGTTTGCATAAATGATAAGATGAAGATAGACTTTAAACTGCTCCCTTAAAATCTATCGCACGATTTGAGAATATTTAATACAAATGTTGCAATATTATTATTATGTTTTCTTGGAAGCAAGTAACGTTGGCTTGAAACCAACTAAGTAACAAAGAAATACCAAATATGTGATTGCTGATGGTTAAAAGGCAATACTTTTAACTCAACTCCACATTTCGATAAATTTTAATTACTTAGTTCGCCGAATTTATTTCTAGTTATTTGTAGATAATAATAACCATCTAGCTTCACTGCTAGTTGATCAAATACGTAAAATAATGGATACGATAGACGAAATATAGTCACATTCTTTAGATATAAAACAAAAATATTTATCTAAAACCACTTACTACCAATGTGCGAATTCCATTTTATCAGAAATTACATATATACATAATAATCATTTATGTATGTATGTATTCTGTTCAAGAGTATACATGAGAATAAATAACGCGTTGTAAATGAACATTATTCTATTGGCAGAAATTAGATGCTTAAGGGACCACTCCGAATGTAGTGGTTTGTGGGGAAGTGAGCTGGGCGGTTCCATCGACTACAGTGTTTTAGGATAAAAATTTTAACATATTTTATGGAATATTGATATGACCAGTTACACCTGGTGGAGATAGCAATGATTTCCTAGAAAGGTATTTTCATCGTGGATAATTTATTATGCTATTATTAGTAAAATTATTGATATATTTTATATGCAATGAATGCTCTTGCCAATCTTACACAAAACAGGACGAAATATCATATCCTATAAAATTTAAATATGCGTTTGCATCGTGCTTTGAAGCTGTAAATATTTTCTAGTACCATTTATTCGATAGGTACTCAACATGCTTTTGCGCAAAATGATACATGTACTTGCTTCTCAAGTAAATATAAAATGCGGTATAAAAACGCCGTGACAGTTTTCTGAGAGCAAATTTGCATGTTAAATTCAGCAGTAACAGGTCGAGTTTTAGGTCTATGGTAATAACTAGACACAGGCATTTATGACATTTGCATATCGATTATTATTATTGCTACAACAAAATCCTTTAGTATGTACACGAATTTTATTATTTGTTGTTGATTGACGCATATTAATTTTTGCATATTTTACATATAATTGCAATTTTTGGAGATTTTATCATATTTGGCATATAAGATCATATTTGTGCATATTTTAGTAAAAATCGTTTAATATATTTCTTAATAGTTACCTCTTTTTACTTTCTTATACTTTATGTATAAGGAATTTAGTAATCATGAAAAATTTCGAACTTGAGATTTCAACGCAAATATACGTTTTGATCTTCCCTAATTTTCGGAATTACTGTTGAAGTTAGGACAACGAAACTTTTGACTTAAGAGTATGGCAAGGAAGAAAACTTTATATTTTGAAAGCAATATCTTAACCGGAAGTGATGGTTTAATCTTATTACCTTTTTCCATATCTCGAGAACGGTACGAGTTATCGAAAATATTCTGACTATTTTCGGAATGACCTATATGTATGCGCAGCAAGTATTCAACTCAGAATTGTATAAAGCTTTACTTTCGGGTAACATCCCACTTCAAAAATTGCAAAACACTACATTCAAACATTTTTTTAGAAAAAAATTGTCACCTCAATGTATCGGATGAAAGCACTCTCTGAAAATGCTATGTAAAAGATGTTTATGTCGATACGCTTGACAAGATCAAACAAATGTTAAGAATAACTATGTTTTTTCATAGTCGACGAAACTACCGATTCTTGCGGACGATATATTGCAAATTTGTTGGTTGATGTTTTAAATAATTCAGGTCCTAGTAAATCGTATTTAATTGCTTGCAAACAATTGGAAAAAACAACAATGCCACAATTTTGCAATTTTTGAACGAATCTCTAATGAATTTTTTTCTTCCGGAAAATGTACCGACCAATTTTTTTTTACTAATGCTCTCTGATGCAGCAGCCCATATGGGTAAAGCGGGCCAGCAGCTTAAAATCATGTATCCTAATTTAATTCATGTGACGTGTTTAGCGCATGGTTTAAAGGGAGTGGTAGAAGAAATCAGAAATCAATATCCGAATGTCACTTCATTAATTAGCAATGTTAAGAAAATATTTTTGAAGTCTCTATTGAGAGTACCAATATATAAAGAAAAATTACCCGATGTTCGTCTACCACCGGAACCAGTAATAACGCGGTGGGGTGACTTCAATGTTGATGATGTAAATTTAGCTCTAGATTTAAATAGCTCGCCAGGGTATGTTCCTATAGCATCTCTAGCTGTAGACAGACGTTTTGTAGCTATAAACAACACATTTTGTCTCATTTTGTCATATTGAAAAACATAATAAATGTAATATCAATAATAATAATTAATAAACAATAGACAGCGAGACGTTAACGAAATATGTACAATATTTCTAATTAGAAGATTAGTACGTATTACTGATTTGAACTATTATTTTTATAAAGCTGTATACAGTGTGTTTCACTTAAGAGTGTAACACCATCATACCTTTCTTATTTTTAGTTCAATTTTAGTAATTTCTTTCCCAAACGTAGAATACTTATTGCTCTATTTACTCCCGAAAAACCAATCGTCTTCTTTAAATGCAACGCAACCTGCGATGGCAAAATAAATGGCAAAAATCAAGAAATCACTTTAGGGATTTTTTTACCGAAAAATTTTACTAGTAATAATTGAGGTCCCGGATGCAATAACGCGCGGAGCTCGCGAAGCGGGAAATAAATATTGTCCAACCGATCGATATTTTGGGGAAATTTTTTTTTCGGACAATGGATTAAACAAAAATACTATCTTGTGTAACTTTCCGCATCTTTTTTACCCGAACTATTTTTTGATCCGTCAATTAATTTGTCCAGAAAAAGATAAAACAGTGAAATTTTTTCGTTCGACAATTCACTTAATTTCAATGCTTTTTAAAACTCTAATCGCGAGATCTCGGGAACTATTCGACCAAACAATTTGAAATTTTTAATGGAACACTGTGACACTTCACTGTCGCGAATAAAGTTATTGCAATCGTCGAAATAATCATTTGTTGGATAATATTCAATAAATAATCTGTTGCGCTATGAAACCATGTTCTTTTTTTACGACTAGCGAGGAAGTTTTTCGCTATTGGTCTTGCGGCATTCAATGCGATATCGTTGTTCCTTAGACTGCAACGTCAATTTTGATGTATCACTTGGCGTGATAAGTTTTGGAAAGTTGTTGCTTTGTGAACAAAAGGTTCGTTTACCGCGCACGATGCGTCAAGCGCTTCCGATCTATTCGCGCTACTTTACTGCATTTTATTCTTGCAAGCATAGATTAATGCCCAAATTACTTAAGTGTTTATGTGATAATTGTGATTGAAGCATACGGTTATTCTTCTATGCAAGTATCCAATAAAATATACAGCGCATATGAATGAAAAAAATGCAATACGATTACCGGCTGTAAACAAAAGATTATTTTGGTCACACTCGCGATCGTATAAGGAAAAGTCGAATAATTATTATTGTTTTTATAGACATTTTTTCTAATAACGAAAGAAATACAATGAATAGTATTAACTTGTAATTATTATATCACTAAAATATTAAAAACATCTATCATTAGGGAGCAGATTCTTTTGTTTCTTCTACTTTCATTCCTGCTTGTTAGATTTTTTATCTTCACTAGTTTTGCTCGCCGTCTTTACTCTAACACGCATATCATCTAAATATGATGTAAAATAATTTCTACCTCCTGGAGTCAAATATCGTAGCAGTACATTTAAATCTTTAATTTTTTCTTGTGAAATCCCTATTTGTTTAGCTTCTGCAGCATTTACAATATCGTCAAATGACACTGTCGTTTCTATTTTATAAGTAATTGGTTCGCTATCATAATCGTAGAAACATTAATTTGACCATTAGCAAAATACTGAATTTTAACTGCTTTACTGATCTTAAATCCTTTCGGAACTTTGTATTTTTTTAAAATTAAAAATTCAAAATCTTTCACCGTGCAGTCTTTCTGTTCTACAGTAGTAAATGGAGGATTTCGAGCACTTTGTACCAAATCTATATAATCTCTTTCAGTTTCAATGTGCTCGAGCATTTTTTTTTCCGCCCGTACATCCCAAATGATAGATGTTTTTAATAATTTAGTGATGTAATAATTACAAATTAATACTATTCATTGTATATCTTTCGTTGTTAGAAAAAATGTCTATAAAAACAATAATAATTATTCGACTTTTCCTTATACGATCACGAGCGTGACTAAAATAATCGTTTGTTTACAGCCGGTAATCGTATTGCAATTTTTTCATTCATATGCGCTGTATGTTTGATTGCGTACTTGCATAGAAGAATAACTGTATGCTTCAATGACGATTATCACATAAACACTTAAGTAATTTGGGCATTAATCTATGCTTGCAAGAATAAAACGCAGTAAAGTAGCGTGAATGGATCGGAAGCGCTTGACGCGTCGTGCGCGGTAAACGAACCTTTTGTTTACAAAGCAACAACTGTCCATGTTTTAAAATTATCACGCCAAATTATACATCAAAATTTACGTTACTGTCTAAGGAACAATGATATTGCAAAGAGAATGCCGCAAGACCAAAAGCGAAAAACTTCCTCGCTAGTCGAAAAAAAAAGAACATGGTTTTATAGCGCAACTGATTATTTATTGAATATTATTCAACAAATGATTATTTCGACGATGGCAATAACTTTATTCGCGACAGTGAAGTGTAATAGTGCTCCATTAAAAATTTCAACTAATTTGGTCGAATAGTTCCCGAGATTTCGCGATTCGAGTTTTAAAAAGCATTGAAATTAATTGAATTGTCGAACGAAAAAATTTCATTATTTTATTTTTTTCTGGACAAACTAATTGACGGATCAAAAAATAGTTCGGGTCAAAAAGATGCGGAATGTTACATACAATATAGTATTTTTGTTTAATCCATTTTCCGAAAAAAAATTTTCCCCAAAATATCGATCGGTTGGACAATACTTATTTCCAGCTTCGCGCGCTCCGCGCGTTATTGCATCCGGGACCTCAATTGTTCAGAATTGCCCAAACACCCTAAATCCAAAATTTCATGAAAATTAAAAATGTTAAAATTTTCTTGAAAAGTAATTCCTATTCGGTAAATATTATTTGCACAGGTGCTGCGCCTAAACAACAACAACTTTAAACAACAGTTCAGGTTTTATTACAAACAAAATTTTCACAGCATACTTTTTTCGGCGCAGCTAATAATAAGTATTTACGGACTTTTACGGGAAATTTTAGCATTTTTAATTTTCATTAAATTTTGGATTTAAGGTTTTTGGGCAATTCTGATCAATTATTACTAGTAAAATTTTTCAATGAAAAAAATCCCTAAAGTCATTTCTTGATTTTTGCCGTTTATTTTGCAATCGCAGAGGTGCTTTGCATTTAAGGAAGACAATTGATTTTTTGGGAAAAAGTAGAGCAATAAGTATTCTACGTTTGGGAAAAAATTACAAAAATTGGACTAAAAATAAAAAAGATATGATGGTGTTACACTCTTAAGTGAAACACACTGTATAAAAAGTGAATATTATTTTATAAATTTTATTAGCTGTTTAAATAAAAAAAAAATTTTATGTCACCCCAAAGAAACTTGTTTGAAAATAATGCATATTTGCGTATATTTGTACGAAATTTGTGCATATTTTTAAAGATTTTTGCCCATAAATATGCACATATTTTATACTATTTTTATGCATATAATTCCGGTCTTTAGTAATAACACATCATTCCCCGGTCCCCTGGTTGTCTGTTTTATGCAAATTTCATGCCTCCTTTGCTATATGTTACTCATATAATTAATGAAAATGATTTAGCTAGGAACGTATAAATATATTTTTAGGCGACCGACACGAAAAATTTAAATTTCAGTCGTCAAACGCTGACGAAAAGTAACCGTTTTTCGTCCGCTTTCATTTTTCGTCCGCAATAGGGTGGCGCCATCTACCGGCAGTTACCGAAATTGTATAAAAATAACCACATTGCCGTCAGTGTCAAACTGTACATCTTGTTTACATTAGTAAATACGTGTTGGTGATAGACTTTTTAACTGATTATTGGATAATTATTGTTTATAAAACCGAACTAACTTCGAATGTAGACAAAGAAAACATAAACATGTATGAAGGTGTCACAAATATGTACAATTGTTCAGTTGTTATAAATGACTATGTCAATAAATTATAAGTAAATGTTGCAATAAATTTGAAAATTTTATGAGGGTCGCCTAAAAAAGTACTTTTTGGCCTAGATACACAAAATACTATTCTTTTAACGTTATATTTGGCGTCATTATGTTTTCATTTTACACGTAATAGAGTTAATTTAACAAGAATCTATGAAAGGAAAATTACTGCCTATTATGGTCAAATTTTATGTTGGATTCATTATATTAATCGCGTTATAATATTTTAAATACTAGTATAAAATATTATTTGTTATTGCAAAAAAAGTTTGAAACACGAGAGAGTGCCGTGAGTGCAATGAAGAATCTTTTTACATGTGTGTACGTGTGTGGGTGTACATATTATCTTCAATCCTGCACACATTTCCTAGGGAATGGTTAATAGAGACTTTCAAAGTAGTATGGTATAAATGTCAGTTTGACAGTTGGTAATAATTTTTTGCCGAGTGAAATACTGATATATTGAGGAATATGTTTTTTCTATTTTGCGTCGTTACTACACCTAGTAAAACACCCGTTTGGGTTCGTTACTGAGAAATTTGGATGCTTTACTAGGCTAGTGTATTTTATTTTTCTCGTGTTGGGGGCATTGTCGTTCTTCCAAATTGTAATTTTACGTTTACGTCAAATGTCAAGCTACGAATGGGAACAATAATAATGTTAAATAAATCAATTTCGATTGCCATGAAATGTACAATAATTATTATCAACCTTAACAAACTTGTCATAACGGAAAGTACCGTGGACGTGTTAGACAGCGAACAGTGAAGAATATTAATATATATATATATATATATATATATATATATATATATATATATATATATATATATATATATTGCTACTTGTTTTTACTTTGAACGTCAAACTGTAATAAACGAAAAACTGTAGCTATAACTTTAATTTACCCAAGCTTGACAAAATTCCCTAAATTAAATTTTTTTATCTCTTATGTAAAAAGGAATTATGAAGTGCAAAATAGAAAAAATAGTATAAAATACTCGTTCAGAAAGCTCTACCAGCACTTGTGTGTTCCTACGCAGCTCGTGTAGGAATTTCAAACCATGAATCCATGCTTTCTCAAACATGCATTTTAATGTACTATTTTATCTCTCATTTGTATTTCTGTGCCCTTAAAATTGAAAAAAGCTTTAAAACGTATCATTAAAATCGAAAATTAATACTAACCCATTAATATAGTAGCAACTTTTGCAAAATCGTAGATAAAGTATAATTTGTATTGGTATTAATAGTTTAAAGCAGAAATTGAAAAGTTTACAATAAATATTTAATACCTACATAGACGTAGACTACATATTTAAAATTCTGCTTCTATATAAGTGCAATAGTAACGTAAGCGCAGAAGCTGAAATTGCATTACCATTGTAAACATGTATAGCGCTGAATAATAATCGTAGGTTAAATAAATATATACAATGGAAGATCTGCAGTAGCAATTTACTTGCATATATTTTATTCGCTTCGTCTATTGTATGCTAACAAAATTAGAAACGTAGAACGTATATTTGAAGGTCGGGAGGAAGCTTTGTCGTGCAGTTTCATACTCTTGTGATCAAAGAACTTCCTAATGCCTGCAATTTTGTGCAATTCCCTTCGACATATGGTTACAACACATTACATGTATTATTTTCTCCATGTTTCTCGTTCGGTTGTAGAAAAGTATCCATACGAATGGTGTCGATTATAAAATTTGGATATAAGAATTGTATAATAACTGATGTTGCATAAAAATATCTGAGTATAATCTACATTCCGAATATTCAATAATTTTAGAATTAACACTGTTACATATTACGTGTACAATTTAATAGCTTTTCGTAACCGCAGCTCTTTCTATTTAATCTTTAGTCGCTATACTCAGGCTACAGATAATTACACAAGTGTATTTTGTTCAAATGAACTCAATACTGTTTGAATCAATTCCATTATTCAAAATTGCTGCAATTTTACACAGTTTCCTTTATAAAGTAACTATTGTGGCACTTTGGCAACAAATTGCCATTATATGTACGAATTTCTGCCGGATCTACTACTTCTGTACAAGCTGATTCATAAAATACGGCTAAATCTGTGATGCCATTACTACCCATTAAAATAACAAATTATCCAATGCATAAAATAATACGTATGACGTATGAATAAAATAAACAAATAGTTCGTGTTTCGTCACTAGCCCTGTGAGCCTAGCATTATTAAGTGAATTTATTTCATTCTTTGAAAATATTTAACCATTCTAAGAAAATGGTGCAATTAATATTTAGAAAAGTGTGTGAGACTTCATATATTTTCAATATTTCTGTGAACTGAAGTTAAATATTCAAAGAAGTTGAAAATCTATGCAGCAATGATATTTCGTCATCAAATCAAATAAAATAGAACATAAGGCTAGTAAAGATAAAGGGGAACCTAACAAAAATTCTACTTATAGCAACATAGCTTCAATATCGAAAAAGACTTTTTCAGTGTGTGCATCTGCTATTAAAATTGACTCAAGCAAATTATTAGTGATCGTGAAGTTGAAATTAACAATCATCAGTATTGAAACATTTGAAGATAATACTAGTGAAAGGGATATAAATTAATCACGCTATTAGTCATACTAATAAGTAAGTAAACAACCAATGCTTGCGATGTGTGTAGTTTCGAATACTGAGCAAATGTAGCTTTTCCTATGAACACGCAAATTTAATTTTCACGCCCCATTCTTAAACACTTATTTTATTACTCAGTACTCAGGCAATAAATCTTGGGAAAAAGCGCTTTAGTTATTAATGTTCATATGTATACGAGGGCTATCCAGAAAGTAAATTACGTTATGGAATTAAAAATAAACAAAGTGTAGGAAAAACTATTTATCATATACAATTGAAACCCACACTTAAATACTAGTTTTCAACATAGTGCGACAACTTTACGAAACTTTAGATTGGAATAATAATTTTAATTATCAACTTCCTTATTTTGTAAACTAAAACTTTTCTTTTTGAATAAATTGGATTATTTTTTTAAGTTTATTTTATTTATTTTTAAATAATACTGCATAATGATAATATGAATAATTTATATTAAATAAATTTATAATAATAATTCATAAAAAAAATACTTAATAATTATAGAACTTATTAATTAAATGTTCAAAATGACGACCATTCTGCTCTATACATAATAGGGCGCGATCGTGAAAACACCTATTCACATTTCTACTGTTATCATTGTGAATGCCTCTTTTATTCTAGCCATCATATCTTCTCTGGTCGTTGGCGGTGTGCTGTACATAATGTTTTTTACGAATCCCCAAAGAAAATAGTCCTGTTTTGTTAAATCTGGTGATCTCGCCGGCCAAGGAATGGGCCCTCCACGACCAATCCACCTATTGGGATAATACTGATTTAAAAAATCTCTGATAGGTACACAGAAATGGGGAGGGGCACCGTCGTGTTGAATCCAGAGATTTCTCCTCGTATGCAATGGCACATTCTCCAATAGTTCTGGAAAATCATTTTGTAGGAAATTTAGATACATGACACCAGTCAATGAACCTTCGAAGAAATATGGGCCAATAATTCTTTCGCCTAATATACCAGCCCATACATTGACGCTCCACCGATGTTCATCGACTTGTCTCATGATATGTAGGTTTTCGTCCGAATAGTAACGCATATTACGTCGATTCACATATCCACTTTTACGAAATGTCGATTCGTCGGCAAACAACACCATATTAAAAAAAATGGATTCGCATCTATTCTTTCCACAGCCCACTCACAAAAATTTCTTCTTATTTGAAAGTCATCTGCATTTAAATGTTGATGCAGTTGTATACGATAGGGATGAAATTTATATTTTTTTAATACTCTAGTCACAGATGCCTCACTGATGTTTACTATCGAGCTTAAATCTTTTAAACTTCTGCGCGGGTTTTCCACGACTGCAGCCATAATTTGCAATTCATTATATTCCACGACTGCAGCCATAATTTGCAATTCATTAAATCCCGTAAAAATAGGCTTAGGTTTGACAATTTTCTTATACTTAACACACTTGGTAGTCGAACATCTTTCAAGCAGTCTAACAAAAGCACTCTGTTGTGGAGCTCGTCTCTGTGGGTATCTCTCCTTATACACACGCGACGCTAAGAGACTTTTTTTAAACACTCACCCATAATAAGGACCATATCGGCAAGTTCATTTTCAGAATAATTCATTTTTTTTTTGTTTGAACAATTACTGTTTATCTTCTTCTAGGTCTCGCTGACTTAGAAGAACTGTAAAATTTACACGAAAGATGGTCTAATCTTACACCTCAATGGTGTACTGAACATTAATTAATAAAGGTCCATGAAGACTAACTGGTGGATCGCTAGACAATATTGTTTCTGGGTTATTACCTTTCGTCAGTAGCGATTACCAAAAACCTTAGTTGTTGAAATACCTGTACATGTAGTGGCCATCAAAACTTCTTGGCGCGAGCCAATCACTCCTAACGAACCACTGACAACAGAACACTGACGAGACGATACCTTGTCTAACACCTTGCGGAGACTAAACAAGAGACGACTGTCAAACGTCCAGTGTCAACATAAAAAAGGATTGCTGCAATTAAGTTCAAAAACAATTCAAATTAAAAATGTATCTTGTCAAATCTGACAGCAAAATGTAACATTTACACGAAAGATGGTCTAATCTTACACATCAATGGTGTACTGAACATTAATTAATACAGGTCCATGAAGACTAACTGGTAATAACCCAGAAACAATATTGTCTAGCGATACACCAGTTAGTCTTCATGGACCTGTATTAATTAATGTTCAGTACACCATTGAGGTGTAACATTAGACCATCTTTCGTGTAAATTTTACATTTTGCTGTCAAATTTGACAAGATACATTTTTAATTTGAATTGTTTTTGAACTTAATTGCAGCAATCCTTTTTTATGTTGACACTGGACGTTTGACAGTCGTCTCTTGTTTAGTCTCCGCAAGGTGTTAGACAAGGTATTGTCTCGGCAGTGTTCTGTTGTCAGTGGTTCGTTAGGAGTGATTGGCTCGCGCCAAGAAGTATTGATGGCCACTACATGTAAAGGTATTTCAACAACTAAGGTTCTTGGTAATCGCTACTGACGAAGGGTAATAACCCAGAAACAATATTGTCTAGCGATCCACCAGTTAGTCTTCATGGACCTGTTTAATTAATGTTCACTACACCATTGAGGTGTAAGATTAGACCATCTTTCGTGTATATATATATATATATATATATATATATATATATATATATATATATATAATATATATATATATATATACAGTGTGTTTCACTTAAGAGTGTAACACCCTCATATCTTTTTTATTTATAGTCCAATATTAGTAATTTTTTCTCAAAAGTAGAATACTTGTTGCTCTATTTACCAAAAAAAACCAATTGTCTTCTTTAAATGCAAAGCAACCTGCGATTGCAAAATAAACGGCAAAAATCAAGAAATCACTTTAGGGATTTATTTATCGAAAAATTTTACTAGTAATAATTGATCAGAATTGCCAAAAAACCCTAAATCCAAAATTTTATGAAAATTAAAAATGTTGGGTACAAGATGATGACGTCAATGACACGTATAAACTTTAAAACTGACACTTTCTATTTAAGCAAAATTTACGGTTTAACAGTATGATTCTGAATTTTCAATTGATATATTTCTTTTTCTTTCAATTGTTATTATAATGTTATATGTATGCTTTATGTTCGTTTTATGTTGAATGGTGAATCTAATAAACAATTAATTTTATATTGAATTCGCGTTCATGCGTGTGTGCTTATCTTTACTGCGTCGTTCATAACGGCGTTTGGGGATAATTGCATGAGTATGTATTGATTTGTAATTCACGTTGTAAATTTTTGTTCCCTTGGGTTACACGTTACAGCGTTGGTTAAATATCGATCAAACTTTGTACGCAGTGTTTAACAGCTCTGTCTAATGTTGATATTATTGAAAGCGTTTTTGGCTTGATTTTATTTCGATGCGCGCATATCTTTGATTTTTGCGTGATAATTTTTTGACTCCCCGTTTTTGAGTTTTTATAATGGTTAAGTTTTTGAGTAGAACATTTGTCATTTTAAACGCTGCATTGAATTCATTAAGTGGCTTGGACAATGTTGAATTACTTGTTGGACTGATTTTTGAGGATTAAGTTGTTTTGCTGTCAAACATGATCATGGCTTGCAGTGATATATTATTTGCCACGGTTTACTAAACATTAACATTAAAATATATGAGTTAAAAATAAGACATGCTAGTAGATCACGCGGTTGATAAATGTTTATTATTTTTTAATATATATTTTGCGATCGCGGGATTATTTTAAAATTAAAATAGATTTATTTCTTGTGTTATATTGGATTAAATGTTGACCGAACACAATTTTTATTTTCTTAGAATTTATGTATAAGAACGTGTAGTAATCACTAAAATTTTGAGAGTCGAAAATTTAACGGAAATACAAGTTTTGGGCTCTCCTGTTTTAAAAACCATGAGTGCAATGAAGATTCTTGTTACATGTGTGTCTTACGATCTTTGAGCGAGCAAAAATTTCCTAAGAAATTGTTAATATGACTTTTTAAGTAATATTGTGTAAAGTTAGTTTGACAGGGCAATTCGCAATTCCTGGGCAATTAGTGTGTTTTTCGCGTGACTTGGGCATTGCGAAGATGTCGTGGTCATCGAACACGAGTGGGGAATCTCTGTCCGGTGCAGGAAAATTTTGGAGGAGTTACGACGAGCCGCGGGACAAGTAGAGACGAGATCTTTGACTACGTTTGGGTAACGGTTTTCGAATTAAAAATGTCCAACACGTGGTGTTCGCGATATTCGTCGCTTTGACGATCAATTCTTGACTCTTTTGTTTTGACTCCCGGTACGATCGAGAATGTAATTTATGGTGCCGGGAAGTCAATTTTGGAAATATTTTCCGGTTTAAAACGAGCCAAGATCTATGATTGGAGTAACGCCGTCTTATTTGGGTGAAAAGTCGATCATCCGGAACCTTTCGTTGTGGTTTTCATCGGAGTATGTCCCTAATATATTAGCATATACAGGTATGATATTGGTGTATGATCCGCCGCCAGTTATTTTTGCGAGATTGCGGATTTTTGCAGTGAATTTCGAGTTGGTAGCAGTGGAAATCTTGCGTGAGGCATATTCGACTGAAGATACGTCTGGAAAGGCCGAGCCTCACGGAAAGAAGTTGGACGCCGTCGTCTGTCCCTGAAAAAACCACGCGGGACTGAAATGCCGTCGCCTAGATCCGTGCACGTGGTCGAAGCGAGCGATTCCTGTAAGCGACGACCCGTGAAGATTGTAATACGGTGTTGCTTTCCACTCGCGAATTTTATCATACGTATTAACTGAATGGAACGGCGTTTAATAGTTTTCCTGCCTTGCAATCGGCTATTCGTCAGTAATGCCCACTGTTTATCACATTATTTAGGTTTTCATGCGTTTTTGTTTGTGTAACGAAGAATAATTTTCAATTGTTATCCATACTGTTTACGACGTAGTTCTAAGATCGCATGCGAGAAACAATTTCTCCACAATTACCCGCGGAGATCGTATATTTTTTTAATATTTTATTATTTATTTAGCAGTAATTCATCGACGATCGCTGACACTGACCCGTGGTCGGACATATAATTGAGAGGAGAAATTGTAGGCTCTGCGCGCGCGTCACTTATCTAGTTGCCGATACGGCAGGCGAAGTATACTTAGATTTACGAGAACTTGCGTGCACGTCATCGCTTTTTAATGATGTTACATTTTATTATGTTTACATTTTTCTCACACAAAGATACTGTTCGAGATCGTATGCAACCAAACAGACAACAATGTACGTATGTGGTATACAACCAGATATTGAAATTTTGTTCATATAAATTTTATTTTTCCAAACGAAATTCAACGATTTGTTTGTTGTAAGTAATAAATAGCAAGTCATTGATGATATATAATTTAATTAACCTAATAAAAATTCACCCACAATCTTATATCACTGTTGATTGATTCTGGAGTTACTTGTTGAAACTTCATTTTATAATAAGACTCAACCTTCAAGTGTTGCAAGTTTCAAAATTTATTTACATCACTACCTATGTTTCGTCAACACTGTAGTATTAAATACATATTTCATCACCTGATGAAGTCACAGTGTTGGTGGGATATGTAGTGATATAAATAAACACCTGATGTTTGAGTGTTATTATATCTTATATCATATTTATCCACTTTCATTACGTTGCTCAGAACTGCAGCCTTGATTTAAAATATCAAGGGTCGTAAGGTAAAGTCATCGGTTTCTTCAAAATCGTCACTGTCTTCAGAATCGTCTTCAAGGTTCAGAATTAGAGGAGTTTTGTGTAATTGTTTGTCTAATTGTTTGCGTAACTATATTTTCCCACGTTTCAAGAGGAGAATTGCTGATTCTATTGCTCTTTTCCACATTTCCAAACATTTTCCCTGCCATAGCCATCTTGTCCAACTTGTTTGTTGTAATATTGTTTGGCAATCCCCCCAAATATTTTCAATGGGATTAAAAATGCAGTGGTATGGGAGAAGCCGTAAAACAACGTGTCGATGGTAGTTCTGCTTTCTTCCAATTAGAATTTGATAATTTTTCAATTAAACTGCTACGATAAGTAGCATTGTCCATTATAATAATAGATGGTTCCTCTAATTTAGGCAATAACTGATTCTTAAACTATTTAAAAAATTATTATTCATTTCCCCATGGTAATCGGCATATTTGGTTTTCGACGAAAAAATTAATGAGGCTTCAGCAACAAAGCCTTTACTGCTTCCTGCATTAAGTACAATATACCTTTAAATAAATTGTAAGTAGCAACTATTTTTTTTAATTTCAAGTAATAGTTATTACCTGCTTCCTTCCGGTTTAACTTTTCGTACACTTTGTATGTCATTGTCCTGCCATAACCTGCATGTCGTTCCATTTTCGAATACCCAAGTCTCATCTAAAAACACACACTGACGTCCACTCTCCGATTGCAGGTTTTTTACATATTCCTGCAAGAAATGAATTCTAGCCAATGCAATATTTGGTAATTCCATTAAGCCTCTCCGAGGATCATATTTCTTGTACTTGAACCCAATGTTCTTAAGAATTACATTCGAGGAAGTAATTGAACCATGAAAGATGTCCTGTTCCATTAGAAGTTGTAGCAGTGTCTTTTGAGTAACATATGTTTCTAAAAAACGTAAGTTTGTACTAACCAAAAATGTAGTAATAAAATAATATGTACTCACTCATTTGAATCATTTTATATATTACATTGCGAACAGAACTCTGATCAATGTCATCCACATCGGTTACAGGTTTTTCACGCCTGTTTGTCTTTTTAGGGCTTTGCAGTGGGTTGGGATTTGCAGGCTTGCGAAACCATGCTCACTGTCCGTAAATTTTCTACACAAATGTTTTAGACGTTCCTTTTCCGGAATGGCAATAACTAGCATATTTACTTACTTCTCTCACAGCAGCTAAAGACAGAAGTGGGCCCCCTCATCTCTCTCTCGTTCAATATAATTTATTAGAGAACCAATAAATTCTTTACATCTTCTAGGCAACATTTTGTATTACGCATCACAAAATACTACCATAAAGTTCACACACGCACGTTTGTTCTGAAAAGAACAGTTTTTTAGATGTAAAATAACGAAAAATGGTATAAATCAAAACAAAACAACGCCCTAGATTGATCTATACATGTGAACTTTCTAGAACACACAGAAAAGGTTCCCCTATCCTAACGAAATAAAATACCCTAGATTCAAATTCCTTCTGTCTTTTTCATGACAAATATAGAAAATTAAGTGATGATAATAATAATATCTATAACATTGCTTCGCATCGGCTTGTAAATAGGCCTGGTTTCACTCCATATTTCAATACAAGAAAATGACATTTAATAGTTTCTGCATGTTGGCATTATAACACACGCATCAATAACGTGCAAGCACCTTCTCATAATTCCGACTACATTAACCAGCTAGTCAATAAAACAAGCCTCGTGCAAAACACATGTGAATATATTTTCGATGTACAGATCTGTGGTGAACAGAATATGTATGTATTTTTTTTGTGTAGTATGTTGTTTGGGTAAATATATGTATTTAATTTGATCGTCGCCGGTAATTTAGTTATATTTTTTTTCTCTTTTTTTCCCTTCTCCCGCGCTTGAGTTCTTCATCGAGTTTACCGTACAATACAGTTAGACGTTAAGTGGAGCCCCTTAAACGCCATAACTAACTATTGTGGTTTGACGGACCGACCATATGTCTGGAGGGGTCACTACCTCTAGTTTGTTTCAAAAAGTGAGTGGCGCCCCAAAAAAAACCCCCGGCAGTAGTCCCCCTGGATCTAGTCAGGACCCTCTGTATCAATTCGAATCACCCAATTCGATTACGTACCCGTTGCCATAACATCTGGTCTCTCGGTGCTAATGGCAAAGGCACGACCGCAGCGTAGCAACTTTCATTGTACTTTCTATAGTCCCTGTAGTAGTGTGTAGTAATAGCCCCTTCGGGCGTGGCGAAGAAAAAGCGCGAGAAATCCCGCGCCACGGGTGACGCGAGAACTCGCATTCGTGAAAGTGCGCGAGTACAAATCGCAGAAACAAACATTAGTGCCCAACCGGCGGAGGCACCCACGATACCCGAGACATCCGCGACGTCCGATACACCGGACACACAAGTCGCAATCGCGACCGCCAACGCTAGCATGGAGCAGGACGAAATCCTAGAGAATCCGATATCCGCGCGTGGTGAGATTGAAAATCTCATCTCGCAATCCATAAAAATGTGCGACGAAACTAACAACGCGCGAAATGTATCAACTACGTCAGTGCCGACGTCAAACCGATTCGGGCCACTGACGACATTACCAACGGACAACGCCACTCCCCACGACAGCACAATGACCCCAGCGAAGGCCAAAAGACCACCGCCAGTAGTTCTGCATGCCCAGCCAACAAAAGCGTTGCTTCCACCATAGGGAGCAACAATTTTTATATAAGATATGCGGCCTCTAGAGTCAGCATCCACACCCACAACAAAGCTGACTACGATAAATTAATTAGAAGCCTAAACAAAATAGAATACCACACGTACACGCCAGTAACTAAAAAGTTGCGAGCACACGTCCTGAGGTGATTAGCAGGAGATGCTATAATCGAGGAAATACAAGAAGGACTAAATAGTAAGTACAAATTAAACGTTAAAAGAATTATGAAAATGAGAAACACAAGGACGCCATTGTACCTAATAACAATGGAGTCAAAACTTAAAACCGAAACTTTAAGCGAACAATGTAAATACGTAAACTACACGAGAATATCATGGAAGAAATATCTTAACAAAAGAGAAGCAGTGCAATGTCACCGATGCCAAGAGTGGGGTCACGGAACCTCCAACTGCAACGCCAAATTCCGGTGCCTCAAATGTAGCGAGGGACACCCTACTCTGGATTGCACTAAACTACGAATAGAGCCGGCAAAGTGCTGTAATTGCAACGGTCCGCACCCCGCCAACTCGGCTCAGTGCCCAATATATATAAACCTAATCGAAAGAAGACCTCGCCAAGCAAGGACGAAAACCGCCCCGTCGCCGCTCAAACCATCATACAGGCCTGCACCCGTGCCTCAAGTTAACCCGTGGGGGCAGAGACAGCGACAATAACAACTGCACCAGCAGCAACAACAGCAGCAGAGACCGCCACCGCAGCAGCGACAAATGAGCCGCCCATCACAACGCCAGCCGCCTCGCGTTCAAGAGCAGCAAGACCCAACACCGATTGTCGTTCAGAGAAGGAGAACGGCATCAATGCAGCAGGAGCCGATGGTAGTGATGGACGAATTTCAAGAATTAATGGCAGAAGTGAAACGGCTAAACACGCTAATTAACATAAAACAACCATTAATACAAATTAGGGACCTAAATAATAGGTTAGAATCGGCAACAACAGCTTCAGCGAAGCAAATCATATTTTGAAACTTTTGTGCGGAACTTGACGATGTCTAGACTTAACATATGTACATGGTACGCGAACGGACTACGAAACAAAGTCGGGGAACTAATCCAGTTCCTCGATCGACACGACATCGACGTTATGTGCATCAACGAAACGAAACTAACGGACTCGATTAACTTAACCTTTCGGGGTTATGCGACCGAAAGACTAGACAGAAACGGGCGCGGGAGTGGGGTGGCCGTTCTGATTAGGAGCGGGATACCCTTCATTCGCGTCCGGAACGACGCCACGTTACACCTGGAACTTATTTCAATTAAATTCCAGAACGACTTTACGCTGACGGCCTGGTATAACAAACCGACGGCACGAATCACGCAACGAGACCTCCAGGCACTGCTAGGTATTTCGACAAGAACATTAGTGGTGGGAGGACCTAAATTCAGACCATTTCCCGTTTTACTAATACAGACCATTAAAATGGCATCTCCCCGGGAAATCTATAAAATAATTAAAAAGCAAGGTCCACTAAAAGCCCCGGGACTAAATAACATTCAAAACAAAACCTTTCGGAACCTCTCCCTGAAAGCCCTAGTCCAACTGACGTACATCATCAATGCCATTCTAACCCTGCAGCATTTCCCAAGCCACTGGAAAAATGCTGTAGTTATTCCTATTCCTAAGCCAGGGAAGCAATGCGACAAACCGGACAACTACCGACCCATTAGACTCCTCAGTACGCTATCGAAGGTGACAGAGACAGTGATTAACGATCGACTGAGGGATTATGTCGAAAGGCATGACCTCTTACGAAACGAGCAATTTGGTTTCCGAGGCGGACACGACACCGTACAGCAAGTGGCAAGACTTGTAACCGACATACGTACGGCTTTCAATCGGAAACAAGTTGTGGCAATGACATTACTGGACTTGTACAAAGCATTTGACAGGGTATGGATAGACGGACTTATCTACAAACTAATTGCCTACGGGCTACCATTATCATTAATCAGACTGATCCATTCATACCTGAATGACAGACAATTTCAGATAAGACTCATAAGAGCAGGTGTGTCCCAGGGATCCGTCCTTGGTCCGCAACTGTTCTCATTATACATTAACGACATGCCGACTCACGACGACACATCAATCGCCTTATTCGCAGACGACACGGCGATATATTCAGTATCATCCTCAGAAATCATAGCACATGCGAACATAGACAATCACATGAGGGGACTCGAACGATATTATTCCGACTGGAAACTGACTGCATATCCGACTAAATGTGAGACGATCACATTCACGCGACGATACAGGCGGTATGCAATACAGAATCCGACAAAGATTAACGATATTGTAATACCGATCAAAACGACAGTGAAATACCTAGGAGTAACACTAGACACTAAAACGACATTTGGTGCACATATAAAAGAAGCGAAGCGACTCGGACACACCGCCCTAAAGACCATCTACGCGCTGGTCTTCAAGGGCAGCAGAGTAACAACTGAAAACAAACTATTACTTTACAAAACAATTATAAGACCGACGATGACATACGCGTCACCTGTATTTTTCGGAGCTTCGGCAACGAACCTGAAAAAATTACAGGTGAAACAGAACAAGTGTCTCAGGTTCGCCCTGGGCGCTGACCGATACATACTGCTATGTATTATACTCAGTGACATATAAACTGCACCACCTAGAAGGGGTGGGAATTTTTGGACCAAATTTGGCAGAAACATTGGACTAGTCTAAGGTAACAATTGATTAAAGTTTGATAAAGAAAACACTTCATCTTTTTGATTTTTCTTTAATAATGTGTTGGTCCGCCCCTATGTCTGATACACTCATTGACCCGCCTTGGCATTGATTCCAGCAGGCGATCAATGTCTTCTTGGGGTATGGCACCCCAAGCAGCCTGTACATCATGCCGTAGAGCTTCTATTGTCAACGGTGGGTTCGGTAGATTCCTCAATCTTCTACCCATCATGTCCCACACGTGCTCAATGGGCGACAAATCGGGAGATCTTGGCGGCCCAGGCAAAAGATTAACATTGGCCTCTTCAAAGAAGTCAAGAGAAACCCTTGCTACTTGCGGTCGTGCATTATCTTTCTGGAAAAGTGGGTCTTCCAGCCCTCGAAGATATGGAAGAACATGTGGTTCTACCACTTCGTCAATGTAGCGTTGGGCGGTCATACTGCCCCGAATGAAGAGCAAGGCTGACCTACTACCGTAAGCAATAGCACCCCACATCATCAACCCCACAGTTCGGTGAACATGCCTCGCAATCGAAAAATCAGGATTGCGCCTTTCTCCACGTCTTCGTCTAACAGTCATCCGACCATCATGCATTCCTAAACAAAATCGCGATTCGTCACTAAAGACAACTCGATGCCACTCCAAGTTCCATTGAAGTCTTTTCGTGCACCAGGCCAAACGTTCCTGGCGATGTTGAGCAGTGAGGGGTATCGGACGACCTTGTTCACCTAACCATTGATCAGCTATTGATCTAGTAGAGAATCGGTCTCTCAAGGCCATTAGTCTTAAGCGGCGATCTTGACGTTCATTTCTTCGTCTTTGAGCCCCAGTGCCTCTTCTCCGACGTTCAACCCCATGTTCAGACCACGCTTGATAAACACGCATTATTGTTGAGTGGTGCCGTCCCAAACGGTTGCCGATTTCTCTAAACGAAAAACCTGCTTCTCGTAAACCAACAATCCGCCCTCGGTCAAAGTCACTCAACTGCTGGTAAACTTGAGGTCTCCTTCCTCTAGGCATCATTATACACTTGAAACACTTTAAACTAAAGAACGGGATCCTAAAAAGTGGAACAACTTCAAAAAATGACTCGATAATTGCTTGTCTATCATCACCTTTAAAAGATGACACAAACGTCAAAAATCCCATGGCTACTTGATGATTGGGTTTCAAATTTTAATCACTATTTCTCTGGGCTAGTCCACTATTCCTGCCAAATTTGGTTCAAAAATTCCCACCCCTTCAAGGTGGTGCAGTTTATATGTCACTGAGTATATATATTTATGTTTTAAATTACAATCGGGCGTAACATTTTTGTATAACTTAATTTTTTAATATTTTACCGTGCTACATAGACATATTTATTTATTTTTTTGAGAACAGATATCGGGTGGATACTTTGAAATAAAAAAGTTTTCTAAATTCTTTACCTAACATTTATTTTCTGAAATTAACAAAACATTGCGTATTTTAATTAATACAATTCGGTACTTCGGTCTTGACTCGGTCCCCTGGCGTGGCCTTCGTCGCTGCCAAACGGTTTCGCCCGTCGTGTCGTCGATGCCGAGCGTCCGATCGTTGAGCCTATTAAGAAAATAAAAGCGCGGTCTTTTCCTTGATGCGCTCGTGGTTATTAAATGTTAACTAATACTTTTCTGTCCATTTGATGCGTACACAAGCATTAAATGGAATTTTTCTTAAAATGTTACTTGCTTAATTTCCTATTTATTGATGCGTACATAAGCACCAATCATAATTTTCTATTCATTTAAAGCGTACATAAGCATTAAATTAAATGTTTCTTAATTGTTATTTTTCTTAATTTCCTATCGACGCTCACATAAGCATCGGTCTTAAATTTCTATCCATTTAAAGCGTACATAAGCATTAAATGAAACGTTTCTTAAACGTTATTTTTCTTAATTTCCTATCGACGCTTACATAAGCATCGGTCTTAAATTTCTATCCATTTAAAGCGTACATAAGCATTAAATGAAACGTTTCTTAAACGTTATTTTTCTTAATTTCCTATCGACGCTTACATAAGCATCGGTCTTAAATTTCTATCCATTTAAAGCGTACATAAGCATTAAATGAAATGTTTCTTAAATGTTATTTGCTTAATTTCCTATCGACGCTTAAACGAGCATCAATCTTAATCTACACAAATCAAACCTTTGTAATAATAATACTATTAACGCGTACACAAGTGTTAAAACATTTAATAAAGTTACATTTTTATACGCTACATATACACTACACACTACATATAAATATAAGTGTATAACTAATTTTCCCTGAACATAAACCTGGTTACAAATTAATTACAAATTAAGTTTCTGCATACCTGTCCTGTTGTTGGACTCTGGCTCCGTGGTTCTCCGGCTGCTTCCTTCTTCTTCTGTGTTGTCCGGGAACTCTTCAGGAACTGTCCTGGAACTGTCCTAATTTCTCGTCCGCAGTCGTTTATATATTTTTATCGTTTCCCACTTCTCTAACCCCACTTACTTTTCCCTACTCAACTCATTGCCATTTCCCCCATGACATGTAAACAAAATGTACACGAAATTAAAACTAATGTTCTCCGTAAATAAAAATCATATTCGCTTAAAGTATTAATTTAGCAATAAATTATAAACTAAAATAATATTTTTTCTCAATTTAATTTTTTTTTATTATTGTACCCTCGGAAACACAGCAATACGTATACGTGACTTACACGACCAAGCGTACCGTACATGACGAAGTTGGCGGACCACTTTTACCGGCGGACCGCCGTTCACCACAACTTACTAATACAGACAATTACACAACAAAGACATTTAACTGTCACACGCACAAACTGCCGTACGAAACGTTGGACCTATATAACGAAGACAGACAAGACTGATTAACGAACAACCACGCAACCATACCAAAAAACAGGACGTACAGGGCGGGTTTTTGAAAGTTGCCCGTCGACTTGACTATAATAGACGCAACGGACGTACTGAAAACAAAACTTTTGACAACGTCAAGGGAAGCACCTTACATGTTTTTAATTGTTAGTTCCTAAATGTTAAATACTTAATAAGCGTTGTTTCGTAGGTGTAAGTTATTTTAAATATGTTTTGTGTGTAGTATTTGTTGTAAATATTATGTGTGTGCGAAATTTTTAATAAAAACATTTGGATTTGGATTTGGTTCGTCGATAGATAAGTTGTAGTGAGGGGCGCGTTAATTGCTCGTCTACTGCGACCGCAAGGATCTATTGTGGTTGCTTGGTTGTGGTTTTCTAAAGGAAGTGTATCGTACTTTGATGAATTTTTCATATTTTAAAATCATTAAGATATGTGCTAAGATCTTTGATATTCTGTGATTTCTGTGTTTCCCTGCATAGTGAATGTTGTCCAGATATTTGTTTTTGATGGCTATTCTCTGTCCTATGTGTTTATTTTGTTGATGGTGTCGTTTAGTTCTATATGATTGTTTTATCCATCGGCATAAATTCTAATCGGTTTATTAGGCTCCTAGATGTTGCTTCTTTGTGTTCTTTCGGATGCATTGCTCACGCGTGTATTAAATTTGTAGTTTGTATGGGCCTTCTGAAAATGCTGTATTTTAGTTTGATGTTAATTTTTGTCACTGTTATAACTAAGTTATGTATAGATTTTCTTATATCCTTTGGTGAATTTTATTTTCTTGTTTATTTTGTTCAAATATTTTAATGAAACCCAATCATTTTTTAAGTAATTCAATTCCTGTTTAATTCAAGTTATTTTATGTAAATTTACCATCAATGTTTTGTGACATCGATAGCCATACACTATCGCCAGTCGTAGCCTCCATCGTGTTGGAGAAATTGCAAAAAATATATATTGTCTTTAAATGGCACTGTGAACATTAATTAAAAAAACGTTTGGTGTAAGATTAGTCCACCTTTCATATAAGTTCTAAATTTTTCTGTCATATTTGACAAGACACATTTTCAATTAGAATTTTTTTACTTAAATAGTTAAAGTTAAAGAGTTAGATAGGGCATCGTCGTGTCAATGTTCTGTTGTCGGTGGTTCTTTAGAAGTGATTGGCTCGCACCAAGATGTTTGGATGACCACTCCATGTATAGGTATTTCAAGAACTGAGGTTCTTGGTAATCGCTACTGACGAAGGGTATTAAGCCAGAAACAATATTGTCTAGCGATCCACCAGTTAGTCTTCATGGACCTGTTTTAATTAATGTTCACAACACCATTTATGTGTAAGATTAGTACACCTTTCTTATATGTTTTACATTTTTGTGTCATATTTGACAAGAGACATTTTCAATCTATATATATATATATATATATATATATATATATATATATATTGTACAAATTCTCGACTGTAAATCACTTAAAATGGTACTTATCTTGTATCATGAGCAGTCAGTCGTTGAATAAAACACTTTTAGCAATATTAATTTATTTTTATCTTATTATATATATATATATATATATATATATATATATATATATATAATTTTTTTTTATCGTTGTGATTTTACATTGTATTGTATTGAATTAAATGTTGGTGGAATACCCTAACTAGGTTCTTTACAAGGTTTTCCCTAGTTCTTGCAATAAATACTGGGGTAATAGAAAGTCGGCCTTGTTACCGCGATAGGTTTTATTTAATGTCATTTGTCATATTAATGTTTATTGCTTGACAAGGGTTTCCGAAACACCTTATTGCAAAAAAAGGTGTCGCAATAAACTTATATATATATATATATATATATATATATAATTGTACAAATTCTCGACTGTAAATAACTTAAAATGGTACTTATCTTGTATCATGAGCAGTCAGTCGTTGAATAAAACACTTTTAGCAATATTAAAGTTTATTGCGACACCTTTTTTGCAATAAGGTGTTTCGGAAACCCTTGTCAAGCAATAAACATTAATATGACAAATGACATTTGTCATATTATTTCTACGTTCGTCAAAAAATAAAACACATTTTTTAAATAATCGAAACATAAAATAATGATAATTTTGGCGACCTATCTACAATCTGTCTATCTGCGAATCGCTCGATGGATGGTGGCGAAATCTCAGTTTAAGCAGTCAAAAGGGAAAAGGGATCATTTCTGATGTGCATGCAGCCGTCGTCTAGGATGTAATCACCAGATCTAGGATCGTATATTATATAAGATCAGAAATACTATACCATTACCATTTACAATGAGCCTGACATGTTGATGTACAGTGGTAGAAGTGCGCCTGCAGAAGGAAAACGGTGCTGCACGTGGAACAGATCCTGAATTGCCATAAATGTACATGTAAAAGCTAATGACAGGACAAAACAAAAACATTATTCAATATTTTAATGTATACATTACGTTAATTTAAAGTTGGTATGAAATTCATTTTGTAATAAGTTCTATCGACGATTCGTTGAGCAAAATAACCGCCGAATAACCTTGTAAATATTATAGTAAAAGTAATTTTATAATTAAATATAATGAAATAAAAATAATAGTGACATATAAAAAGTTTTTAAAAACACATTCCGTAAAACGTGAATAATTACTTAAGACGATGGATCGCCCAGAACAAAAACCAGCAGGATACGCTCAACTGTATTGTATTGTTATGGACAGGAAAACCCTAGACAAGAAGAACATTGACGTCATTTTCAGCACAGTCAAAAAAAAAGAACTGCTTCCAGCTAACAAGGACTCGATACCAAAGCTACGAGTTGAAGGAATCTAATTTCAGTGTTACTGTTGGAAATCTTATATTGGACAAACCGAAACAGTATACAGTGCAGAGTTAAGTAGCATTGCAGAGATGTCGAACTAGGAAATACGAGAAAAATAAAAAATGCAGTAGCTGAGCATGGGAAGTAGTCATATAATCGAGTACAACGACGTGAAGATCCTTGCCTTGAAGATTACTACCCATGCACAGTGTGAAAATCCTTGGAAATAATGAAGAACCCGTACAACTTCAACCGAGAAGATGGATATAAGATAAGTGAGGTATGGGAGATGGCCCTAAAATATCTAGCAAAAACTATAAAAGACACAGCAAGAACGATCAAAGACCCAGCCAGTGTCAGCAAGGACGAATCCAGGAGAGGCATCGAATACGGATCAGCGAGCAATAATGGATACGAATCAAAGGAACATAACGAGTACGCATCAAGGAAGGAGAAACATGGTATATAACGAGGTGTAAAAGGCATAAACATGTCTATAAAAAATTCTGAAAAAGCGAAACGTCAAGTTTATTAACAACAACTATGGCACACTGGGAACATAAATTTCGAAGGAAAAACTAATCAGCGGGGAATACTAAACCGAATTCAAATAAAAATAATTTATTATTGGTTAAATATGAGAGAATAAATACAAAAATATATAGACGAGAGAGATCAACCTCTAGATGACCGTTAGAAATAATTCACACAGAAACATTTCAAGAAAAATACCATAAATATTTAACTGTTATTGGCGTATTTTCAAAATACGTACAAGCCTATTAATAGGTATTATCACCGTCAGTATAGTAAATCCATTACACTCTTTACGCGCCATGGCGTTCCATTAACGGACAATATATAAAGGACAATATAATTTAAAAATAAAATAATAACAGAATACCTACAATTACGTAAATTCAAACCAGCACCACCCCTTATAATCCACATGTCGATGGTCCATTAGAAAGATTTCATTAACAATATGTAGTATAAGAATATTAAACCAGAGAAAACCACATATGGATGGATTATCTGGATATTAGGATATAAAAACAGCATACATTCTCTCACCAAAATGAAACCAATAGAATTAATAACATGACATTTATGCAACGATAATTTAGATAAAGTATATTTTGAGAACCACTGTCAAAAACATAAAGTAACAATACAATAACTTTATGAAAAGCACAAGAAAATAACAAAAAAACTAGTAATAAACACAATAAAAAATAGAGAAATATACCAAGAAAATTCAGATGTATAGGAAAATAACATCAAAATTCCAAAAGGTGATCTTAGAAAAAAATTAAGTAATTAGCCCCGTAAACATATAATAATAATAATAATAATAAATGTCTTTATTTCCACCAAAGATCTCAATAACATAACATATTACAAAACAGTTAAACAGAGTAGATAATTTCTTGGGGAAAACACGAGGCGTTGGTTCAAGGCACAACATGTAGCTGCCCCTGATCTTCCACCAAGACAGCGAGAAATAAATGAAAATCAAAAAAAATTAATTAGTGAACAAAATACAAGATAATAGAGATGCTTAATACAAAATACCTAGACTAACTTAATCTAAATTCGACATGTGCCTAATTTAATCTCATCAATATTGCTTGCACGTACTATGTTCGAATATGCCGTTGGACTTTTTATAGTATTGTGGTTATACCTTATGAGCACTGCGTAGAATACAATAATTTATGTTTGAACACATTTGTTGGCAGACACTTAATAGTCGATGGGAGGCTATTGTATACTTTAGAGATTTGATACGTAAACGATCGCTCCAATAAAGATGTATGGTGAACAGGCGGAGTTAGAGTACCTTTAAATCTTATATTTAGATTATGCACAACATCACCTCTGTAAGATATTTTACGATGCAGATAAACCGGTTTCCCGAACTTAATTAGTTTTTGATATAGACAAGCACACAATAAATTTCGCCTATTTGCCATATTGAACCACTTCAAATATGATAATATGTGTGATTCTATCAAACTTTCTGATACCAAAAATGAGACGTAGGCAGGAGTTTTGAACTCGCTGCATTCGGTTGGATAAATAAATTCTAATACAAGAATTGCGCACCATACGTAAAATGAGACAAAACCAACGAGTCACAAACCAACGCCTTGATCTTGACAGATAATGAATGTCTGTGTGGATAGATTAATTTCAAGTTGATTTAGGCTCTTTGTATGCAATTATTAATGTGGGAGTTGTACCTAAATGAATTATCCAGAATTATTCCAAGATTTTTTGCTTCAGATTTGATAGGTAACTGATACATCATTTATGCGAATGTCAATATCATTTCTTAACCGTATCACGTTTTTAACACTTCCAAATGGTATAGACACAGACATGGAAGGATTTAATAGCAAAGAGTGTTTAGATGAGATATTGGCAAGGTCATTATTTAGGTGAGACACTTGTTGTTCGAGATTCTGAATAAAGAATTAATGATAGATTTGGGCATCATCTGCATACATATGCATTTTACAAAACTTTATAACCTTGGAAAAATTACATGTATAAGCAACGAACAACACAGGCCCCAATATAGATCCCTATGGCACACCTTTACTAACACATTTTAAATTGGAAAGCTCTCCATTTAAGCGCTGTGAAATAAATGATTCCAAAAGTGCAACCGCAGAGTTTGACAAACCTATATAGTGAAAAATAGCAACAAGCATCGCATGATTGATAGTATCGAACGCTTTGCTAAAATCAAGTAGAGTTAAAACCGAAACTTTACTCTCATCACATGCGACCAGTAAGTCATCGGTTACATTCAAAAGAGTTGTTACACAACTATAACCAGGCCTGAACCCCGACTGTTCCTCAGGAATAATTGCATATGTCTCCATGTGCACCCTTAATTGTACATTTATAATTTTTTCTAGGATTTTAGACAAACATGGTAGTATACTTATCGGCCGAAGATCCTTAAACTCGTTTGGAGATGCAGTTTTAGGTACCGGCACTACGACAGCACACTTCCAGTTTGAGGGAAACATATTGTGTACAATACATTCATTTAAAGTATGCGTTAAATAAGGCAAAATAACTGGGCAACATAACTTTATCATTTCCATACTTAAATTATCATAACCCACGGCATTACTATTTATTTAATAAACATACTTAGAAACAGTAGCTGTATCGACAGTATGGGAAGAAAAGCTGGCTACATCCCGAACCATTTTGTTATGTCTATAATACTCCATAATCGTCGCGTCTGGCTATAAATCAGGTACCCCATCCACAAAAAAAAATAACTTTAATTCCCTCCACATGGTTTTATTGTTGGCATTCTTGAACGTGTATTCAAAATATGCTCGTTTTTCGATCATAAGTGTTTTATTAACTAAATTACGCAATGATTTATAATAATCCCAACCAGATTATTTTTAGAGCTTTTAAAGTTTCTATAGGTTTTGTCACGCAGTTCCATCATTAATTTTAAATTATCTGTAATCCATGGAGTTTTTTTCTTTGTAACCCTTATAGTTATAAACGGTGCATGAATATCCATTAGCTGCAGTATATTCCGTTCTAGAAAGTCTACTTCATCATTAACATTATTTATATAAAACACTCTTTGCCATGGTATTAGAGATAAGTCACAATTGAAATCAGCCAAATTAATTTTTTTGTAACATCGGGATGTTTTGAATACTGGAGAATTTTCAATGGCTACCAGGTTGACAACACAATATATGATTTCATGGTCAGCAAAATTTTGATTTAAGATTCCAGCATCCCCGATACAATTTTCATCTGAAACCATTACTAGATCTATTAAGGATCCCTTACCCTGTATTAAACGCGTAGGTTCAGTTATTATTTGTGTTAACTCCAAAGCACTGAGCGTGTTCTTTAAATATAATGTTTGCGGTTCATTAAACTCTAGAACATTAATGTTTAAGTAACCTAGACAGAAAAGTTTATCACATATGGAAGGCAAAAGCGAAATCGTTTGTTCTAATTCGTCACAAAAAAAATTATAATTCACTGTTTGAGTCCTGTAAACGGCTCCAACAACAATGAGATTAGATTGTATTTTAATTTTTATCCATACCTGCTCAATTTTTAATGATGTGTTTACAAGTTCAAATTTAAAACAATCTCTAAAATATACGTTTACCCCTACCCCACAAAGTACTCGATTAGTACGTACTACATTGTATCCCGGCACAGTGATTGTATTATTATCAATGTTTTTATTTAACCACGTTTCACTTGTCGCTAAGAAAGCGCTTTAACTCGTTGATTTTTGCAACTAAAGATCTTACATTCAAATGAGAAATTTTCAGTGGAGTCATTATAATTTTTATAATGCAAAAAGTAACAAATCTAATATTAATAAATAAAGTTCTCAACTCCAACAATGAGACATATTCAAACGCTGCCACTGGCAAATAAGTCCGCAAAAAAGTGCAAACAAAAAAAAATATTTATATATATATATATATATATATATATATATATATATATATATATATATATATATATTGAAAATGCGTCTTGTCAAATTTGACAGAAAAATGTAAAATTTACATGAAAGATGGTCTAATCCTACACCTCAATGGTGTAGTGAACATTAATTAAAACAGGTCCATGAAGACTAACTGGTGCATCGCTAGACAATATTGTTTCTGGGTTATTACCCTTCGTCAGTAGCGATTACCAAGAACCTTAGACCATCTTTCATGTAAATTTTACATTTTTCTGTCAAATTTGACAAAACGCATTTTCAATTTGAATTGTTTTTGAACTTAATTGCAGCAATCCTTTTATATGTTGACACTGGACATTTGACAGTCGTCTTGTTTACTCGCCGCAAGGTGTTAGACAAGGTATCGTCTTGTCAGTGTTCTGTTGTCAGTGGTTCGTTAGGAGTGATTGGCTCGCGCCAAGAAGTTTTGATGGCCACTACATGTAAAGGTATTTCAACAACTAAGGTTCTTGGTAATCGCTACTGACGAAGGGTAATAACCCAGAAACAATATTGTCTAGCGATCCACCAGTTAGTCTTCATTGACCTGTTTTAATTAATGTTCACTACACCATTGAGGTGTAAGATTAGACCATCTTTCATATATATATATATATATATATATATATATATATATATATATATATATATATATATATATATATATATATAGATATATTAGGGCGGGTCAAATTGTATGGACCGATTTTTTTTTATGAAGCGTATAGCAAAAATGTAATCTATAGGTGATTCTGAGAAATTTTGCTCAAGAGACCATAGCTCTAAGTCGGATTTGGAGCCCCCCAAAATTTCAAAATAGAAATTTTTCCATATATACATAGAACAATTTAATTAAATTCGTCATAAAATCGGATAGAATTATAGTAGATTTCTCAATTTGGGCTTGTTTGAAAGGTATTTTTATCACCTTTCAGAATCTGTATTGATACCTGTAGAATAAGTCGTCAATGGCAGCATTGTTCAATTGAACAACTTTGTAACACTGAATAATGACGTTACAAAATAATGACGTTTACCACCACTAAACGTTGCCAAGCTTGCTTTTCCTTCTTCCTTAATCGTTCATCGTGCAATACGCAGTTTGCCAAAATACTTAAATAAAAACTCGGTTATCACAATACCAATATTTACTTTCTTATACATTATGTATAAGTATAGGAATCATGAAAAATTTCGAACTCGAGATTTCAACGGATATACACGTTTTGAGGTCCCCTGAATCGTTTCTGACTATTTTCGGAATGACGTCTGTGTGTCTGTGTGGTACTGTGTGTCTGTGCGCGCTCTAGCGTCCAAACGATTATAGCTAGAGCTCTTCAACTTTAAACTTAACATTTGTATGTAGCAAGGAGGAAAACGTCCTATTTTGAACGCAATCTCTTAACCGGAAGTGATGGTTTACTCTTATCACCTTTTTCCATATCTCGAAAACGGTACACGTTACTGGAAAACATATTCTTACATAAATTATAGATATTGGGGTAATTACTGTGGGGAATTTGCAAACGGGGTTCTATATATACTAATTCAACACGTGTGCGCTTAAGGGATAATAGCCGCATAAATGACCGGGGAAATTCCGAATTCTGTGTGGTCGTTCGTGATGTTCTTGCCGTGTTTTTCCGCTTTTTTGATTTCTAGCGTTTCTAACAAATTCAACCGTTTGCCTTTGGTAGTTGTATGCAATGTTTTAAATTTATTTAGATCCGGGAAATGGTTCTTTGTTATGCAGGTCTAGATAATTGATCGTGCCATCTTC
The DNA here is from genome assembly GCA_959613385.1 of Geotrupes spiniger. Taxonomy (NCBI): domain Eukaryota; kingdom Metazoa; phylum Arthropoda; class Insecta; order Coleoptera; family Geotrupidae; genus Geotrupes; species Geotrupes spiniger. Next base: position 49,166,482 of record OY390732.1, read on the forward strand.
GTTGTTTTCTGTCTCTACGGTGAATTGTACTTGCTCGTAGAAGCAATTACCTAGACCTTCAAATTGGGAAAAAAGAACAACACCTGACCTTCGACATATTCAGAAAACATACTTTCTCAGACGCCATAACAAATGCCAATTCTTGTCAATTCAATATAAAAATGAGTGCCTTTCGGTCATGGATACACAGGCTTCTAGTATTGCCCCTATCGACTGCCAACTACAGAAGTTGAATAAAGAAGTTGAGATCCTGAAAGCCATTGTAAGAAACAATAATTACCATGAAAGCGTCATCGATCGGTTGATAAGGAAAAAACGTCAGAAGCTATTAACCAAACAATTGTACGCACCGGTGGAGGATGTCCAGCGCAATTATTGCTTTATCAATTATGTTCTTAAGTTTAGTGACAAAATCTCCAATAGGTTACGTCACAGCAACCTAACACCTATTAGTGTAAATAAAAAGAACTTGGGAACTAAATTGGTAAACAATAAAGAGAAACTAGACCAAACATAAAAAAGCGGAGTATACGAAATTAATTGTAAGGACTGTGACGCTCTATATATAGGTCAAACCGGACGCAACACTCAAAAAGCGCCTGAACGAACATAAAAATCTATTCTAAACAACGCAAGAACAACTGGCTTAGATGAACACTGCATAACAAAGAACCATTTCCCGGATCTAAATAAATTTAAAACATTGCATACAACTACCAAAGGCAAACGGTTGAATTTTTTAGAAACGCTAGAAATCAAAAAAGCGGAAAAACACGGCAAGAACATCACGAACGACCACACAGAATTCGGAGCGCACACGTGTTGATTTAGTATATATAGAACCCCGTTTGCAAATTACCCACAGTTTAATACACTCTTTGAAACTTTAACCAAGTGTTTAATTTTTTAATTTTTTAACTATAATTTTAGATTTAGTCAAAGAGTGCAGTGATAATATCAAAGTTATTATAGATAATCAAGAACCATCAACATCGTCTGCGGTGTCTTCGCAAATGGAAGCAACAACATCAACAAGTTTTGACTCTAGATTGACTAACATGCCTCATCAAGATATTGTTGTTTTTGGTTTATCAAGTGATTTAAATGATCTTAGTTTGCCTACTAAATGTGACATTTTAAAATATTATTTTTTTTAAGTGATCGTGCTAAATTTGAAAACAAAATGTTCTCGTATAAAAAATTTTTGTTTTAAAAAAATTAACTGGTTTGCTTGATAAATACCAGAAACATGTACAACATAGAAACAAAAGAGATGAATTTAAAGCATTTCTTGATTCAATAAACGAATTATTTTATATTGGCAAATGTAATTGCAAATTAAAAACAACAGAATGCTCGTGTGGATTGATTCCAGAACATCTAAAAGAATTTATGATGGACCAGCATAATGTTAGAAAATTCACAATACCTGAATATACCTTGAATATTCAAGACGTTGAAGAAGTAGCTACAACAATACCAACACTTACAACTGGTACCGATGATCCAAGTTACGAACCACCTGAATTACACATGGATGAAGATGAAAATGAAGCAACAACAGAAGTTCCAGAAGCAACTGTTCAAATGAGACGAGGTCATTATACTTAAAGATACGATGCCTTAAATTTTGCTATGATGTGTGATAAATTCGGTGTTTCAGATAGAGTCGCTTCATGTTTAGCAACAGCTTTATTCGAAGATATAAATTTTAGAGATGTTCATGGTAATCTTGTTATTATGGATAAATCAAAAGTGGCTAGAGAAAAAGTTAAATCTAGAGATGCAGTGCTCCGTACACGACATACAAATTCTTCCATAACTGCATTCTCTTTCGATGGTAGAAAAAATGACTCATTAACTACAGAGAAAGTTAATGACAAATTTCATACCACTATGGTAAAAGAACCGCATTTCGTTGTTCTGAAAGAGCCCTATAATGAGTTACTTGGATATGTAAATTTGGGTAGTCAAGAAGATGCAAAAACCAAACACAGAAAACTGAATGAATTTTTCAACAATAAAACATTAACAGTTGATCAATTAATTGGCATATGCAGTGATGGTGAGCCAGCAAATACTGGAACAGAAAATGGTGTTTTACGATTATTTGAAAAACAGTTAAATAGACCAATTCACTGGTTTATATGTCTGCTTCATTTCAATGAACTGCCATTTCGTCATTTATATGAAGCATTGGACAAAACAGTCACCAGTGGACCACGAGCAGCAAGTGGAAAGTTATTCAAAGCTATTCAAGAATGTGAGAAATTGCAGGTATGTAACACTTTATTTTATTTAATATCATCATTATTTATTGTCATTATTTTACTTTTTCGATTGGGATAAAGTTAAAATAAAATAATTGCATTTTAATTGATCTAAACATTTCATTTTTCAGGTAGTAGTAGTAATCGACCAATTTAAAAACTTAGGCAGTTTATATTATTACAGTTTATGTGCCAATGTACTTCAATGTGAAGTTTTATAACTCTGTTGTGTACGGCAGTGCACTTTTATTAAAATTTATACGTTGGACACGATACTTACAACCAAACTTTCGTAATATTGTAGATGGTGTAATTCAAAACAACTCATATTACGCACATCCAGAAAATATCTTATTAACAATGTTATTTGATGATCGAAAAGCAATACGGGATAGAGCTATCAAAAAGATTTTACACTATCGAGAACAATTGTACGATCCAACTAAACTCAGAGTTTACAAAAAATATATCTTAAATTTCAATGCTACCGATTATGTCAATATGGTTGACATGAATAACGACGATATATTATTTGAACCAGCATTTACTCGACAGATTCCATATGATCACTTGGTAGAATACTTAGATTTCGTTGAACCACCACTGGCTGATCCACAAATTCCAATGCACATACAAGGAGCAGAAAGACATGTACAATTATTAACGAGTGTTTCAAAACGAGTTATAGAAAAGAATCGTGAAGGAGTTATGGCAGTGACATTAGAAAGTCGTAAGAAAACTCCTCGAATGGAAAGTAAAAAGGACCTTAAAAAATAATATTACCACGTTAAAACATTAAATTGTAGGTCGAGAATAATATTTAAAAATAAATTGAATAAAAAATGTAAAAATAGTGTTTTCTTGTTGAAACCTTGAAAATGTTGATTTTTTCAAATCGATTTTCCTACAAAAAAATTGATCGTAATAAAAGTTTTTGGAAATTATCTGAACTTTTATAATCTGAATTCTGAATTCTGAATTTATTAGTTAAAAGTTCATTTTAGGCTATTTTTCGACAAAAAATTCCTAATATCTCTACTAAAAATAAAAAAAATATTGGTATCAATACAGATTCTGAAAGGTGATAGAAATACCTTTCAAACAAGCCCAGATTGAGAAATCTACTATAATGCTATCCGATTTTATGACGAATTTAATTAAATTATTCTATGTATATATGGAAAAATATATATTTTGAAATTTTGGGGGGCTCCAAATCCAAGTTAGAGCTATGGTCTCTTGAGCAAAATTTCTCAGAATCACCTATATATTACGATTTTGCTATACGCTTCATCAAAAAAAAATTAACCCGCCCTAATATATATATATATATATATATATATATATATTATTCAATGCGTTGAGTTCGTTGAACTTTCTACCAATTTTTGTTGAAGTATGATTGATTTTGGCAGTATTGCCAATTGTGGGTATAATTGGTTTTTAAAACACTGTATTTCTTATGTTGTTATATTTAACGTTTCGGTACTGCTGTTACCTTCATCAGAAATAATATAAGGTTTTAAAATCGTTTTGAAGCAATGTATTATCTTGGATGTTTAAAAAATTCAAACGTAATTTACATGCGTCATATTTGTTTACATTTACATGTAGCGCCTTTGATTTCGTCGTATTGTAGCTTACTTGGATGTTTGAAGATGCATTCGCAATATTTAAAAATGTGTTGTTTTAAGGGATGGCCATGCCAATTACATACGGATACATTGCGTCAAAACGTTACATAGACATAATTTCGTTCATATAACGTATCCTTAAATCGAAAATAGTATTAATATGAACCAAAATTGGTGGTGAATTAATTAATGCAAAAAATTTTAGTCAGTGAAATCAGCGAGTTTAGCGTGTTATTTGTTTTCAATTAAATGATTTGGTAATATATTTGTGATAGGTTCTTTATATCAATTTTGTCATTGATTGCCTTGGGTTCTTTGATTATTTGTATCATTTCGTGCAAAAGTCTTTGGTGGTATTTGATTTCTTTTTTCAGGATTGTTATATTATCGAAATTGAATTTGTGTCCCGTTTGTTGTGTATGCTTTTTTAAAGCTGTTAAGTTGCTGGCATATTTGTGTCCTTTTACTCTTTCCTCGATTAATTGCATGGTTTGCCCTATGTAACAGCTGTCGCAGTTTTTACATGGTATTCTGTAAATACAATTAGATTGATTGTTTAGACACCCTACCACTAAACAAGCAATCTAATTGTATTTACAGAATACCATGTAAAAACTGCCACAGCTGTTACATAGGGCAAACCATGCAATTAATCGAGGAAAGAGTAAAAGGACACAAATATGCCAGCAACTTAACAGCTTTAAAAAAGCATACACAACAAACGGGACACAAATTCAATTTCGATAATATAACAATCCTGAAAAAAGAAATCAAATACCACCAAAGACTTTTGCACGAAATGATACAAATAATCAAAGAACCAAAGGCAATCAATGACAAAATTGATATAAAGAACCTATCACAAATATATTACCAAATCATTTAATTGAAAACAAATAACACGCTAACCTCGCTGACTAAAAATTTTTTGCATTAATTAATTCACCACCAATTTTGGTTCATATTAATACTATTTTCGATTTAAGGATACGTTATATGAACGAAATTATGTCTATGTAACGTTTTGACGCAATGTATCCGTATGTAATTGGCATGGCCATCCCTTAAAACAACACATTTTTAAATATTGCGAATGCATCTTCAAACATCCAAGTAAGCTACAATACGACGAAATCAAAGGCGCTACATGTAAATGTAAACAAATATGACGCATGTAAATTACGTTTGAATTTTTTAAACATCCAAGATAATACATTGCTTCAAAACGATTTTAAAACCTTATATTATTTCTGATGAAGGTAACAGCAGTACCGAAACGTTAAATATAACAACATAAGAAATACAGTGTTTTAAAAACCAATTATACCCACAATTGGCAATACTGCCAAAATCAATCATATATATATATATATATATATATATATATATATATATATATATATATATATATGGAATAAAAATACAACTCAAATAAAAATAAACACTTCTTTTTCACACCAAGCTATTAGACTAAGAGGTCGTATAGTTGATGCAAATCTGTAACTTAATTAATTTGTCGCATATTATAAGTCGTTGAATGGTGTAATTTTTTTTAATAATATTGGAATTACCTAACTTATAGTACACATTGCCATCGTTTGTCCATACACTTCTAAAGCCATGCTTTTTAGCCACTTCCTTCACAAGTTGTAGTCTCAGTTGCGCCAGATCTTCCTTTAATGCAATTTTGGAACCCTTTAACAGCCTTTTCTTACTAAATACCAGCTTCTTCGTATTTCTGGTAATAAATTTACAGATGATTGGACGATGTTCAGAGTTATTGCTAGGCAAACGGTGATAACAGTCAATTGATGTATCTGGAATATCAAGGCCCTGTTTTTCTTTACAGAATGTACTGACCAATAATTCCGTATTTTCTTTTGTCGTTTCCGGAATTCCAAATATGCGTATACTATTTTTCTAGTATACTGTTCCAAGTCATCCTTTGATTTTACTGCGTTCTTTTTAGCACTTTCGAGGTCGTGTGAAAGTTGGTCCACCTTGCATTTTAACTCATTGAGTTCCTTTTTATATTCATTAATAACCTCATCTTTTATTTGTAGTACTAAATTTTCCAATAAGGTGGGCGAAGCAAGAACTTTTTCGATGATTTTTCTTATCAATACTTCTTCATCTGTTGCACTTCTAAGTGTTCTACTATCAGTAGGCATATTAATTATTATGACTTCGTATAAATTAACCAAATACAGCGCACCACACACCACACATGTCTACTCTCGGCGAATGCACATGACAGAATCACAAGCAACTATTAAAAAGAGCGCAAATTTAAATGAAAACTTCTTTACAGTGTGAAAAAAGAATATGAAAATGTATTCTCAAACGTCGAAAATGCAATTTCAATTACAAATTGCACAAGAAAACTCGACACTCTTAAACCAAACTTAACTATAAGAAGAGACAAAAGAGGTTATTCAACGGAATCGGAACCACATTCAAGTCACTACTGGAAATTTAGGCCAAGAAGACGGTGCAATATATGAACTAGCTATTTACGATCTTCAAGAAAATAATAAAGCTGTTTCATCAATGTCGTTCAATATTCGGACGTGCGCGCACGTGGTTACAATCGTTCCGCATATAGACTTCAATTGTGCATAAAACATACAACTTGAAAACCGCGAAATCTCACAGTGCTATTAATTATTATTATTGGATCATAATAATTAAAGTGTATCCACGAAAAATAGAGCAGTGCTAATATAAAATTATGTCAAATACATGCGTTATTTGTACGCAGTCGATAACACAAAGATCACCGGACATTCAATGCGTTTTTTGCAACAACTTTTTCCATATCAAATGTCAAAATCTCAGCTGGATGCATTAAGATCGTCACCTGGATTAGTTTGGAGATGTGTTAATTGCCGAGATGTAATAACGAAAAATCCTGAATGCGATGGCTGTAAAATGATACCACGTTTACTGGAAGTTATAAATAGTTTGGCCCAATCAGTTAATGAATTAAAACAGCAAATCTCTGCAGGATCACACAACTCAATGGCTAACAATGAAGGTAATTTCACAGAATTAATTATAAATGAAATTGCTGAAAGAAGTCGTCGCGTTAACAATGTAATTATTTTCAAACTCCCCGAAGCTATTGGTCAAACCGCTCAAGTAAAAAACGATATGGATAAATCATCAGCCGTAGATATTATAAATTGTATTGCACCGGACGTGGACACATCAGATATAAAAGTTTATATAATTGGCAAAACCCTAAATCAATCACGGCCTTTGAAATTAGTATTGCGAACTAAAGAAGATGCCCTAAATGTCGTTAAAAACAAAAGTAAATTAAAAACTTCTAACTACAACATAAGCCTGAGTATGGATGAGACTATTATGCAACGAAACTGTTATAAAAAAGTTAAAGCTGAACTTGAGACTAGAAAGAAAGACGGAGAAAATAACATATTCATAAAATATATTAATAATGTCCCTACAATTTATAAGGCAAAAAACTAAAGCAAGGCTTACAAAACATATCAATAGTCCACTTAAATGTGAGATCTTTGAATAGTAATTTTCACATGTTCTCCAACTTAATGGAAGAGCACAATTTTGATATAATGGGCATTACGGAGACATGGCTTGATGATCGAACACCTGATGCATATGTTTCATTACCGTCACATAACTTTATAAGATTAGACCGCCCGACCCGTGGAGGAGGCACTGGCATTTATTTAAAAAAATATTTTAAATATAAAGTGTTGTTTAAAACAAGTAACTTTGACAGTGGACTTGAACAATTGCGTTTGCAAATAAATTTAAAAAATATAAAAATTGTAATATGTGCGATGTACAGACCTCCAAATGTGAATGTGAATACTTTAAACGAATTTGTGGCTGTGCTCGAAACATTATTTGTAGAAGTTGATTCCTTAATAATTGTTGGTGACATCAATATAAATTTATTAGACACCGAAACGCCAGGTACTCGATATTTCCAATCAATTTTATGTGATTATAAGCTAGTGCAATTGGTGAAAGCGCCGACAAGGATTACTACGACAAGTGAATCACTGATTGATGTTCTATGTGTAACGGACAATTTAATGGCCACTGGATGCCAAACTTTGGATGCGTATAATGTTTCTGATCACATGTTGATATTTTGTACTATTCATATTGATGAGATAAAGGCACAAAGTAACATAACATACAGAAACTTCAATTTTTTTGATATAAATTTTACTGAATTAAGGACTTATGTCAAAGATGCTATAAAACGGGAAAGAAATTGCTATATGCAACATCAAATAAAAAATACAAAAAAAAATATTCTGATGTTAGCTTATATTACACCGTCTGATATAAATAGCCATTTTATAAATATTGCCTCCGGAACATCACCTGACAAAGATCTTATAAATTATTATAACAGCAACTTTTTAAATCCATCCAATAAATTTGAATTACATAGTATCACATCTGCAGAAATATATAAATTTATAAACGCAATTAATTCAAAAGCAATCGGCGCAGATCAAATAAGCATAGCAATGTTAAATTATGTTTTACCGTATTGCATTGATCATATAGTACATATTATAAATTTCTCGCTGCTAAACGGAGTTTTTCCTACTATTTGGAAAAGTGCAATAATTAAACCATTACCAAAAGTATCGAACGCTAATTCTTTAAACGATTTAAGACCAATTAGTATACTATCCTGTTTGTCAAAATTAATTGAAAAAATTGTTGCTAGTCAAATGAAAGAATATTTGGATGATGCCTCTATTATTCCTTCATTGCAATCAGGGTTCAGACCAGGTCACAGCACACAATCTGCATTATTAAAAATAATTAACGATATAACCATTTCAATGGATCAGTCCCTCATTACATTTATCATCCTGTTAGACCAGAGCAAAGCATTTGACGTTGTAAACTTTGATTTATTATTTGCAAAACTAAAATATTTGGGCTTTTCCAATAACTCTAGTTCGTGGTTTAAAGATTACGTCCAATGCCGTTTTCAAAAAGTAAATTTAAATGAAATTTTCTCTGACTACATGCAGACCAAAAGTGGAGTCCCTCAAGGCACAATATTGGGACCTTTACTGTTATCTCTATTCATATTTGACATGCCTAGTATTATAAAGTATTGCAAGTATCACCTTTATGCTGATGACCTTCAATTATACATTTCTTGCAAACTAACACACATACAGGAAACACTAGATCTAATAAACGATGATTTAGCTAATTTATCGAACTGGTTCTATGGGCATGGTTTACAAATTAATTCTAAAAAATCAATGGCTATGTGCATAGGCACACATTATAATCTTTCCAAAATTGATCTTAAGAACTTTCAAATTTCATTCAGAGGAACCATAATTAAATGGGTTACATCAGCCAAAAGTCTTGGTCTGATCATTGACAAAAATTTAAGCTTCGAAAGCCATGTTAATAAAATTTATAGTTTGTCATTTCAGAAACTAAAAATGCTTAATCGCTTAAAATATTCTCTAGATTCTAAGACCAAAATGCAATTAATAAAAAGCTTAATTTATCCAAACTTAGAATACTGCAGTTCCGTTTATTACAGCCATCTAACTGTTTATAATAAAAACAAACTACAAAGGGTTCAAAATGCTTGCATGCGTTTTGTTTTTTGTATTCCTTACAGGGAACACATATCGCCATACTTAACAAGTAACGACGAATTTAATATTACAAGATTTAAATACTTATACATTCTGATGTTGTACAAACTTGTTAAATCAAAATGTCCGTTATATTTATATGATTTATTAATACATCGTTCTCAGATGCATAATGTTAATATTAGAGTTAACAATTATACGATACCACAACATCGCACAACAGTTTTTACAAACTGTCACAAAGTCACAATGGTTTGATGAAGAATGTAGAAGAGGAAAGAGGGAGTTGAGGAAGAAACTGAAGGAGGCGAGAAAAGTCAAAAAGAGTTGGGTGGAAGTTATGGAGGAGAAGAAGAGGCAGAAAGAACTATGGGGCAAGAAGAAGAGAGAGCAGCGGGCAAGGGATATAGAAGAAGTGAGAGGATTGAAGGGGGTGGCAGAAATATGGGAGTACCCGAAGAGAAAGAAACGAAGAGAAGAAGGGGGGGGGGGGGATATGGAAGCGGTGGACGTGACGCAGACAATAGAAGAAAGGGAAAAGGGAGGGGAAGAGGGAGAAGAATTCAGTTGGGATGAACTGCAAAGGGTGAGAGATAAATTAAAGAAGGGGAAGGCGGCAGGGGAAGACGGCATAGACAGTGACGGCTGGAAATGGGCACCGGAGGAGGTATGGAAGAAATTGTTGGGTGGGCTAAACGATATTTGGATGGGAAGGAGAGAGTTTCCAGAAGGTTGGAAAATGGGCATTATAGTGCCAATTTGGAAAAAAGGCGATAAGGGAATGAACTATAGGGGGATAACTCTCATGAATACGGTATATAAGATATACGCAGGAATCATAGCAGGGAGGTTAGAAGAAGAAGTGGAGAGGTTGGGGATACTGTCAGAGTGGCAGGCTGGATTTAGAAGTGAAAGGGGTACGAAGGATAACCTGTACATATTTAATTATCTGGCGGAGAGAGAGAAGACAAGAAAAAGGGGTAAATTATACGCCATGTACGTGGATCTAAAAGCAGCATTTGACGGAATAAATAGGAGAAGACTAATGAAGATGATGGGCACGTTGGGAATATCGGAGAGAATTAGAAAGAAAATAGAGGAAATATACAAAGAAACTTGGAGACAAGTAAGTACAGCATCAGGGACAACAGAGATGTTCAAGACAACAAGAGGGCTGAGGCAGGGCTGTCCGTTAAAGCGGGCTACTCACACGCCTGCCGCAAGGGCAATCTAGGGCGCACGGCGGCAGGGGCAATTCGAGTCGTGTTACAAAATTGCCCCTGCTTGCCTATACACATCACAATTAAGGAGGCATCCCCACTTTTATACCCTAGATTGCCCCTGCGGCAGGCGTGTGAGTAGCCCGCTACTTAACTTATATGTATCGGACATGGAGGAGGTGTTAAAGAAAGGACAGGAGGGGGGAGTGAGGGTGGGAAATAAAAGAATCTGGTCGCTTGCATATGCAGATGATATTGTAATATTGGCAGAGACAGAGGTGGGGCTAAAGGGAGCGGCAGAAAGGATGGGAAGGTATCTGGAGAAAAGATAATTGCAAGTGAACACAGAAAAGACAAAAATCATGGTATTCAGGAAGGGACGGGGGAGGAGGAGGGAAGTAAGACTAGATAGGAAGGGTGGAGAAATAAGAGAGGTGAATGTGTGGATGTATCTGGGATGCGTGATGGAGAATGGGAATAGCTTGTTACGTTCTCTTTTTCACATTGAAAGATTTTGTTTAGTCTGTTTTGTTTATTAGCTCATTGAAATTTGGTGCGGTGATAATTTCCCGAGCGAGGTCCGAGAAAGCATACGTCCGCCAGTCTTCTGGCCAATTAAGGTATTTTTCGTTTGACTCGGGGAAGGCGAAGATGTCGTGGTCATCGGACGCGAGTGGGGAATCGCTGTCCGGCGCAGGAAAAATCGAGATAGGGAGTTACGACGATCCGCTGTAGGAGAAAAGTACGATTTTTGACGACGTTTTTGGGTAACGGTCTTCGAAATAAAAATGTTTTTTTTTGTTTTGTAACGAAGAATAAATTTCAATTGTTATCTATACTGTTTGCGACGTAGTTTTAAGAGCGCATTCGGGAAACAATTTCTTCATACTTACCCGCGGAGGTCGAATATTTATTTTCTTTCCTTTTTAGTATTTCATTATTCATTTAGCAGTAATTCATCGATGATCACCGACCCGTGGTCACACATATAATTGAGGGGAGAAATTGTAGACTCTGCGCGCGCGTCACTTATTTAGTTGCCAATACGGCAGGCGAAGTATTTACCAGCTGGTCAATAAAATAAGCCTCACGCAAAGTACTTATCTCTTCATATTTTCTATACATATTTTCGGTGTACAGATCTGTGGTGAACAGATAATATTGTGTATATATATATATATATTTTGTAGTGTATTGCTTGGGTAAATATATGTATTTAATTTGATGGTCACCGGTAATTTAGTTATATTATTTCTCTCTTTTTTTCCTTCTCCCGCGCTTGGAATTCTCCATCGAGTTTATAGTACACTTCGACATTAAGTGGAGCCCTTAAGCGTCATAGGTAATCATTGTGGATTGGCGGACCGACCATATGTCTGGAGGGCTCACTACCTCCAGTTTGTATTAAACAGTGAGTGGCGCCCTAAAACAAAAACCCACGGCAGTCCTCCCCTGAAGCTGGTCAGGACACGCTGTACCAAAACGAACCGCTCAATCCGATCTATGATGGTGCCGTGCCACATCCATCTGGGTTATCGGTGTTAAAGGCCACGGCACACAACCACAGCGTGGCATAATTTTGGCGCCCAACGTGGGGCCTCTTTAATTTTTTTTGGGCATCTTTAATTTTTTTGGACATCTTTAATTTTTTTTGGGCATCTTTAATTTTTTTTGGAGGTCTTTAGTTTTTTTTTTGGGGAGTCTTAAATTTTTTTTTGCGTCTTTAATTTCCTTGTTGGGGAATATATGTATATATTTTTTGAGTTTCTTTAATTTTTTGTTGTTGCCATTTTTTTATCACGTTTTGCCACTCTTATTTATCATTGATTCTTTTTGTTTTGGTAATTGGTTTAAGTACTCTTGGTTTGATATTTTGGTGTATTAATATTCCTGGAACCCTTACCGTGCATAATTCTAGTATCATGCATTCATGTTGTCTCTTTCGGAATCTGAGAATCTGAGAGACAGTTGCTTGATTCACTTCATCAGTCTCTTCGTTCATTGGTGACTTGGGCAGATTTGGTTTTTTTTCTTTTTTTTATTTTTCTCCTCCCTTCTCCATTCGCGGTGTCGTCTCCTCGTATAGCAGTCGACCGTCTAAGCGCGGAAGAGCTAAAGTATGAATTAGCCATTCGCGGTATAACAGATTTGGCTACTGTAGAACCGATGAGGAAAACTCTCCGGAGTCTCCTAAAATTAGAAAAGGAAGCAACTCCCATTGAATACCCTGACCACCCGTTTACCTTTAAGGAAGACAAAAGTGCCATACGTGTCACGATAGATGAAATAAAAACCCTTCTGGAATCTTTCGATGGCTGTAACTCATCACAGTCAGCCAAACTATCTGCAAAAATTGCGTTCGTATTGAAACGGATAACCCGCAGTCAACCTACGAGTAAGGAAGACAAGTCTTCTAAATCCGCTTTCTTGGTGGAGATATTAAACCTGAAATCTGGCTTCGAAAAGAAAATGAAATCTGGTTGAAGGAAAGAACTTAACCTTTCTCTTGGGTTACAAGACATTGATTTGGTAAATGCATCAGATGCTGAATCCTCTTCTTCTCCGGAGGAATCCACAATTAATACGCTACTCTTGGCACGCCCGGTAACGACGCAGAATCGTCGGTCGATTCCGGTTTCGCAATGGAACGAGAAGTTCTCGGGCGAACCAAACGCCCCATCCCTTAGTAGCTTCCTCGAACGTGTCCAAGAATTAAAAATTGCTCGAAACGTCTCTGATCAAGAACTATACGACTCGGGTATTGATCTTTTCCAAGGTCCGGCGTATACCTGGTATCTGTCAAATAGAAAGAAAGCCCATGACTGGCATTTGCTAGTTTCCCTCTTGAAACAACAGTTTCAACCTGCAGACTACGATGATAGGCTGTTCATGGAAATACGCGAGAGAACGCAAGGTCCTACTGAACCTATCGGTCTTTATTTAGCTGCGATGGACGTCCTTTTCGGTCGTTTATCCGTTAACATTCCGGAAGCCACTCGGCTAAAAATTCTCATGACGAATGTCACCCCGTTCTATCAAACACAACTTGCTCTCACGAATATAATGTCAGTGGATCAACTACTTGATCTGGGTCGTCGTCTTGAAGCTCGGAAAGTGGTTGTGGAAGCGTTCCGTCCACCTCCGTCAAAAAAATCAACTCGTTTATTGGAGCCTGAACTAGCATATGTCGAGGTAGACCGTTCTGAACCCTCGTTCGCTTCAGCGGACGCGGCTGCCACTAAATCCCTTGTAAAATGTTACAATTGTGGGGAAGTGGGACACATATCGAGAAATTGTACCCGATCACCCCGACGCCGATGCTATAAATGTCAAACACCGAACTACACGCTTCGGACTTGTCCGAAATGTAATCTGTCTTCGGGAAACGATTACGGGAATCATTGATAGGTCGTAAGATGCTTCCCTCTTTGCCCTTACCAGCGACCCCCGAATTCAGATGTAAAGTCATCATAGATTATATCCTGGCGCAAGCAAAAGGCGATGAAAGGCCTTACCTAGAAATCGACATATTGGGAATCAAATTGTTAGGATTATTAGATAGCGGTGCGTCACGTACCATTCTAGGACAACTAGGTTGGGAAAAGGTAAAAACGTTAGGGCTTCCTTTGGTTCCTCCTAGTGTAAATTCCTGTAGGGTCGCAAACGGTAATGTTTGTACGGTCCAAGGTTCGATCACGGTCCCAGTTCGTATGGAAGACCGTGTGGTTGTTATCGAAATGTTGGTGATACCTGAATTGCCGCATCTCCTAATATTGGGCCAAGACTTCTGGAGACGAACTGGTATCGTCCCTGATCTTCGCAATAATAAATGGAGTTTTGCCGTTGACCTCGTCGATCCCCTGCCCTCGAACTCAGACAGGTTATGTCACC